>VZTE01006108.1:149547-259800 GCA_013397775.1 Eulacestoma nigropectus | reverse complement strand
TGGTGTGCTAGCGTGCTGGGGGGGGGGGGGGGAACACAATCTAGTTCACAGAGATTCTACTTGGGCAGTGTTTCTCAACATATAGTTGTTCAGACTCAAAGAGCATGGCTGCTTGACTTGGCTGAATTTTGAAATGTGGAAGAGGATTAGCTGACAAACTGATGCACCTGAAAACTGCCCACTTTCCTGACTTGCCTAGTGATGTAAGTCAATGAAAAGAGGCACTTCTCACTGCTGGGTTGTAAACATCTCGAAATTTCTTCAAGTCAGTCTGCAGCTAGGTTTGTGCTCCAGGATTTTGCTCTATAATTTGTTTTCCTGCAGCCATTAAAACACATAAACAGAGTGCAAATTTTGTTTATTTTCACAGCTTTTCTTTGCACTCTTCCCACTTCACACTGTTTGCAACATCTTATTTTGAGGTAGAATATTCGGGGACCTTGAGTCTCTCATATGTAAAGATCTCTGAAATATCTGACTCTGACCCCACTGTGTGTTTGCCTATGGCATTTCAAATTCCCAGAGAGTTTAAAAATAATTGCAAAAAATATAAGACAAGGAAACAGTTTTGCCCAGCCTCTGTCCCTAACCTACTGAATCCAAGAAGTACTGGACATCAAGAGGATGTTTTGAATTTATCTTGACATAGCTCAGAGGCTCAGCAGTTATTTATTCATCTTGTATCAAAAGTCCTAGAAAAGGTCATGCAGCCTCTAGATTGAAAATGCATAATGGATTTAAGAGCTGATGAGGGACATATTCTTGAATGCTGGGAGGGGCATCTTGGCTGAATTTAAAACTCCCTCAGCTAAGCTGATGACAGTGTGAGAAGACCCTTCATTTGATGAGATTTCTGTTAAGCAGCCCTTGTGGGTGTCAGAGCAGATATTCGTGTGACACTGTAGGTTTGCATTGACCACGGCATGTGGAAGGCAGTCACAGAACGGCCACCCTTCCACATCAGATACTTACACAACTGCAAGGAGTCACGAGAAGCCTGACTGATGTAGGACAGAAAACCTTGGGGTGATCTCTTTTGTATTTTTTCCCACAGTCACACTGCTCTTTGCCAGTCCACACTACCCTAGAAACTCTTGCCTTTCGTAACATTTTTTGTGTTTCTAAGCATGGCTTACACTGTACAGTTTGGGGTTCTGTCCCTGTCCATCTAGACCCTGCAGCTGGTTACAGCCGTCAGATCAGGGGAGGATAAAGCTGCGAAGTGAATTGAGGGACTGCTGTACCATAAACCTGACCTGCATCTTTCTGTGCCAGGTGTGCCACTGTGCACTCATCCATTTCCTACAGATTTCCTCTGCCCAGAAAAGCTGTGAATGCTTGAAACACAGGCCTTGACACTGAATGTGTATCTCAGGGCCTGGGAGTCCATGGCTCTTTTCCCTCTGAATTTAGGCAGGGATACCTTCCCAAGTTGAGGGCTTTTTGGTGTTTCAGCTGAAATCTGAGATGCTTCGCTTCTATTTGCACACTTCTCTGTAGACTAGAAGCAACTGCACATCTTAAACAATGGTTTCAGTTATTTCTAGTAGCTCAGATATATCAAGGGCAGTTTGGATTTCAGCTGCTAAGACACTCATCTGCTATTTTGGTTTTTTCCTCCCTATTAGAACAGTCAATTTTTTCATCTCCCTTTTTTTAAGGAAAAAAAAATGGCAGGTAATGACTGCTTTGATTTTAAGAAATTATATAAAAACAAATTTTCAGCATCTTTACACATAGAAAATTTGTTTGCCTTTAGAAAGATTGTGATGCCCCATTCATTCCTGGGTGTCCGATTTGTATGGTACAATTATTTATATCCCTGATGTCTACCAAAAACGCTATTGCATTTCTCTCGGTAATTCTTCACACTTGTCAGGTTTCTGACAGAAAGTGTTATAGAGCAACTATGTATTATCTGTGCTCTCACTACAAAAATAACCTGCTGTGACTTTTGCTTTATTACCTGTATTCTGCCATACCCACAAGAGGATTTGCCTGAGTCATTAGCTGTTCTCTGTAATTAGGGCTGACCTGGTGCATTTTGGTCTTATTTCTAGTAGCTTTTAGTTTTCTGAAGTCATTAATTTGGGCACTGATGTGCCTCATAGTGTCCTTCTGTTACATATCTTCATTATCTCTTCCTGTGGGCTGAAGATTATCTTTCTCCTTAGGAAGGAAAGTGTGGGAAGACGCTTGAACATTTTTATATATTTGGGGCTTACCAAGATTTGCTATGCTATGCTTGTAATTCCTTCCATTTTAGTCTGTTTCTTTTCTTCCAGTCTAATCAGTTCAGAAGATGTGCATGTTGATGCTGCTGGGTGTAGTAAATGTTAAATCTAGTCCATAAGATTTTTAAGGAATGTGGTTTGTCCCTTACCCAGAACTGCGTATGTCCAGTTCCAGCCAGACTGGATTTAGTCTGCTCTCTGTGAAGCACTGTTATACTTGTGTTCAGTTCATTAAATCAGATAACCCTACACAGCGAGGTTACGTTCCAGTCTCCTGCAGAAGAGATCTTTGTGTCTCAGTCTCTGTAATTTTCCTACATTTCACTGGCAATTCAGTTAATATAGCTTTTTTTCCCTTCCTCCCCCCAAGTCTGAGGTGATCCAACTGTTGGAATTACTCAGCAGAAGAGAGTTGATCTGTGGGACATCTACGTGGATGTCTCTCCTGCTGTAGCCACTAGAGAAGAAATTGGGAAGGACAGTTATGGAACAGAGCACTTCACACAGCTGTATTTCCCAGCTCTCTTGGGTGGCTCTATGGCAAAAATGTTTGCAGTGGGTCATGATGCTAGAGCAGCTTGAATATCCATGATAGGATTTAGCAAGTAGTAAATTGGCTGTGGTTTTTTTAAATCTAGATAATAAGCCTTCCAATTGCTCTGTTGAAAGAAAAGCATTACATTTTGAAAATTCAGAGGTTGCTTTAGGCAGTGTTACATCAGTGTTGCTCTTTTCTGTATGTGCATTGGTGCAGTTGATACAAAAGCTCTTGTTCCATCACACAGACGTGTTTCACACCTTATGTTCCCCCTCCTCCCCTGCGGAGAACTGGATACAAACACGTACCTGATACAGGGCCATCCAACCCTTTAGGAGCTCAGAATCAAGTACTGAACAGCCTTGCAGCCGGTTTCATGTCCAGCTCTGATCATTTAAAGTGTAAGTGCAGCTTCGAGCAGGAAGGTGCCACCCAACTGGTCGTGCGATCCTGGAGCATTGTAGGTGGGATCTCCAGGGAATTTAGTTGCTAGGAAGCATCACCTCCTTAGTGAGCTCATGCAAATTAAGGTTTATTTTTTTGGAGGTTAGTAATTTAGTCATGTTTGGGAGTTTTCTGCGGAGATCAAAACACAAAGATTTTGCCTTGACACCTTGCACATTTATGGTCCAAATCACAAAACCTCTTGAGCTGCTCAAGGAGTAACCAGAAGCTTTTCACATGAATAAATCCCTCCAGTTTCTCATGCCTTGCTTCAGAATTAGCTTGAAAAATTTTGGCTGACGTCATGCCAAAAATCCAAAACAGCAACAAAGGAAGGGGGGAAAAAAAGCCTCCCAGCAGACACCCAGCATGGAGAATATTGCCAAACTTGGGGCTGTTTGTGCCAAGTTTATAATCAGGCAGCAACAGGGTCTTAGTAGGTAATGCTCTCAACCCACAGCTAATGAGCCCCGCAGCACAGGGAGTGAGGAACATTGTAGAGAGAACCTGATAATGCTGTGTGCAAGGCACAGATCATATCTGGGAATAAAAAGAAAGGAGAGCAGGATCTCTGGGCATCAGATAAGGCCATTTCTGTGGATATTACTCTTACTAAAGGAATAAGTGTTGTAATGACAAATAGATCTATAGGTAGAGTGTAAGGCATGTGGACAGATGTAGATTTTCCTGACCTAAGTGTGCTGTATTTTGCAGTACAGCCACAGCGCTGCTGTCTTCTACAGTTTCTTTTATGAAATACAGGAGGAGGGAGATGGTTAATTTTCTCAAGATTAATTCTGCCTCGTCAATACTTCATG
The DNA here is from genome assembly GCA_013397775.1 of Eulacestoma nigropectus. Lineage (NCBI taxonomy): Eukaryota > Metazoa > Chordata > Aves > Passeriformes > Eulacestoma > Eulacestoma nigropectus. The sequence goes on along the minus strand of VZTE01006108.1, from coordinate 255,766 downwards.
GATTTAATAGATTTTAGAGTTACAGTCATTTGGGAGATTATTTTATCATCCAGGTTCAGCAGAGGTTGTTGAAACTAAGTGGAGGACAGAATGCATGTGTGTGTGATATAGGCTGCTGTGGTATCAGGATTTAATTATTATGGGATTTGTTTAGGAGATTTCTCTGTGGTATTTGTGAAGCTTTATGTTGGGCACTAAATACCTTGCATATAGGCAAGTGATCTCTTCAGTAAGAGTTTGGAGTGGATCTCTAGGCACAAGTGTCTGTTTCTACCTCATACCATAAGCACACTGCTCTAGTTCTTCATCTCTCATTACATCTCCTTCTCGTTTTAATGCTCATCTGGCACAAATGTAATGAAACTGCATATAAAGGATCATGAAGAGGAGGAGAGATCTCATTGCAGATTACCAAAGCTGAATATTTTTGGACATTGAGTTATTTATATTATCATTCTGCTAAGCTCAAAGATAAAAGAAAGCCTTGGACGCAATCCAGAAAAATCAAGAACAGAAACTAGTGTAAAGATCATGCATTAATGCGTGTCTTGAGAATGCCTGCAGTGCTGTATCACAATACCCATTCCGAAATAAAAATTAAGATAGGAGGACCCTGAAGGCCAGTGCTCAGTGATGAGAGAGATTACTGCTTGAGGTGTCACACACCATTAGCTGAGGTGGAAAGCTCTGTTAGGGAGTGGTCTGTGTTGTTCTGCAGCTGCCCTGCTAGCAATGGGAAACAACGTTCATGGGGATTCTCTGCAGCCTCCACTGGTCTGAATAGTCAGCTCTTCCAAAGACATATTATCAGGGAACTCACTGATGGTGAATTTTAGAAAATACCCAGTGAGCTTAAATTCGTGACAAGTTTGTGTTCGTGTTAGCTCTGAAAACCTCAGAGCTAACAGAGGTTTATACAGCCGTCTCATAAATAGCGTTTTGTCCTGTTGACCTTTATACCTGTTCAGCACCCACCTATAGGAGTATACCTAATATAGAAAGTCATATTGCTGCTATTGTTTTTAAGAAGAGAAAATAATAAAAGATTCAGCTGTGTAAATGTCATTCCTGCCCAGCCCGTTTTAGTATTACAAGACAGGGAGAAGTCTGCTTTGAAATTTTCCCTCTGGCAAAAGCTTGAAAAGCCTTGAATATTGTGTGCATCCTTGATCGTGTCATGCAACAGTAGTAGTGAAAAACACAAAATCTACTATCTCGTTCTGCTTGGGTTTTGAATGCTGTGCTGAGTACTGAGTACTAGTCTCCCTAATCTTACAAGGTGGTGTTGAATCCTGTAACAACCTTTCAGGAAAGCTATGACATCACCACCATCACGGAAACGTGGTGGGATGGCTTGCATGACTGGAGTGCTGCAGTGGATGGCTACAAGCTCTTCAGAAGAGACAGGAAAGGAAGGACAGGAGGCTTTGCATGTTAGGGAGCCTTTAGAGTGTGTAGAGTTGAGGATAGTGACAATAAGGCGTGGAGCACGTGTCGTATGAGGAGCGGCTGTGCAAGCTGTGTTGTTCAGCCTGGAGAAAAGGAGGCTCAGAGGGGACCTTATCAGTCTCTACAACCACCTGAAAGGAGGTTATAGCCAGGTGGAGGTCAGCCTCATCTTCCAGGCAACAAGCAATAGGATGAGAGGACATAGCCTTAAGCTGCACCAAGGGAGCTTTAGGTTGGACATTAGAAAGAATTCCTTCACAGAAGGGGTGACTGGGCATTGGAATGGGCTGCCCAAGGAGGTGGTGGAGTCACCATCCCTGGTGGTGTTTAAGGAAAGACTGGATGTGGCATTTAGTGGCATGGTCTTATTGACATGGTGACGTTTGGTCATAGGTTGGACTCGACGATCTCAGAGACTTTTTCCAACCTAATTGATTCTGTGTGATTCTGTGATTTCAGACAGCATTGATTTACTGACATAAGTTTTGTGCTGTTATTTAATCAAACTGCATTTCTTACCTTGTATTTTATTTTATGCAAAATCATGATAACTAAAAGAAGTGACTTTACAGGCAGAAGGATAAAAATAAAAGTAGCACGACACATTTTAGATTCTTTGTAAAATTATTAGTTAAAAACAGACATAGATGTTAAATAGGATCTGAAATGTTAACTACTTTGATCCCTGGTTAACAAACATTCCCATTCATGCAGTTAAGATGCTATGTAGAAAGAAGACTATGTGAACGAAACTTCAATTGTACACAATGGAAACAGGATTTTGGGTCATCTCTTGTCCTCTTGCTGCTTATCGAAAGTTAAAAGTGGAACCTTTTTAGTGGTAACCTACACCAAATTAAAGTACGGTATGCTTTAAGCTAGTGATTGCATTGGTCACCAGCATCTGTTAATGTGAGGGGTGGTGAGTCTGGTTAGCTGTAATTGGACAGAATCATCAGTCTGGGGAAGTCCTCATTTTCCATTATATTTGTTGCTTGTGCGTGACACTTAAGAGTTTTTGTCCATTTTTTCCTCCTCTGCTAATTCCTCAATATTAGGGAATTAGTCTCTCTCTGCATGCCATTTACTATCAAACATAATCCCCTTTTCCCCTATTTCTTTCCATTTGCATCCTTTGATGAGAAATATTTAGGCCACTACATGCCTTTATTCTTGTCAGATAGAGGTTGATGAAAGATCTGTTACATGAAATTCTGCTCTATCTATAGAGCAGGGCATCTCAAAATACATGCTTAGACATAGAGAAAGCAGAGACTGACAGCTGATAGGTGCTGTAGACTTCTCATTGTTTTCTACCATGGTCATTATGCCAAATGTGTCAAAACACAGGGAAACAAATTTGGATACAAGTGAAGAGGCATATTTTTTGGCAGGGAAGACAATGCAATATCCACTGTCCTATTTTTAAGATACCCTTTATGACCATTTTGGTATCTGCTAAATGCCTTTGTAGAAGCCCAAGATCATTCCATTTGCTTTTTTAAATGTTTTTTTTCTCTTAAGTTCTGCCATCTAACTGACTGTAATTACACAGAGAGGCTTAGTTTGAGCCTAACCACTGGCTTTCCTGGATGTCATTAGAGGGTGTTGGGGGATTATAGGGCACAGTTTTAAACTACAGTATATGTCTTCATTTTCTTTTTTGGATTAGACTGTTTATAAGCCAAGTGTTTCAGATGACAGAGAGCGAGAGAGAGAGAGAGCACTAGTCAAAGCTGACAAAGCAGAAGGAAAGCTTGTGTTGAACTATGAGGCTGTTTGCAGCAACCTTTTGCTCACCCCAAGGAACTAAGAGCATGCTGAAGACACAAGCTACCTTACTAGTGTAAAACAGAATTCCTACATGTTGATACTGAAGTATTCATCATTCCTGTGTTGGTGCAGCATGTGCCTTCCATGTGTGTGTCACCCTGCACATGTGATGTTAGTGTTATCCAGACACATTTACTTGTCTGGTCATGTGTGTGGGATATGCCATTGGCTACTGTCACCAGCGGCGAATCTTCTTGCACGGAACTGCGGCTCCTGTTGTGCTCTGAGCAGTTTCACGTGGTTTATGCTCAGCAAAAGATGTAGCACCCTTCATCTAATATCTCTTGCAGCAGTATGCAAAGGGACTGTGTATTACATAGCAGGCAAAAAGCAGCCCAGCTTGAAAACACTTCAGAAGGTGGATGGATGTTGGGAAGAGCTCTGAGGAAAGAGCTCCGTTTCCAGGCAGAGAGAGGAAGCACTTGAGCTGCTTCCTGTGCACAACCAGTGGTCTTTGGGAAGAGCTCACGTTCACACTGGTTTTGTTAGTTTGCTTTTATCATCCAGTTTAGGTCCCCTAACCTGCATCTGCTTTTATCCATAGTTTTCTGCATGTGTGATTTGGGTCAATGTATGTGAGACCTGAATTTTAAATTTTGTGGGAAACACAGACCTGTTAGTCTGGTGTTGCAAGACCCCTTTTACTACACTTCTAAGTTTCCAGAAATCAAAAGAAAATGATGGGGTTTGTTTTGAGGCATATGGTTGAGACAGCACTGAAAGTCATTTGTATTGCAGGAGACTTCTAAGTGCTCTATGGAGTATTTCTGTTATTTAACAGAAATCCCTGTTTGTGCTTCTGATTAAAGAAATAAAAAATTCCTAAGCTGTCACTTTTAACCACCTCTTTGTCTCTAAGAAAACTCTTGCTCAATACTATGGGAATCCAATACCATTCCAGGCCACCATCCTGCTGCAGGAGGAGCTGTAAGAGTGCTGCCATGTGGAGAATTTTTGTGTCAAGTTATCAACACTGTTCTGCTTCCACTGTAACCAGAAATTCTCATAGTGGTTTTTTTGCCCAGAATATTTCTCCTGTTTTTGAAGCTACCCATGAATGTAGTCAATGTCTTGCTAGGCTCTTTTGAATCTCTTAAGTCTGGGATAAATTCCAGGAGCTTTGTGGTGTAGCTTTAGGCTCCTCTGGGTTGGAGATGCTTCTACTTGTCTCCCAGACAGACTTTTCGTAACTATTTAAAACAAGAAAAGAAAAACAAGCAAACAAAAACAAAACAAAACAACAAAAAACACAACAGGTAAAAGCACAACATAAAACCATTTTCCTGTTCCAGGGTGGAGAAAGAAGACACTCTAGGCACAGCTGGCAATTAGTTGTATATTTTCTTCAAGTTTTTAACCAGCTCTCATAGAAATCTGGTTTTTGATGGACAGTTCTCTAATGATAGTGGACAGTGAGAGCAGCAAATTTAATGTGCTCTGCAAGTCAGAGATGGTTGAAGTACCAGAAAACTGTGAAAGTCCGAGAGAAATGCCCTTGGAGCTTGCTTTGTCTGCTCACAACTTGCCCTTTCTTGTATTTAACCAGTCTGAGTCCAGGTCATCTGCCCTAGGCTCCTTTGTGTCAGTGGAGTGGGCAAGTGTGAAGTGAGCGGATTTTTAAAATATCTTTCTTTTTTTTTTTCTTTTATTTTTAACCCAGAACACATGAGCAAAACAACAGGCTGTATGCCAGTTGAAATCAGGGTGGTTCATGCAAAGTGTCTAAGTAGCTGTTGGTGCTGTCAGAAATATGTTCTTGGTTAGTTTGGCAAGACATAAACTAGCAAGTGACTTTTCAGAGGTACTTCTGTGATTATGTGGCACAGTTAACACATTTACTGTGTTAACAAGCTTGACTGTAGCTTGCTTAACATGTCCAGCAACCTCCAGTTAATCTTTCTGTAATTTACAGAAGTAATTCCTTCTGATGTTGCATGCTAGTATCCTGCAAGAGTCTGGAAATATCTAAGCCATCCTAATCCATTTGTTAAATTTTATAGGTGTTGCTTATCTTATGATTAAACAAAATATTGAGAAATAGGATTCTTCAATGGAGCCCAGTTAAATCTTTTGCAAGGGCTGCTAAAGCGTGCAAGTAGAAGAAACTGATACTGCAGATCATTTAAATCTGTATTATCTCATCAGTGGGTAATTTACAAACCCCACTTATTATGTAAATGTATTCAGTAACCAGAAGAAGGCTTAAGTATGAGAGAAATCATACTTTTATGTGCTGGAAGTCATCTCACCTGCGTTATGTTTGTTCTGGGTGAAAAACAGTGTCTGACTGTGACTGGGAGCCTCTCCAGGGATCTCATCCTCAAATCTGCAATGCTGTGATTTACAGGAACAGCCTTGTGATGCCTCTTGAACCTTTTGGAGCTTCCTGTTTCTTTCTTGGTCTTTCCAGGACTAATGTAATTTTAGCTACTTCTTAGCAATTAGATTAGGCACAAGCAATTTCCTTGTAAAATTGCCTGAGCAGGTTCTTCCATAAACTGTAATAAACTTGTTCTGGCTCAGAGATGTTTGGCAGAATAATTAAACTGGACTTCAGCACCACAAACAGGTTTGTAGTTGAAAAACGCAGATCTGCTCAGGTGCTTGTTTGAGTTTCTATAAACATAGTCTCTGACGTGGCCATGTGTGTCTTCTATTTATGGTTTCTGCTGCAATCTACGCATTCTGCACTCTGGAAAATCATGTTTTAAGTACATTGGATGATAAAGCCCTTGTACCTCTTATCCCACAAATGTGCCAACATTAGATGGTTTCATGTTGATTTGTGCCGTGTCTGTCTTTGGTGTTTATTTTAAAATAATATCCCTGATTGTGTTTATTTTAGAATAATACTGTTTTAAAACAATACCCTTGAATGTTCAGGGATCTTAAGACAGAGGAAAGAGAGCATTTAAAGATTTCATAAAAATCAAGAAACACCTTTGTGAGCATCTTTCCAAATAAGCCTGAGAACTGTACAAACCTGACCATTTCTTTTTCATGCAAGGGCTGTATTGATTTTGTGCAGCATGACACATTCTGCTAGGTTTTTGTGCAAAAGAAGCTGTACTAACCTCCTGCCCCTTCCCCTATCAACCTCATCACTTTCTGACTACATGGGTCTGCTGCCCCTGCAGCTATCCCCATAAACACAGATGCCCCTTTAAACATCATTTCTCAAGCGTTTTCCTATTCATTTCAGAGAGCACAGAGAAAGCAGTGTCCCTGTTCACACAGAGACATACCCTTACATTTCCAGCCAGTAATCTGATTGCTAAAAAGAAAAAAACCCCACCCATGGATAATTAGTACTGTGTGTGTAGTTAATCGATTTAAAATTAAATGCCACTGGTGCTGCTGAAAGGTCGTACTAGGTTTTGTTATTGCAAAAATCTGGTTTAGTGAAGACTGTCTCTGAGAAGGGATATTGGTTCATTGTGCGCTGCCTGCAACAAAAGAGAAGCTGGGGGTGCAGTTTGCACAAAGGATGCAATAAATTTTATTATCACCTAGATTGTGGGGTTTCTGTGTTGGTTTTAAGAGAGAAACCCTTCAATGTACGGAAGCGGCTGTATCTTCTTACTCACAGCAAAAGGAGCTGGTGTGCCAGCGGTCTTGTGGGTGAGATAGGAACCTCATCTCCTGCTTCCTAGTCCATCATCCTCATCATTAGATGATTCTGCCTCCCAGGCAGACTGATTACTTCATATTTTCATTCATTAATGATTTATCAGACAGCTCCTCCCCTAAAGGCTCATCTCCTCTGTTATACTCACAGCCCACACGCAACCAGCAACATGTAGCTGCCAGCTGGCATTCTGGCTTTGGGAGAGCAAGCTGCTGGTAGCCCTTTCCACCTCTCCTGCTGCCCCCTCCTCCCCTCCCTTCCCAGCTGCTTGGGTCACCTGCCTGCTCCTTAGTGGCTTCTTAGATTGCACCCAAGCCATGAAATCTCCATGAGTCCTGTCCTCCTATGCCATCTCTCCAATCTGATTGTTTAAGATGATTTTTCCTAACTATTTTTTAAATTAAAAACCATAGAAAGAGAGATGGGGTGACCCCACTTGTAATGCGGCCGTGCTTGCGTCTTGGTTATGGAAAGAGTGGCCTCTCGCTTTGGTGAGAGGGTTTGCTCAGTGGTGACTTAGATTTTGGTAGAGAAGCGGGGGTGCTGGGGAGAGACTGAGTGAGCTGTGCCTGTGAGCAGGAAGGTGTGGGTTGGCAACAGTTTTAGGTTTTGCTATCAGGTGCTTGGCACAACAGCTCTGTTGAAATCCCTCTCCAGCTGTCTGTGTGAGAGTGATTTTTATCACGTTGCTAAAGATTAACTCTATTCTTGTTCTCTGTTCTGCTCCCAGGAATCAGGCGTGCTCTGAGGTCTGGGAAAGAGAGTCCAAATGAATTCTCATGATGAAAGGGGGGAAAAACCAGAATTGTTTGCAACTGTCCAACTTGTCCACTGCAGGCAGGTGGTGACTGAGAGCAGTGGGAACAAGGGCTGCAGGACAGGAGGAAAAAAATATAAGCTAGGAAGGAATAAATGAAACTCCCTTGAGTCATTTATACGTGAATGTATAACTCTTGAGTGCTTAATCTACTCTTGGCAAGTGGTGACTGATAACTAATTTTTTCTCTTCCCTCTCCCACACCCTCCCAGCATCTTCAGAAAGGACATGTGACAGGAATAATAAATCTCATTATTTAAAAGGCTAAAATTGAAATTATGGATTAAAAGTGTTATGGATGCCTCAGTTGAGAGAAACTGACTGTTCCTAGGATGCCTAAAGCATGTGTTCACTTGCACTGTTTTTGAGATCTGTCTGAATTATTCAGGCCCCTCCACGTACCTCTTTGGCACAACACTTTCAAGTAAACCAGTGTTAAAGGCATCAGTGTCCAATTGAGCAGCCTTGTTGCTCCTACTGCTTGAGGACAGCTAGAGCCTGACACTGAGTGAGCTCAGGCTTTGGGGGAAGTCTGGATCTAGATCTAGATTGGATTATCTTTTACTCTAGGTCTCCGAGTTGGAGCTTTGTGCTGCTGTTTTAAGGAGGGAGATGGAAGGTGAAGGGGAGTTCAGGCTGACACACGTAATGGTGCTGCAAGACGGATCCGTTTGGATGCCTTTGGCTTTGGAGCGGAGAGAGGTGCATGAGAACAGTAGATGGTTGTGTTCTTTGTGCAGCCAGGTGTCTGAAAAACCAGTGTCAGCTCAAGTGTAGGAACTCTTGCTGTTCCATGGTCAGAAGAGGCTCAGGGCTCCCACAGAGGGCGTGGAAGGCCATGGCAGGGCTCTGCTCACACAGGCTGAGGGGGGAGTGAATTGTATGGTGACTCAGGTCAGAACAGGGGGAAAACCGAGAACAGCAAGTAACTTATTTCAAGGGGTAGCAAAACAGGACTTGGGACATGGGTCTTGCAAGCCTCTAGACCAAGGACACAGCCCATTGCTTTCTGTGAGGCTGGTGCATCCCAGAACTGTGGATGAGGATGGCAACCAAGGTGGATAAAGCACTTCATGCATTAGCAGGTGTGTCAAAACTTCTCTCAGTAAAACCTGTCAAACTTGGCACACGACTGTCATCAGAGCTAAGGGCTTGTTGCCAGAGGAGATTCCCGTCAGTAAAGCCGAGTGTAAATTTACAGCACCTGACTACTTCATTCTCTGTTCTCTCTATGTGGAGTGTGTTACCTTGTGCATAGGGTGCGTTAAGTGTGCAAGAAGCTGCTGTAATGCAAAGAGTGTGCACTGAATTTCCACCTAGTGCTAACTGTCTGGGGTAAAGCACAGTTTACCAAGCAGTAGTTTGGTTTTTCTTGCATCCCATCTCTTAGCTTTACCCCTTGGATTGGAGCACAGGACCTAAAAAAGAGGAAATTTGAACCACACCTTTTCCCTGCAAAATGTGTACTGCACTTTTGTTACCTTACTGAATTGTTGCATTTGCCTCTATCTTGTAAAAGGAGCGAGAGGAGGATTTTTGTAAGTGCAACTGGTCTTCATATGACCTTATAGAATCACAAACTGCTGTGGTTAGAGAGGGCATCTGGAAATCATCTACTCCAACCCTCTGCTCAAACCAGGGCCAACTTAAAGTTGGTGTCTCAGAGTCATATCCAGCTGGGGTTTGGATATCTCCAGCAATGGAGACTCTACAGCCTCTCTAGGCAGCCTGTGCCAGTGTTCAACACCCTCACAGTACGAAAGCTTTTTTCTCATGTTTAAACAGCATTTCCTGTACTTTAATTTGTGCCCATTGCCAGTCACTGGACACCACTGCAAGGTCTGGCCTCGTCTCATTTACTGCCTCCCATGAGGTATTTATACACATTAATAAGATTGTCCTGAGCCTTCCCTTCTCCAGGCTGAAGAGTCCCAGCTCTCTCAGCCTTTCGTTACAGGATGGATGCTCTAAACTCTTAACCATCTTTGTGGCCCTTTTACTGAATCTGCTCAAATAAGTCCGTATTTCTTCTGTACAAGGGAGCCCCAAATTTTCAGGAATCCCTAAAGTGAATCCAGCACTCCAGTCATGTCTTAACAGTGCTGAATACAGGGGAAGGATCATATTTCTCAACCTGCTGGAAGTGCTTTTTCTAATGCAAGCCAGGAGGCTGGTGGCCACCTTTGCCATAAGGGAGCATTGCTGGCTCATGTTCAGCTTAGTTTCCAGTGGAACACTCAGATTTTCTCCTGCAGTGCTGCTTTCAAGCTGGTCAGCCCTGGATTGTCTGAACCCTGCTGATTCAGGTTGGCATTTTCAGCTTTTTCTCGTGTTTAATGTGTCTATGGCAGCTATTTCTTTGTCTGTGGCAGCTATTTATTTGGTCATTTTACATAATTAAACTATTGAAATAATTAAACTATCATCCTGAAATCATGTCCTGTGGAAAGCAGTTCGCAAAAGAAGGCTCAGCGAGGCTTGCACCAAAATGGAACATGTAACCCACCTAACGTATTGGGGTTTATTTCCTCCCTTTTTCTCACGCTTAAATGTAAAATAAGCATTATACTGAAGGAACCAGGCAAAGGCTAATTTGCCTCATTTGAATGTGAAAAGGAGCCCACATCCTTCCTGTGCCCTGCAAAGAATGCAGAAAGACTTTACAGAGAAAACAGATGTACTAATATGTATCACTTGTTGGGGGCAGGGGGAATCCAGGGTGCTGCCATTAAAGCAATGCTGAACTTGCAAGAAAACAAAAGCACCAGCATACAAAATATAGGTCTGGGAAGCTGACAAGGTTGGGACTCTTCTCTTTTGCTTACATTTATGCTCCTGGCATCTGAAAAACTGCTCTGAAAAAAATATATACAAAAGGAAACATGCAGCCTCATTTTTCATGCTTCATCTTCAGGGAAGATGGTTAAGTGTTCAAATGCAAACAAAAAGCAGAGGCTCCAGCCCAGCCGTAGGGAAACCTGCGTTTCAGAGACAATATTGCCTCACCAGAAGAATACACTACTGACATCCTAAACAAAACGAACATAACTTTTGGAAGTATCCCTTGATTTTATTTGTATTTTATATACCTCTCTAACATGTAAATATGAAAGAGTTAGTCCTGTTAGCTTACAAAAAATGCAGGATAGAGTTTTAACAGTCTGATGGTTTTTAGCATGGGAGATAGAGAACAAATGAACTCAGATGTTATTTCTACAGCTATGCAATCCAAGTCAGAGTTCTGTCCTTTCCTGACCCATCTCTTTATCCCTTTCCAAAAACTTTGGCATTGAGCAGTTAGCACTGACTGGTCAGCTTGTGAAGCTGCTGGTGCTCATAACTTCCCAAATTCAGCAACTTGCCTGATGCAGATTTGGCCCTGAAGCAGAGGTATAGAGTCTCTTGCCAGCTTTTAGCTTGCAGACAGGAGGCCATTTATAATTTAATACATACATGTATTGTCAGTCCCAGGAATAAATATGGTAAGTATAGGAGAATGCTTTAAAGCTTTCTCTTAAAAGGCTACCTCAGACTTCCTAAATTAAAAACTGGTTTTCCAAAAGCAGAGAAGTGAAGTGTAACAGTTACTCAGATTTCTCTGTTCAGCAGTGGTAGCTGAGTAATATCCATGGGTGGGTGCAGCGCTTAACGAAGATGTGCTCTTCTCCCTAAATGCAGTACAATGGACATTTTCTTACAGTCTGCAATACTGAAGTTCACTTCAAAATTGACATTTCCTGCTTGATCTGCTGTTTGCACCTTTGGAAAGTGTTCTTTATTCACAGGAGTTTTAAATCTGTAGCACTGACACACAAATATCCGGCCATGGATGAGACAGGCTCAATAACCTTGAAAAGAGAAATTTTAAGCCCACTTACCTAAATCACTTACATGAATGTGAATGGAGCACAACAGCTTGAGGTGTTCCAGTGCAGTTTAAGTGCTGGCTTGTTTTGTGCGGTCAGGGTAAATAAAATCTTGGCCTTGAACTGGTATCTGTGTATTGGAACAAACATCTCAATGCAGCACACTGCAGAAGGAAGGAAGCAGAAGAGAAATTAGATCACTTTCCTGCATTATTTCTTGTAAGTGTAGTCTTCTTACGTATGGAACACACATTTCCTGTTGTAAAAATATTGTAACAGCCTGCAGTAGCCAAACAACAAATAATCTGCTGTCACTGAAAACCGGAGTCAGAGGAGCATGTTTAGAGGGAAGTACTGGAAGACTGCAGATGATCGGATCTCTCATGCTCTGAGAAGGTAATGAGCGTGAACTACATAACCGCTGCTGTGATTGTCCTAACAACTGCGGCTTTACAATGTGGAAGAAATAATAGACTGACTCTTCATGCAAATGACAGTGTAAAGGTATGAGTGCATTTGGTTCTTGCTTTTTGTTTCGTATCATCTGTGCATTTAGACAGAACCATGTGGGTATCTTAACCCCCTCTTCTTCACGTGCCTTAATCCTGGAGTGTATGTGCTTTTTTCATCTCTTGTCTACAGTGATATGGGTTTGTACCCATATAACACACATTCTCTTACAGCACCATTAAGTCCCAGCTGCATGAACTGCACCAGCTGTGTTTTGTGATAGGAGCCACAGAGGTGAAAATCCAATTCAATAACAGAATCACCAATTGTAGAATTGTTTGCATTGGAAGAACTTTTTAAAGTTCATCTACTCCAACACTCTTGCCCTGGACAGGGACACCTGCCACTAGACCAGGTTAGTCAAAGCCCCATCCAACCTGACATTAAACATTTCCAGCAATGGGACACCCGCAGCTTCTCTTGGCAGTCTGTTCCAGTCTCTCACCACCCTCATTGTAAAAAATTTCTTCCCATGTTTAAATCTACTCTTTTTTGGTTGAAAATGGAATTTAAAAAAAAAGTCACTACAGGTCCTGGTAGAGAGTTTCTCTTCATGTTTCTTATAAGTGTCTTTTAAGGCTGCTCTAAGGTCTTCCTGGAGTCTTCTCTGTGCTGAACAACCCCAACTCTCTCAGCTTGTCTACACAGGAGAGGTGTTCCAGCCCTCTGATCATCTTCATGGCCCCTCCTGTGGACCTGCTCCAACAAGTCCAAGGTCTGGTGCTGGGGATCCCAGAGCTGGATGCAGAGCTTCTGGTGGGGTCTCACAAGAGCAGAGTAAAGGGACAGATTTACCTCCCTTGACCTGCTGGCCATGCTGCTTTTGATGCAGCCCAGGATTCAGCTGGCTTTCTGGGCTGGAGTCACATATTGCCAGCTCATATCCAATTTTTCATCCACTTGTACCCCCTAAGTACTTCTCCACAGAGATTCTTTCAGTTCCTTCATCCCCCAGTCTGTAGTGATGCTGGTGGTTGCCCTGATCCAGGTGCAGAACCTTGCATTTGGCCTTGTTGAATGTAACAAGATTCACACAGTCCCACCTCTCAAGCCTGTCAAAGTCCCTCTGGATGGCATCCCTTCCCTCCAGCTTGTCAATGGCACCACTCAGCTTGGTGTCGTCCACAAGCTTGCTGAGGGTGCACTCGATCTCACTGCCTATGCCATTAATAAAGCTCTTGAACAAGGTAGGTTTAGACAAGATAGGAGGAAGAAATTCTTTACTTTGAGGATGGTGACGCACTGGAACAAGTTGCCCAGAGAAGTTGTGGATGCCCCATCCCTGGAAGTGTTCAGTGTTCAACCCCTGGATGGGGTTTTGAGCAACCTGGTCTAGTGGAAGGTGTCCCTGCCCATGGCGGGCGGTTGGAACTAGATGGTCTTTAAGGTCCTTTTCATCCCAAACCATTCTATGATTTTATGACTAAATTGTTTATCATTCCTGATGACTGGTGGCCTTAAAATCCTTATTGCCTGAACATTGCAACACTTGCGCAGGTCCCAACATAGAGGAAAAGATTCTGTGGCTTCTGATGCTCAGCCAAACTGTGGACTGCAACTTGCAGCCACATTCTGGGGGCAGGTCATATAAAGGGTGATAGATGAAGGACAAAAGTCTGGTTTTACTTTGTGTAGGGGTGGTTTAATGTTCCACATCAAGTAGCTTCAGTGGCTGTTACACATGATCGCTCTTCTCTCAGACCACACTTCCTATGGACATTAAAAATGGTGATCTTTATCTGTCTCTCAATTGTGGTCAGATAACAGATGCAGGCTTTTATTGTGGTAGTGACCCACACAAGTAGCTGCAGAAGAGCAAAGTGAGAATCCTCACAAGACTCTCTTCCTGGAAACACTCCAGGCACACAGAAAGGGGAGGCCTTAAGTATCTCATCTGGTTTTTGCGTTATACCATTGCAGACAATCTTTCTGTATGGACTGATGGGGGAGGAGCTGGAGGACTGGGAGAAAAGAAAAATTGTAAATAGCAGAGGTGGAAGCCTTTCTTAGGAGAGGAAGTAAGAGAGGAGGAAATGAGCTTGAGATCTGCTTTTTTGTTCTGTTTTTATTGTATAAAGTTGAGGGACAAGCCACATTCAACCCTAGTATTTTCCCTCGTGAGTTCTGAAAAATTGTACCATTGATGTGTGGGTCTTTTCTCGTTTTTACAGAAGGTATTTCAGGAGCAACATCACCAGGTGGAGAGGAAAATCCTTAGCTTAGTCTTTTATTCTCAAGATAGACATCGTGGCATCCTTGATCTGGTTTCCCACCATAATTCATCTTTCCCATGGAAAAAAATATTCCCAGCTTCTCTTCTTGCTGTCCTTGTGCAGCAAAAAGTCAGTGTTGCCTCTATATTCTCTGACTTCAATTTTGCAGCCTCAGAGGATGCTAGAGCTTGGATATGTAAGTGAGTGGCAAGGCAGGAAGGTTTAGTCCTGACAATTATATTGAAAGCAGGTCCATGCAGCGCCCTAAATTTTAGAAGCACGTGAGAAAGGGAAGAAGAGTGGTTTACATTAAGTTGAGGGAACGATGCTAGGAACTCTTTTGAATGTACTGTGGCCATAAAGGACTGCATCAGGCTGTTTCTGGGGTTTTAAATTAGTATCTTCTATAGAACAGATGTTTTGTGCATGTTATGTGCAAAGAGCCAATTATATACACAAGTCATGTAAATTTTAGCCATAAATGAATGCCGTGTATACATACAAATGCTCCTTTAGAAACGCTTGTCTTGGTTCTCCCTTTCTTAGACAGCATGTATCAGTATTGCTGTTGGGAGGTGGGCATGTGTTTGGGTTTGGGTTGTGCTTTGTTTCCTCTCATTGTTTTCTTCACTGAGGAAAGGAGATTGGATAAAACTCTTTTCTGGTCTCTGTTGACATCAGCACATTCGATCTGCCTGCGTCCAAAAGAATTATGTCAAAGCAATTGCCTGCATTTGTTTCTTAGCGTGTTCTCCAGCAGCACTGTCGCTTGAGGGTCAGACTGGAATACATTAAACTGGAATTGGGGCAGAAACTGTAGCCAGCCTCAGGTCAATGATGCCTCTTGAGATTTGCGAAAGTGACACTTCTGGGGTTCATTGCATTAAATTCCATAGCATTTCTGTGTCTAGTCTGGGTGAATTACAAAGGCAGATGGGATGGTTAGTTTCACGTTCTCCCATTTAATTCTGTGTCTGTGTGTCTACAAGCCTTGCATCTGATTTATTTTTTGATATTTCAAAAAAAAGCGCTTTTAAATACATGTATTAAAGCTCTTTGCTTCTATGTAGTTTTTATCATTTATAGTTAGGAAGATTATCACAGTTACTTCATCTGTAAAATTCTATTTCTGGAATCTAGCCTGTGTGATCCTTGGTACATCTTTTGACATAAGCCTTTACAAGGTTTAAAAACACACTTGCACATGTGCTTAACAGAACATCCTCATGCTGTAGGATGTAGCTGGGGTTGTGCCAGAGGAAGAGGGAGAAAAATCCATCCAGGAGGACAGAAAGTATAAAGTTGCAAAAATGCACAATTCAAACTGTACTTTTGCAGGTTCTGATTCATCTTTTATTAGTAGCTCTGAAACCTTATTCTCGACTAGCTTTCCCTAAACTTCTGCTCTATTAGTGACTAAAGATTTGCCAATCACAGTTTTGAGTCTTGAGAACTGTTGATAGGAATGCCGGGTATAGCAGAGGTGAAGAGGGGGGATGTGTGTGCACGCATGTACACATACATGTACGTATACACCACACTTGGACAGGCCTTTTTCCTCCCTAAAATTTTTACAAACTTTCTTGATGTAATTCACTCTGCAGAAGCTTTGTACTACACGTTTACTGAAAACGGGATGTTTCTTTTATGTTTGTAACATACGACTGAGATTTTACTATGCTGTGCATGCTGTATTTTAGCAGGCATCACTTACTGAGTGTAACCTAAAGTTTGAAAAACACATTTTTTCCACCTGTTGGAACATAAAAATAACTGTAGAACCAGAATTAAATTTAATTAGATGTTTGTATGAAATAACGCCTTCTAAATCTCTGGAGTGGCATATGTGAACTAGTCCTGAGCTCAAGTAATTGAGATTATTTTATCTGTTTTATTTGCAGAATTTACACTGCAGCATTCAGTCATAAGTGGGTTCATTCCAGAAGCTTAAAATGAGATGATACCAGCAACTGGCACAAATCAAACACTTCCAGCCTTCCCACTCCTGCACATTGATAGGATTAATACTTTCTGGCCAAAGACCCAGGTTAAGACAGACAGCACACACAAAAGCTTGGGCTTCCTCCTTAAAAAACCTCCAAATTTAAATATTGGCAGGCTGTGGGATGAAGCAAATTCAGTCACCAGGGCCCCACAGCTGAACACATGGTCCCTAGGAATCCAAATACCCAACCCCAGCCTTGGGACAGATAGCCAAAAGCTTTCTTGGCATCACCCAGTTCCCTCAGCATGGAGAAAGGGAAGGAGAAGACACGTGGATGTTGTGAGTGACCTGGGAGGTTCCTGCAGGAGTAGTGCTCACATCCACTCATTGTGCTTAAAGGATCTAACTTGTTTTCCTGAAGAAGGTAGCTAGTCCACCGGTTCATCCTGAAAGGGTGAATTTGGGAGAGCAAATATCTGTGAGTATGGAGGACTCTCTTCCTCAGCATAATTCTCTGAGCTGACCTTCTATGGCCAGGAGATGCTGAGATGAGATGCCAGCCAGATCCCTGGGACAAGGTCCCAGCAGCAGGCAACATATGAAGTGAATTGCTGAAACAAGTAGTCACTGGCACTTTCTCAGTGGCAGAGCTATAATAACACCCGTCGGTTTCCTAAAAGTGGTTTCCTTGGTGTCTCAGTGTGAGGAACTTTGTACAGTGAGGTTTTATGTGGAGCCAGGTGCTGGGAATTGATAGAGGCTGCCTGCAGATCCTGCAGAAGATGGACAGTTGGGTGTCATCTGTACTCAGACAGCACCTCATCCCCAAAAGCCTGGGGTTTCCCCAGAGATGTTTTGTAAGCTGTGAGCAGGAAGGCTGCCAGGATTACTACCCTGCAAGGAGAAGGAGAGTTTCTGGGTGGCAACACAAAGCACAGTGTGATGTAGTGACCACTCAGCTCACCTGCAGGAGCTCCTGCTTTGTAGCAATTAACCCAAGCCGTGTGGGTGTGCATCCTTTTTGAATCAGGCACGGTTACCTTCGCAACTTTGCAGAGGTGGGCAGTACCTCATAACCTGTGATGCAAAGGGTTAATTACTGGTTAATTACCTATAACACATCATTGCTGAACAAGCAGAACAAACTTGCCTCTTCACAGTCTGGATTGGAATAATTTTCAGTCCTGATGCAATTTCTACCTTTGCTAGATCAGAGCCTGCTGTTATTAAATTTATTCAGTGTAAGAATACTGCTATACCATGCACAAAATAACAAAATTCCCTCTAAGATTTTTGTTTATAACAAAGCCCTCCATAGCCCAGTGTTTTCAGTTATTTCATTTCTGTTCCCTGAACACTCTTCCAGTTTTTCCAACACTTTTTTTGTAAAATGGAGCAGCAGAACCGGATACGTTATTCATGGAGCAGAGGAACGAGAACCAAATACAGCGTCACCATAACCTACCTACTCATCTTTTGATTTTCATTTGTTTGTACAGCTGAGGCTCGCATTAGCCCTTTTGGCCACAGCCTTGCGTGGGGAATTCATGTCAAGCTGATCGCTTCCCAGGACCCCGGGTCTCATATTCAGTCTCTGCTTCGGAGGATAGAGTCCTCTCTCTCCCTCTCATCCTGTAAGTATGGCCTGTATTCTTCATTCTAATAAGCTGATTTTGTACTTGGCCATATGAACACCTAAACTGGTTTCTCCCATCTTTCTACAGACCCCAGTTGCTCTGCGTCAGGCTTGTTCTTTTGTGGTTTGTTTTCTGCTGTTCCCAGTCTCGTGTCTAACCACAATGACTTAACTTTAATCCAGGTCACTGATAAGGCTATTGAATAGTAAAGGGATGATCACCAATGCTTGTGGAATCCAATAAGAACGCATCTATTTGCTAATAAATAGTTTCCCATTTACAGTTACACATGGGTTTCCTTCATTTATCAGCTTTTTAATACTTCTGATATGATTGTGGACTCAAAAGTGACTCCAGTATAAAATAGGTTTAAGGTTTTAGCCTGATCTTATATGGTGCTCTCCACCAATGGAGTCCTGCTCTCCATGTACAGATGGAGACACTCCATATA
Source organism: Eulacestoma nigropectus (assembly GCA_013397775.1). Classification (NCBI taxonomy): domain Eukaryota; kingdom Metazoa; phylum Chordata; class Aves; order Passeriformes; genus Eulacestoma; species Eulacestoma nigropectus. The sequence goes on along the minus strand of VZTE01006108.1, from coordinate 237,417 downwards.
GGCTTGAAAGCGTTCATAAAGATATTCTACAGAACAAGTCAAATGACTTAGGTTTCTAATACTGTTAACAACGCTGCCTTCATCAAGTGAACTTGTAATTTTTGCAAGAAATTACATCAGATTAGTTTGACAGGATCTATTTTCCTTAAAGCCCAGTTAATTGACTTTAATTACAGAGCTTTAAAAAAATTATGCATTTAGACCTGTGTTGGTTGTTCTATCCTCTGCAAAATACTGGAAACTCATCCAACTTGCCTCTAATTACTTTTTACCCTTCTCAAACAGTAGCCCAGTATGAGCCTTCTTCCTGTCCCTGGTCCTTCCCCAGGGGCCAAGAACTGCTTTAGATGCACTAGCAGCTCCAAGGCTACCTCTGTAAACCTTCTGAGACAATTTTTTTTCTAGCAACTAATCTGAATCACCCTGAGTCGTTTATCTGCTGCTTAACATCCCCTCTCCAGGGGCTGCTGTGGTGGGAAGCTATTTCAGTATCATCATCATAAAGAGATCATCCAGCCTTTTACCTGTGTGCTAATCAGAAACATTTACTGAATAACTTTTGCTGCTGTCATATTGTTATGAATGATTCTACAATTTTTATTCTTTTTTGGATTCATTTTTCATAATCTGTTTAGAAAAATAAAACATGTACTTCTGATTTTATGTGCCTTTATTTTTTTCTAGTATCTTCTTGATTCCTCTATATAATCTTTATTTTAGCTTTTTTTGCTTCTTATTATCTTTTCCTCTTTCCCCTTTCATGTATCAGTTTTCTGTATAACATTTTACAGGTTTTTTCACTTCCCCGGTAAACCCAGCTGTTGGGTTTTTTCGTTGTGTGTTATTTTTATCTAGCCCATTTCCATGGTTGTAACACTGTAGGCATTTAGGAAATGTCTTAAACTGTTTGCAGATGTCAGCAACTTTCTGTATGTTCTGCCTTCGGCCTGATTTGACTCCCATTCGCTCCAGTTTTGTGAAACTGCTTCTCAGAAAGCATGCACTAGGATTCTAATTTATGTACCTATAAAGAGCGTATGCTCACATATTCTGGTCTGGATTTGATTGCAGTGTTAGCTATTTGCACAGAAGTGTTGGTCCTTTTCAGTGTAAACAACCAGTAACCTTCTGGTTTGTGATCATTTCCTCTCTACTGAGACAAAAGTCTCAAGCAAGGATGCTCTAGCTCCTGTGCTAAACCACGTATGACTCATGGGCAGCTCAGGTGTAGCTACATCACAGGATGAGTGGTGAGTTTTGCTTGTGCTGGCACGGCAGCTCCTGCCCATTGCAGCCCCTGGCTGGGGCAGGAAGTGAGTGGGTCTTGCTGCTCGTGGGGTGGGTGCCTGTGTGGCCACCGTGGGGTTTAGCTTGTGTGTGGTGGAGTTCAGCTCTTCACCTTGCAGTGATCATGCTGTGAACTGCTCCTGTCCCCTTTGGTGCTGCGAGGCCTATGCTGTAGATGACTCATGTAGCTAATTGGCAAGAGCTTAATTTCACAGGGTTAGGAAGGCCTACCCATCTCTGAAATTAGGAGCTAGTAACTTGTCATTTGTAGCCCTTTGGAAAGTACAGGCCTGTGTTAGTGCTAGTGACCTAAGGTCTCCAGAGTAACGCAAGAGGGGATTTTGTACTTCTTGTATGTAAGTGTTGAAGAAGCTCATCATCCCTTTACTCTCCAAGATGATTTATTTCCAAGTTGTCAGTCATTCAGATGTCATTTGTGACACATATGGCCTGGTAGCACTCTCTTCCATTTGGATTTTTTGAATTGGCTACAGCTGTTTCTGTTAATAATAATAATAATCTCAATATAGCTATTATTTTTGAAGAGTACTGTTTTGCATTGCTACTTTATAGGCAGAGGGTTGATCAATCTTTTTCAGAATCCTGTAATTAGCATATAAGCAACTGAAAAGAGTCATCTTCTCACAGCCTCTGCCTTGGTTGATGTTCTCCTCGATATCATGGTTTGTGCTGAATGTGCTTGTGTGGTTGCGTATTTGACCTGATTCTCCCAGCCAGCCTGGCTTAGAGCGTCAATTTGTTCCCTATCAAAAGGTCCTTTTCCCGTTACAACGCAATCTATAAATCTGACAACTGCCCCCTGTGCTGTGGGGACAGCACAGTTGTTAATTTCAGTGGCCTTCGGTTTTTTGTCTCTTTGTGCTAGGAAACAGGGAGGAACTCCAGACAGGATCTCCAGATCTTCTGAATTGTCAAGAGTTGTGTATTTCACAAGGTGTATCACAGAACAGTCATCTTCAGTGAAACCCTCCCTGTCTGCTCCAGATTACCAGTCCTACACTTGCGTTTTTGTCTTAAATACACAGAAACAGAGAAACCTCTGTGGAGTCTTCCTCACACACTGAGGGTGATATGGTGTGGAATATACCTTTGGTCAGTCGGGTTCAGCTTTCCTGGCTCTGTCCCTTCCCAAACCTCCCCCTGCCTACTTGCTACAGTGGCAGAGTGAGAAACGAAGAAGGTCTTGATGCTGTGCGAGCACTGCTCAGCAATAGCTTAAACATGGGTGATTTATCAACATTGTTTTGGTCACAAAGCTAAAACACAGCAGGATTTGGGATGCTGTGGAGAAACTGAACCCTGTCCAGATGCAGTAAACTTACCTAAGGTGTCATCTAGCAATAGGCTGTCAGATACTGAAACCACAGTGGAACAGTTGGCTTTGAGAAAACAGGTCTCACTACAGAACTTTTCTGTGGGTGTGTGAGCATAGGCAGAGTTTCTGTGTGTCCCCGTTACTGGTGTAGTCAGTACCTTCGGCACTCATTGCCTTTATCACAATGTGGTTGCCACGCTGTTTGCCGCCTGTCAGCAACTTTGCTGTTGTAGATGAAGCCAGCTACAATGATGGTGAGAAAGCTGGGGGTTTCTTTGAGGGCTGGCCACAGGCAAATTTTTGCTCATGTTTAGGAAGGAGAGTATTTTTTTCCCCAGTGAAACTGGACAAATAAGGGATTTAAATAACTCTTTTAAAATGTTAGCAGTAGCAACCTAGAAGAAATGAGAGCCCCTTCGGGAGGTAATGGTGTTTGGAAGGGTCTCGAAGTAAGTTATCTCCTGATTTGAGACTCAGCTTGCTCCTTTTTTCTTGCTGTCACATCCTCCAAGTTCTTCCATCACAAAACGGAAATCAGAGAAGGCAGAGAAGAGGTTAGTTTCACTCCTGCATGGGCAAAGGGGGATGGGGAGGAGCAGTGAAGGGTTTTTTTGAGAGACGATCTTTTTTTATGCCTCTTTCATAGTCCACAGTGGCAAGCAGACAGAACTTCTATACTGTGTCCTTCCCCTTTTCCCCCTTCCTTCCCTGTCCATCTTGATTCACATTTGGCACTCTGCTCCATGCTGCTCCCATACTGTGGGTCAGATGAACACCCATTAATCCTGGGTAGATTCTAAAAATAAGAATTGAAAGGAAAAAATCAGAGCAGTGTGAATCAACCTGCAATCATCTTTCTGTTCTCCTAATGGGAGGAAAGAAAGAGGAAATCAGTGGAGACACTGTTTTACTTCTTCTCTTTCCAAGACAAAATTATTCTGGCATTTGCAGCAGTTGTTCTCTTGCTATAGGTTTTCTAATTTACAGACTTAAAAGGCACTTTAAAATTTAGGTGTATTAACTCAAAATGCTTATGCAGACCATCTACCCACTTCTCTCTGCTCATGAATAGAGCTACCACAAGCAGCCTGATGAAGGAGGAATGTAGCTCAAAATCACACTGTTGAATTTACCTGGTGTTCTCATGTGTTACTCAGAACCAAGGATAGATCCATCCTTTGGGGGGGTTAACTATAGAGCAAGCAATGTGTTTACTGTGTTTAGCTGCTGCCATTAGTTCTTAATTTCAAAAATTCCTTTAACTCATTTTAAGCATGAAAAAAAATCCTATGTGCAGTTTTGAGTCTGACTTGCTCTTCAGTTTATGAGCATAAAACCTGCAGGCCTTCCCTCTCAAGTTAGCTACACATAAGACTCTTTTAGATTACAAGTGAAGTTTAGATGCTGGTGGGAAAAGAAAAAAAAAACATAGAAGAACCTTTTCTCAGAACTGCTGCATTTTTCTAGGGCATCTTTTTTTTCAAAGTAATAAAAGCCCTGAGACAGTACAAGGCATAACTCAGTTACTGTAACTTTAAGAGACTGCAGGGTGAGCTTTTAATTGCTTCTTGTGTTTTGTTCTGGTTTGGTTTGGCTGAAAAGGATGTATCACAGGGAGTGGAAGAGAATTCACTGTTTTTTGAAAAAGATGAGGCCCTGACATTCACAGACTTGGCTGGCAAAGAAGCTGCACAAGACCAAAGGGTGGCGACGTGTCCTTTCATGGGCAGTTTGGAGGGTTTGTCTTCTCTTCTTGCACTGGGGAGTGACACAGTGCGCCTTGGCGACCACCTGTGTGGCTAGCTCTGGTGGTCGGTGGCGGCCCTTCTCTCCGCATGGGAGAAGCTGGTGGATCTGTTTGCGAAGCGGGAGGGTTGGCGAGATCCGCGAAAGGGCTCGCCCAGCCCACCGATCTTAAAGGCGCAGGAGGAGATGAAGCGATCAGGAGGGGCTCTTTGCAGGGTGAACAGGATGGGTTTATCAGGGAGCAAGGGTCCAGGAGTCCAGGAACGGGGGAGCAAAGAGCAAAAACCAGGGGCTTGACATGGGGTTTTATACCCCTACAAAATGGGAGGAGTAAACTGCAAAGGATCAATCAATACAGGGCAAAGGGGTTGTACATAGGCAGGGGAACATACAATGAACCAATGGGGTACAGGGTAGGTGGGGAAGGATAACTGGGAGCCAGTGGGATATTGAAGGACAAGGAACTTTCCGGAACATAACCATAAACGAGGGAAGAAGGGGACAGATCTACATAATTCGCCTGGGTGTGTGGCTTGCCGGGTGCTGGCAAACTGAACACACCACAGCATCGGAGGTTTTGATTACAGCTGCTCAAACAGCACTGTGGTAGTGCAGCTTCCTGTGGCCTTGCCAGGTGACCTCCCCACTAGACAGCTACCAGCCAGTCTCACCACCACAACTGCCCCTCAGAGAACATGTGGATATGGTTATTGTTCCTCCTGCCCAGCTGGAACACTGACTTCCTTTTTCCTCTCTAACTTGTAATAAATAGATCATATAGCTATATGGATAATAAACAGATTGTCTGGGTTGTAATAAATCTCTTGCCAGAGAGGGACCAAGACATTCATCGCTCTTCCTTCCTGGCCCTGAGTGGCCACTCACCCCCGTGGACAGCTGTGCTCACAGCCTCTGGCAGAAGCCAAGGCTCTGATTGTAGCTCAGTGAAATCCTTCAAATTGCACCTTCTCTTCCCTGGTCCTGACCCCCGAGGCTGGCTGAAATTAAATGGGTGACGTGAAGCCGAAACCTTCATTTTTCATAACTGACTTTTAGTTCCTGTCCCAAAGGGGGAAAGAAGGAAGGCAAGCACAGGGCCACACTTTGCAGGCATGTGTTAAACCTTGTCTCTAGTGTCAGGAAGCTGTTGTTTCCAGGGCTGCGTCCCCAGTCACTCAGTAATGGGTAGGAACAGCAGGGCAGAATATGGCACTTCAATGCCCCTTCCAGGGTCTGCTCTTCTCACAGCAGCAGGAGCTGCTCCCTTTCCTGAATCCCTTCTGCCACCATTGTAGAAGACTTCCAAAGCAACTCAAGTTGACAAGAAACAATAGTACGAGCACTCCAGCACTTTAAAAGGCATTTGCTTTGAACCAGGGCAGTACGGCAGCAGGAGCTCAGCTAAGACTGCTCTTCCTGCTCCCCCAGCCATGGATGTCCATGGACACTGGGCAGCAGCCTGACTTTCGACTGCTGCAGATGAACAATTGAAGTGCTGGGGTTTTTTCTGCTCAGCCAACTAAAGCAGAATCTGGGAGTGAAGCATTAAAGGACTCCCTTAAAAAATCAAATTAATGCAGCCCAGGAATTTTTGAGTGTTGTTTTGAAATATACTTGAAGTTTTGCCCTGGTGTTTCTGGCTTTTTGTTCAGGAATATGATTTTGTGTATATGAGATTTTCTGCATATCTTTAAGTCAGAGGACATCCAGTGGTAGTACTGTGTCTTCTCTGATTTACATTTTTTAATGCAGCGTGACAGGTGTGATGCACGTGTAGATTTGCAAGAATTCTCCACTAATCTCCAGCTTTGTTCAAGGCTGAACCAGATCTATCACACTGCACTAAAATTATATTCTTTTTAGATCGGACCTTAGTATAAAAATTATATTTATATATAGTAACCTGCAACACACAAGCCTGAGAAATCAAGAATAACACCCAAGAGTTTAAATTTTAAAGTATTTTTTGTATCTCTCTGACCTAAAAATTGTGGAATCACTGGCTAAGATGGAATGTAGGCAGTCCTCTAAAATGTCCCAGAATTAATAGATAAAAACAAAGATGATGCAGTAAGTGCTGCTGTTTTATTCCATCTGTTTCATTTGAGTTGGCTTGAGACTGACACAGTATTAATTCTGGAAATCCAAAATGCTCCCATCAGCATAGATGTGAGTCAAAGAGAGGTCAGCAAGCAGACAGCATGAGAATTACTGACCTACATAAGACTGGTTTTAAGTGCCTATTTGTTGCCCATCTTGGAATGCCTTCCTAGTGACTTGTAACAGTCAAAGTGGGTGAGTGAGACTTTTCTGAAAATTGGGGAGTTTAATGTGTCTCAGAGTTGTGTTTCAAAATACGTAATCCATCAGTTTCTCTCTAGGGAGCTACTAATAGGGCATGGAAAGTAAGACATTTCAACTTCAGGGTAAATTTCTGTGTTGATTATTTCCACTATACAGCCTGCAGGAGGCATTCCCCAGTCATTTTTAAAGTCTCTTTTGAAAATTCTTGGCGTTCTTATTCTTGGAAAGCCATTTCTGTCCTTGAATCTTCACGGTAACTCAGAATGTGGCATTTTGAATATTAAATCCTATGGTAGCTCATAAATTTTGGTTTATTTGATGTCACAGGCTGATAGTTCTGTGGTACTTTCATCAAAACATAAAGCACCAAGAAGATGGCCCTTAGAGATTTCATTTTTCACAGCCGTGCTGGATGCAACCCTTAGTTTGACTCATGCCTGTTCACCACAGAGACTGAATAAAAGCCAAGGATTTTGTGCTTCTGATTTCCTTTTAACATAACTATTTCTTAACTCAGCTTCCCTGCTGATGCTTTCCAGACAAGATTTGTAAGACTTGGTCAGAAAAAGGCAGTTGACAGTTACCAGTCATCCAGCCTATCCCTTTCATGTTTTTTACTGAGAGAAGCTGTCTTAAAAATATGCCATCAGATTTCGCTCCAGAGAAATCCAGGAGGAAGGAGAATGCACCCTGCTGGGTCTGAACCTCCTCCCCATCTCTTCAGCAGGTTGGAGCCTTCTCCTGTGCCAGCTCCCTTTCCTGTGCAAGGGGTTGGAGGACAGAGGCCACAGCATGGATCGAACGGTGCAGAGTAGACGGGTTTTTCCCTGCATCTCTCACTACCTTTCTCTCAAACATTCTCTAGGACCTGTTTTCTCTTACATCTCTAAAAAGAGTGGGTTCTGAAGATGTACCATAATTCAGACTTTCAGCTGTGGGTTGCAGACGTTTATGAGAAAACTTCTGATGCTCTGAAGGAGCAAATTTACACCATTCTTCCCCCCATCCATATGCTTACTACTGCAGAAGCAAAGGTTAATCAGTACTTTTTGCTTTTCAGATAGCACATGTTGGAACTTTTACTTTTAAAATAGAAGTATGAAAAAACGGAATTTTCTTGCTACTCTTGGACTTTTCCTAGGCTTGGCTTAGCTAGCAGAGGACTGCTTTTGTTTTTTGTTAATGGAGTGGATGTCTGGCTTTGTTGGGTGTTTCGGTTTTGGCTTCCATTTTGTATCAAGAACAAAAGAAAAACCGAAGGAGGATGATTTACAGTAATAATAATAATGTTAATACATCTCCTTAGCCTTCATCTGTATCCTACCTGAAAGTAATTAGGTGCTATGACTATATAAATTATTAATAATTATATAATGAAATTTATATCCTTGTCGACTAATGTTTCCACAATGTGGGTGGAAACTACTCTTACAGTTAGACACATGTTGGATTGCTTGCAATGTAAATGTTTGAGTCCAAGAAATGTAATAAGGACAAGAAAGGAGAAAAATAACATAATGTTTATTTTCATTTGTCTCTAAGAAAGTCTCAAAACCAATGAAAACGGGGGGTTTTATGTTTTCCTGAAAACAAGTTTTACATTGCCAATAAAAACACAGCTTCAAAATAAACAAATTCAACTTGCTTGCATTAGAAAAGTTCGTTTTAATTAGGCCAGTTACATACCTTTTAAGATTACCAGTGTCAGACTATGATATTGCTGTGTGACCGATAACTCACACATCTGAGAAATGCTGCTTCTCCTGGTGGAAATGAAATAAAAACTTGTTCCCTTACTGTAAGATGCACAGCATGCTGGATGAACAACATTGTGTGCTCGTCTCTAGAGAGCTTAGTGTAAAACAACTCCAGATTTTGTTTGGTGATCTCAGAGCTGGCTGAATAATTACAGCCTTCCACAGCTCCAAATGCTGACATGCAGGGAGTTGAAACTTTTGGATATTAAAAGCCTGCTCTGTGATACTGAAGGAGATTAGTTTTTGGATTCCATTCATTGACACAAAGGCCGATGCTGAATGGACATGATATTTATTGTCTATGGAACCCCTGAGTAAGCTGAAATCACTTTAGGCATGTACATGCATACATGTATTCTCTCACATTTAGCCAACTCCCCGCGATGCTGTTTCTTTGAGCCAAGAACAGACAACTTTCAGGGACTTGGCTTGAAAAGATGTGTGCATGTAACACCACCCTCTGTCACATTTTACGAGAGGCTGCAGTCAAGCAGTCTTTATACTTGGATTGTCTAGACACTGTGACAGTGGGAGGGGACAAGTGAAAGAAGAAGCCTATTTTGTCAGTTGTTCACATTGCGTCAAATTCTCCTTCCCTGTGTGCTGCTGTTGCCAGCAAAAAACATAAAGCAAGCAAACACCAAACAAAAATCAAGAAATTCTTCATTCACTGGGTTTCTATACGTATCATTCCTAGTAATAAAAACCCAAACCATTTTTATAAACTACCAGTACATATGTGTACCATCCCCTTGTTTATTCACTTTTTTCAGAATTAATACTTTGAGCAGTTTTTCTTTTTGCAGCGGATTTGTCATTTTAACTTTTTCCTTATCAACGTGTAAATGAAATATGTAGGGTTGTCTTGTCAGCAGTTGTAAATTTGTACATGAAATATTCCCGGATTTCAGTGGGGACTTTTCTTCCCTGCTCAGCTGAATATTTGTGAATGAGCAACAAGAAAACCACTTTCCCTCCCACTGGTCTCCCAGATTTCATGTTTCCTATCTCTTTTTTTCTTTAATTTTCTTCTCTACTTTTTTCATGAAAGCACGTGGGAAAAAATAAGAGGAGAAAAAGAGCTGGGAGGGGAAAGGGAGGAGGTGATAGAGTTTCACAGGGATGTAAGTGTGCAAGCCAACAAAAAGGCTGTGAAATTCTTCTTTAAACAGTAAATCCTGCATATCACTTAGTTGCTTTGAGGTGAATAAGCCCGTGTTTGCAGCCTTTAAGCAGGCTGATTTAATGGCTTACTCTTCCCTGTTCAGGTGGTCAGCACCTCTCTGCCTTTCCTGTTAGGCTGGGATTTCTCTCGTGGTATCTCCCGTGCAGCGTTTGCTCGCTGCCCGTGTTTTGCTCTCTGCACATCACAGCCACACTTTCACAGACACGTAGCAGGGTCCAAGTAGTGAGTCCCAGACTCATCCCTACTGCCCAAAGCCTTCTGGAGTCTGCCCATGCTGAGAGCAGGGAGATGAGCCATCACCCCACAGGGCTCTTGCCTTCCACGTGGTCTTGATTCACTCCCTGGCACTGCCCATAGAACTCCTTGGTTCTGAGTGAGGAAAACCTCACTTCTGAGTGACATCTCCAAACAAAGGGTATCCAGAGCCAGACCATCCTGCTGTTGAAATAGTAAAAGCAGTAGTCGTGTCTCCACAAGCAGTTTTTCACAGCTGATATGAAGCTGGCCAGGGCATCTCTGCACCTCTCATGGTCCCTGTGGACTCACCTGGTGTCACTACTAGTCCTGGGGATGCACAATACTCTGCACCTCCAGCTCCAACCCAGCTTCCACGGCAAGCAGAGGCAGGAGGTTAGCACTGGCTGCTGCAGCAGTAACAGCAGCAGGGTGTATTGCAGACTCCAGGCTGCAAATCCCTTTCTCTCAACCCGCTGTTGCTTTAGTTTCTTGAGGGATCCCAGCTCATGCCACCCATTGCAGCAAGTGCAGAGTTAGGAGTCCATTTTTCTGTTCTCCCAAAAAAACTTAAACATTTTGGTGAGGGAACCTTGCTGAGTAGGTGTGATGTCTTGAAGGGAATAAAGAAATGCAAAAAGGGCAGTTTTAAGTTAGACTAAGAGCAAGAGAGGGTAGACCCGTGCTAACTGCATGCAATACAGCTCCAGGAAATAAATAAAAATAAAATTACAGCATCACAGAATCATTTATGTTGGAAAAGACCTCTGAGATCATAGCATCCAGCCTTTGACTGATCACCACCATGTTAACTAGACCATGGCACTGAGGGCCATCCATATTCAGTCATTTTTTGAACCCCTGATGTCCAGCTTGAACCTCCCCTGGAAGCCTGAGGCAGTTGACTGGGAAATAGATCCACCCCCAGCACCTCAGTATCTTTCTTGTAGTGAAAGGCCCAGAACTGGACACAGGATTCAAGGTGCGGCCTCACCAGTGCTGAAAACGGGGAAAATCACTGCCCTGCTGGCTGCACTATTGCTGATACAGGCCAGGATGCTATTGTCCTTCTTGGCCACCTGGGCACAGCTGGCTCATGTTCAGCTGCTGTTGACCAGCCCCCCCAGGTCCTTTTCCACTGGGCTGCTTTGGAGCCACTCTGCCCCAGCCTGTGGCACTGCCTGGGGTTGTTGTGACCCAAGGGCAGGACCCAGCACTTGGCCTTGGTGAACCTCATACAACTGGCCTCAGCCCACTGATCCAGCCCGTCCAGATCCCTCTGCGGAGCCTTCCTGCCCTCCAGCAGATCTACACTCCCACCCAACTTGGTGTCATCTGCAAATTTACTGAGGGCCTGATTTACTCGATCCCCACATCCAGATCATCAATAATGATATTGAACAGGAGTGGAGACTGGACCCAACACGGAGCCCCGGGGAACACCACTGGTGACCGGATGCCAAGTGGATGCATTCACCTCCACCTCTGGGCTTGGCTGTCCTGCCAGTTCTTAACACAGTGAAGAGTCCTCCTGCCCAGCTTCTCCAGGAGAATGCTGTGGGAGATAGTATCAGAAGTTTTCCTGAAGTACCCGTAGACAACATTCACAGCCTTCTCCTCATCCACTAGGCCAATCACCTGGTCATAAAAGGAGATCAGGTTGGTCAGGCAGGACCTGCCTGTCCTAAACCTGTTCTGGCTGGGTCTGATCCCTTGGTTGTCCTGTGTGTGCCTTGTGATCGCACCCAAGATGATCTGTTCCATAACCTTCCTGGGCACCAAGGTCAGACTGACAGGCCTGTATTTCCTGGATCCTCCTTCTCATCCTTCTTGTGGATGGGCATCACATTGGGCAACCAAAATGGTGCTCGTTTTTCTGAACAGGCTTGTAGAATAACTGAAAGTATCTGCAAATTGTAGAAAATACCCTTCAACAGAAGTGTTTTTCTTGTTAATTAGGCAGGTTAGATGTAGGAAGCAGGTGTGCAGACTGTAGACTGTCAACAGAAAAACAGGGAGCTGCTGCATAACTTTTCAAGCATTAGCACTGGTGAAACATTCTTTTCCTGAATCCCATGAGTTTGTCAAAACCAATTTCCTGTGCTGATGTTGGGGTGAGAAAATAGCCAGCCTGGCAGCTACATAAAAATTAGGAAATTTAAAAAGCATAGACTTTTTATTTACCCAAAGTGACAGATATTGTCTGAAATGCGAAAAGAAATATGGGGCAAAAAAAAATGTACTTCACTATATTTTTTTTTCTGTTCTCTGCATTTTCTCCCTGTCTATTTATATATTCTGAAAAAAGTATGTCTAGTAAGTAATTTTCTAAGATTTTTCTTCTGCCACTTCTCTTCCAGCCCCACTGTTCATAGTATGTTGTTTGTGTGCCAGGTTGCATCTAAGATTCACTGTACTGGTTGAGATCAAGGATGCATCCAGACAAGTATCTGATTCCCTAAGTTCATCACACCCAGCTCCAGAAACTCAGGTTTTGTGTCTAGGTTCAAGTTGAGTCAATAGGAAAGAGTTCAGTAACACCACCACATGGATTATAGAATGTTAGAGCTAGCAGATGAAAGGCAACACCAGGTAACAGGACTAATCTTGCAGGACTGCTTCTGAGATGTGGTGAATCACCCTCTGTCTCCCTCCACGCAGAGAGAGACAGGCACCTAAAATAGAGATTAACCCAGGCCCTGGTAGTGCCCCATGAGGGTGCTGAACAAGAGGTTATAAGAATTAAAAAAATGTGGAGCAACCTTTTTGAAGCTGTAATTTTTGAAACCCTCTCGGTTTCATCCTGTGCAGAATCTGTACTTGGAGTTGCTCTGCATTTGATGTGTTAATTCTTCTGGGACTTTCTGTAGTCTCTTAATATGTGTACCTTTGGCTGCCCCACCTTCTGCTACCAGTGGTTTTAGCCCTAAATTTGGTACTGCATAAAAAGGAGCTTTGTTTTTTTTAGTTGTGCCCTCTGATAAGCTCCCTCCTACTTTCCTGCTGTAACAACTCTTGACTCACTATGGCTGCTTTTCTGCTTGCCATGCAGAGGTCCAGCAACAGAAGAAGGTTTTTATTGTCTTTAGGTGAAGTCCACTCTTGTGTAGTTGGCAAGGTCAAATATGAACCACAAGCTAAGTGCCTCATTCTGTATTCTGAGGGCAGTCTTGAACACCTCCAGCTGCACTTTTTTGGCTGTCCTTTGCCTGACAGTTGTGTTCTCCTGGCAAAGGGCGAGCAAGATGTGTTTCATCCTTTTTGTCCCTCCATGCAAAATATTGCCTGGCAGGGCTGGGCAAAGATCTGCCACTAGTCTAAGAGCAGGCAGGACCACCTTCCCCAGGCCTTGATGGAAAATTCCTGAGGGGAAGATTTTGCGTGAGCTTTTTTCCAACATGTTGCTGTTTTTGTTCAGACCACTGCAGGTTTTTTTTCAAAGTACTTAACTTTTGAGCAGTGAACTTAACTTGAGCCTCATCATATGTGGGTTTGGAGAAGATCTGGTGAGCATCAACTTATGAACACCTGTCCTTTCCTTATTCTCCTAGGATTTTAGATAATGGGCTGTGTGCAATGTAAGGATAAAGAAGCAACAAAACTGACTGATGAGAGGGATGGCAGTTTAACTCAAAGCTCAGGCTACCGCTATGGGACAGATCCTACTCCGCAGCACTATCCTAGCTTTGGTGTGACTTCAATCCCAAACTACAACAACTTCCATGCCACCGGAGGCCAAGGACTGACCGTGTTTGGTGGAGTCAACTCCTCCTCTCATACAGGGACGCTGCGTACAAGAGGAGGAACAGGTGAGTTTGAAAGTCTTACTTTAGTTCTTGTAGTGTCAATCATGCATCTACATCAGAGGCCTGACTGTCTCAACATGTTGCTTTTGGGAAGAGTTATTTCATGAAATAGTGCAAAGAATTGAAGTAGGGTGGAGCTGGGTCTTCACCCCTATCTTTGCTAACTTGCAGGTTCACTTGGAGATGAGAAAGTATGTATACATGCCAAATTTGGCTAACTGCCTACTCCCTCTACCAGGGAATGGAAAGTGTGGGCTGAGCCACCTCAAGTAGTTAAATATTTGGCATGGCTATGTCTAAACTTTCTCTTCAACCCCCTTTGCCTGTTTGGGATCCTGTGACTGTACAGATTGAAGGAGGTGGAATGCCCACTGGCTGCATAAGACCAGAGAGATGAGAATTGTTCAGAAAGTAGGAGGGTTCAGTTTGGTTTGCTCCTCAGCAACTGGAGTAGCTTACCTGTGGCTTAGCCACATCATCTCTTGAGATTCCTTTCTCTCCTGTCTTTTGTGATGGAGTATAACCCACCTGTCTTTTTCTTTAGGTGTAACTCTTTTTGTGGCGCTTTATGACTATGAAGCAAGAACAGAAGATGACTTGAGTTTTCACAAAGGAGAAAAATTTCAGATACTTAACAGCTCGTAAGTTTTAGGCTTGGGAATCTGCTTTTTAATAGTTTCAAACTTACAATGTTTACAATAATGATTGCTTATGTTATTAGTCAGATCCGATGTTGGATATTCAGGTATGGAGGGGGTTTACTCTATGCTTACTTGTCCTTGCATTTAGTGCACTGTTGCAAAGTGCTCTATTGTTGGAGGAAAAAATCTTCAACCACATGCAGCTTTACTTAAAAAAATGTGTTAGATTGTGTGATTTACTGCTTACATTTTACAGTAACCCCGCATTCAGAACTGAGGCTGCCAGCTCTGCACGTTATCAGTAGCCACAGAGGTTCTGCAAGGCATGTACTAACACTTTTTCCAATCTGCTGCAAGTATCCCTACACAGAAATGAGCTAAAAACTGATTCACAAAAGAGTCGTTATCCAGTCTCACATGCCAAGTTTAAAAGCATTTTTGTCCTCTTAAAGGTAGGTGATACAGTCAGAACATGCTAGGAAGTTCTGTTGCCATTGTGCTGTTGCATCTGACATGAAAACCACATTTCCATCCTGGAAATCATCAACTTAAAATGCATTTTCTCAACTGCCCTTAGAAAAAAAATCCCTTAGCGATTTAAAAATAACTTCTAAAACTCACTGTGCTACTGACCTATATCTGAACATCTTGTAATTCTTGGATAAGAACATAAAGTGTCAGGCTCTGTGTTATGTTCACTACTGCTATCATGTAGAGGTAAAAATGGGTTAACAACCAAGTATGTCACTTTCTAAAGGCTTTGTGATACTGGTCTTCTCTTTTTTTCTTACGATATGTGACAGTGAGGCAAATTCACCCCTGGTGCAACTCTTGTTAATTTTAATATAGACTCTGCAGGGTTGGAATTGGCTCAATGTGCATTGAAGTTAAAAAAAAAATCAGGTAATTCTGTGGAATATTTCATGAAGCTAAAGACCTTTGATGTAGATGAAAGCACAGAAACTTCAGTTGTGACTTATGGAGGGAACAGCAGTTTAAAACCTTTCTGCTTCTAAATTAGCAATTGGAAACAAACCCTTTTTTATGATCCATTTTTGTTCACATTGCCTTGTGCTTTCCTAACCTTGCACAAACTATGCCATAACTTGAAACAAGAAGTTCCATACATTATAAATACCTTGTACATGCCAGTTGGTGAAATCTGGGGGTGCTCACCAGGACTTGCAGAGTAATCATCCTTGGAGTCGGTGAGACAGAGAGATTCCCCTTCTTGTCTGCAGCTGCAGTACAGGCATTTTGATTCAGGTAATTACTGCCTAGAAGAAGGTTTTCTAAGAAAGGAAAAAAGACCAAGCATCCATTGATTTTCCTGTAGGATTACAGAAGCTCAGTTCCCATCATAGTCAGATCTATTTGCGTATAAACATGGACCTAACCACACCCCTGGAGTAGTGACAGCCTGACTCAGAATCTCAAGAAAGCTGCTTCTTCTGTGAGAATGCTTCCTCTCTTCACTTCCATCAGGAATTATATGAAATAAGCCCATTTTTTAGGCACTTGCCAATGCTGCTTGCAAATAGAAAGCATATATGTGGTTTGTCTGGAATTTCTGGATTTTTCTTTAGCTCGCAACTAATGAAATTTGATTTGTGCTTTGGAATAAACATTCAGCGCAATACCTGAAATGACATCCGGGGGGGTATCCTCGTGATTTGAACTCAGAAATTTTACTAACGGCAGCCTGGGGCAAAGAGGTAGCTGCAGAGTGGTTCAGAGCACAGCCTGATTTTGGGGCTTTGAAACACTGGGCCATCCCCAGCATTCCCACTGCCACACCCTGCCTGGCCCCATTGACTAGCTGCCTCCTACCTCAGCTGAAGGTCTAAAATTAAGAACTATGAAAAAAGCTTGCATTCCTCCTCCTTTCTGGCAGTGGTTTGAGAGGTTTAAGCTTCTCTGTCAAAGCAGAGGGGGTTGTCCCTGATGTGATCATCTACGGGACTGCTTTTTGCCTCCCTAGATATGACAAAATACCTCCATCTAGTGGACTCTCTGCACCGTAAGGAGAAGAAATTGAATGGTACAATTTATCAAGCTCAGGATGGCATAATGCCTCAGAAATATTCTACAGCAGCATATGGGGGAAGAGTTAGCACTTCAGCTGGTAATAATAGAGACACAAACAAAAAGGGCCATTTGCCTGACATCGTAATGCACACAGGGTGTATTAAAATAGTATCAACTGCCAGCCTCTACAAAAACTATCTGCTCTTCATGTTTCTTGAACTCTAAAATTGGAAGCGTCTTCTTTTTGACTAATCACAGCTGTTTTCTAGTTGTTTCCCATAGAGTTTGTGCTCCTTTAAACTGTTAAATAAAGGGAAGTTGAAATTTTAAAGTAAGAATTCACCTTGACACGACCTTTCCTTCCAGTAACAGCTTAGACAGTGTGTTTTCTGTAACTGCTTGCTTCCAGAAGAGGCTGAATTCTCTGGCCACATTTGATAATAGTATTTTATTTAGGGAGAAGGTCTCTGGTTTACAGAGAGGGGAACTAAGAAAGAGTTTCTAAGCAGTCCAGAAATAGAAAAGAGAATGCTTATTAGTAGTGGTAGGAGTTAAACACTGGTGAATCTGGTGCTGAGAATGAAATACAAATTGTTAAATCCCAAGTCATTGCATCTTGCAAAAAGCTGAGAAATAAACTTCTCTTAAAGCTGCACATCCTGCAGCAATGTGCATTGTCTGAAAGGCAACAAGTACCATGTCCCACTGTGTGCACCAGTGTAAGACAAAAATTCATGCTGAGCCTACAGAATGCTGCCTTAAGATGGTCCTGCATGAACCTCTTCACATTTAAATGTTGTAAAAAAAGATGTTTTTGTAAGTATTTGAAAATGCAGCCTAGTTCTTTGCTACTTCAGCTACCTCCTCCACGTGGCCAGCAGAGGGAATCTGGACAATGAAGTGTGATCCTTAAGGGCCATCTAAAATGCCATGTTGATAGATGGCTTTTTGATATCTTTGGGTTTCAGATTAATTATGCTCATAGAAGTTTAAAATTAGCAGTGAATGCGACACTGTGTTATGGTTTAACCTCAGAGAGCAACTCGGCCCTACACAGCCACTCAGTCACTTCTGCCGTGGTGGGATCAGGGAGA
This sequence comes from Eulacestoma nigropectus, assembly GCA_013397775.1. Lineage (NCBI taxonomy): Eukaryota > Metazoa > Chordata > Aves > Passeriformes > Eulacestoma > Eulacestoma nigropectus. The sequence continues at coordinate 219,998 of VZTE01006108.1, read as the reverse complement.
GAATCAGAAGGGTAAAAGTGACAAAACTCATGGGTTGAGATAAAGGCAGTTTAACAGGTAAAGCAAAAGTCATGCACAGAAGCCAAGGAAAACAAGGAATTCATTCACGGCTTCCCATGGGCAGGCAGGTGTTCAGCCATCCCCGGGAAAGCAGGGTTCCATCATGCCTAACTGTGACTTGGGAAGACAAACGCCATCACTCCAAATCCCATTTTTCTTTCTTCTTCCCCAGCTTTACATGCTGAGCATGATGCCATATGGTATGGAATACCACTGTGGTCAGTTGGAGTCAGCTCTCCCGGCTGTGTCCCCTCACACAGATCCGTGCACACCCCCACTCCCTCTCTGGGCGGGTGTGAGGCTGAGAAGGCCTTGACACTGTGGTAATGCTGCTCAGCAGTAATGAAAACATTCCTGCCTTATCAACACTGTTTCCAGTACAAATCCAAAACATAGTCCCATACCAGCTACTTTGAGGAAAATTAACTCTATCCCAGCCAAAACCAGCACACAGCATTCATTCTGGCAATTTTCCTATAAGCTCTCTCAAGGGTCTGTATTAGAATAATTGCTATGGATACAGTTTTCAATATTCTAGTCCAAATTCAGCCCTCACCAAACCTGATTACACTGGGCTGTTCTGCCTTTTCATGCCATTATGCTGCATGTGGAAGGCTACAGTACTAATCACTGCTGTAGTAATTACAGATGTAAAGAAATATGTATATTATTTGGGTTTAGGTGCAAACAGCTCTCTCGGAAGCACGCCATGATAAAGAGATGAGCTGCTGTGGCTTCTTATGACCATGCAGTTTTGGGTGCTGTTAACGAAGTCAGATCATTGTCTTTACAGCTGTGTCTTGCTCTCACTTCTCCTCCTCACCTCTGTTTCCACAGGGAAGGAGACTGGTGGGAGGCCCGTTCCTTGACAACAGGCGAAACTGGTTACATTCCCAGTAATTATGTGGCTCCAGTCGATTCCATCCAAGCAGAGGAGTATGTTTTCTTTTCTTGTTTTAAAGACTCATTACTGCTGCATTAGAAGGAGGTGTGAGGAGTTGGTTTTGATTGATTGCAGTGATTTTTTCAGATTACTTACATTATATTTATTTCAGTTTTTAACTGCACTAATAAATAATTAGGTAATTAGTAACAAAAGAAGTACCAGCTCAGTGCTTTTTCATTGTCAAAACAAAGGAAGAAAACCTAAAGGAACACAGGTCTGCTTCCTTTTTTCAAGTGTCATCTAATTTCAGGCTTTAACCAAAAGGTGCCCTTGCTTTTGGTGAACCAACTTGTAAAAATATTTTGAGTCAAATAGTGTGCAAACTGTCCATTAAAGAGGGAACAGTGTATCAACAAATACAAATCCTGGGATAGGTAGGATGCCCACAGTGCATACACAAGGCAGCCTAATGAGGACCTATCTGTGCAAAGAAAAGGAGTGATGTGTGTATTCACATTATTTCCGATACAAAAGACACAGCGGAAGAGCTTAGAGAGCTGAGCGGGTACTATTGGAGTCTGTACTTCATGTTGTCCTTGGTTGATTGTGAAACAACACAAAAGCGTTGCTGCTGGAAGGAAAAAAGGCTGTAAGTCTGAAAGCCTCATATAGAGCTACAGTATAGAGGTTGAATCTCTTCCTGCTACTGAGGTTTTATAGCTGTGCTGCAACAAATATACTGGGTGCTAGTAAATCACTATGTAAGTCAAATATGTAGTTTATAGCAACATCTGTAGGAATACTGCTCTTGGGCAGTGACACAGTTTTCTGCCCTCTTCCTTGTGTATACCCTCTACCCACCACATCTTGGTCTCTGTTTGTCCAAGTCTGGCCTTTGTTGTAGGACACCAAGCATTCTCAGCACCTGCTGATTATGGGCTTAATGCAAAGAGCTACTGTCCAACACAGGGAACATCTACTACATGGTTTGTCACGTTGGCTTTCCAGCATGATGAAAGAGACACAGTATGACAAAAATGGTCGACTATATCTGAGTAACCACAGTTTCCACACAAAATCCTCTCCATGTCTGGGCTTTGTGACACTACTTAGTAATGCTATGTAGCATTTGTCTCACTATTTCTGATGTTTCCCTAAGGTGGTACTTTGGCAAGCTTGGCCGAAAAGATGCCGAGAGGCAGCTCCTGTCGTTTGGAAACCCCAGAGGTACCTTCCTGATCCGGGAAAGCGAAACTACCAAAGGTAGGTCGGGCAAAGGTATTCTGACTATGAATGAGAAGATAGTATGGGAAAAAATGTGCTAAGTTTGTGAAATACTGCTTTCAGTGGTATGAAGGTAGAGATAAGTATCATTTCGCATATATTTTGTTAGGGAATTGGATGTCTGGATATCCTAGGTCATAGGGTGAGTGTTCAAAGTAGAGAACAACCAAAGTACAGCTCATGCTCAACCCATGGTATCTGCAGTGCAAGCTGTATGGTGTGATCCTTTGAAATGCTGGATCCTTGGGCGGGAACAAAAAAAAAGGAGAAAAAAAAATTATGCAGCAGTTTTAAATTCACATATTAACAGGGAAAAGATTTGAATATACTTCTAATGATTGTATTCATAAAGTATTCAACTGTATCCATTCTGTTGAAGTCAAGTGGAAGGATGTATTCTCCTCCTTCCCTCTAAAAATATTGGAGGAGTTCCAGTTTTCTTGGCGGGTGCTATTTTTGCTTTTACGTTTTGCTTACAAGGCCTGTCAACATCTTCTTCAAAAGCTTCACATGTATGAAAAGATATTTCTAACTCATACAACTATTGAGCAGAAAACCTGCAACTAAGTAAAAGCAAACCTGGCCATTTCTCAATTAACCAACAATCCAAAACAAAAGCTGTGGGAGGCATAAGTCACTAGAATTAATTCCATATAAGTTCTGTAGTCTAATGATGGTTCATGTAATTAAAGCACCGACTTGTCGATGCTTTGATCAGAGCACACTGTCAGCTAGGCTTAGCATGCAAAATGGCTGGAGTCATGGCTAGTGAAGGGGTTTAGAGAGAAGCAGTACTTCCGCTCCTCTCTCTGTGATCTGTCTTCAGATGCTGCATTCAGTCATCTAAAATTGTAAGTTTTGCATTTTTGCCTCCTGCCTTCCTTTGCTGCTTATAACTCTGAAGACTGTTTTTGATGCAGAATCTGAATAGACTTGCTGTTGTTTCAGACAGACAATTTCTTGTCACCCCACAGCTTTATCATGCTTCCCATAGCAGTGAGGCACTCTCACCAGGAGCAAGACAGGCTCTAACTTGCTCTTTTTCTGCAAATAGCCTCCACCTGTTTTTTTTACCAACAGTTGCTGTGATGTGTGTGAGGAGCAGGACTTCATCCCACTCTGTGCCAAGTTTAAAAACTCACTCATATATGCAGCCATGGATCCTAAAAACAAACACAACACTGTTTCTCTAAACCACATTATCAGTTTAGTCTGGTTTCCCCAGTTTTTATAAAGTGATAGGGGATCTGTTTTGCAGCACTGCTTACTTAGCTAAGTCAGGATTTTTTCTAATTTCTTGTGAGACACAAAAGCATTGGGGAAATGTAGTAATCCATCATGGATGGACTTAGAGCAGCAAGCTTAATTTCTCTGCATTCCAACTTAAGGCTTTCTACATCTTCAAGCAGAGTTTGCATCAATGCTATAGGAAAAAAACAAATACGCTTTTTTTTTGTAAAACATGCCTATTTCCCTTCTCATCCTTGTGGTGTTTGAGTATATTGTTAGAAGAAAACAGAGAGCTTGTTGTTCAAGAGAGAGAAAAAAATCAATTGGGTGGACTCAAGTGGTGTGTTCTGCCATAAGTCTTCTCAAAATGCCTTACCCCAATTAGTCATCTTGGGCTTGAGGCAGGAATTGTTTTGTGACCTAGAATTGTCCCTTCTGCTTTAAATAATAACAATAATAAAATTAATCAGGATCATGTTAGAAGTATCATCATGGATGATTTCACCATTAATTTAACCTCCCTTGATCATGGTTGCCTTCTCTTCTTACTTTCAAAATAAATCATATGGAGCTGGCTTTTCATTTTTTCAATGCCTGATTACCCAAGTACTTCATCAGCTCTTGTCTGCATAATCCTTCACCTGGTTTCAATCTCCACCTTTCAAGACTGTCTGGTTTTAGTTGTTTGGCTTTTTAAAAAAAATCATTAGTGTGATATATTGTAATGTTGTATTTCTATCCCAAATTTTTATTATTTATATCTCTTATATTTAAATTTATCATCAGATAATAATGAATAGTATAGATAACGAACAGCCTAAATAAATGAATAATGAAATCCATCTTGGTTCTTGTTTATGTCCAGATTTGAACTAAAGCTCCAGTCCTGCAACTTGATCTGAGGTCAGAGGGGGTCCACAGAGGGCCACCCACACAGCTCTGATTGCAGACCTGGAGCCACTGATTGTTTACATTTTCCTAAAGAATCTAAAATAGTGACCAGATAGGCAGGGAGCGTGACTAAAGAAAATACAGCTGCTGCCAGTGGATCAAAACTCAAAAATGCGGAGGTGGAGAAGACTGCCTGGAAAATTCTGAAAGGAGGCTGACAAGTACAGCCCAGAGTGGTGGTACAAAGCATGCACAAGATGTGCTTGCAAATCACCAAAAAGCTTTGAACTCCTAGTTGACAGAGATGTACTGACTCAGGGGGAGAACCTCTTCAGAAAACTGTCCTAAACAAACAGTATTTTTCTACACTTAGAAATCATAGATTCACAGCAAGGCTTGAGTTGGAAGGGTCTAAAGATCATCTAGTTCCAACCCCACCAAAATATATACATAAAAGTAAAGTAAAATTAAAAAAAAAAAATAGAAAAGAGAGAGAGAGACATAAAACAAACCCTGATAATCCTTTAAGGGTGCCTTCCATTCAAATAAACCAGAATAATCTGTTTTAAGTGCTGGCTCTTTTCCTCCTATATAGGGGACAAACAACAGGGAATTTGAGAAGTCCTTGGAATCATGGTGGAGACATTGTGCTCACTGCAGCTCCCTCGGGGATGAGCCACCCACCAGTGCAACCTGTTGCTGGTTAATGTGGTCAGGGAGGCTTCTTCCTGAGGATACATCCAAGAAAGACATCTTACACTGGGACCACCTGTCATGTGCAAAACTGTTTGCTGGTGGTTTTCCTTTCTTGCCCTTAGCTGACATGGTTACCAGTGAAAGCAGCAGAGGCTCCAGAAGGAGGACCTTCCTGAGATCTCTGCAGCTGCCAGTTACCTCTTCTCCTTTTAATGCCTAAATTCCCTTGAGTATACACAACATTTGTCTGAGCCGTGAGTGAAGACTTGTTTTCTTCGCTCTGTTAGAAATGGGCCATGTTTTTGTTCAGATGCTGCGTTACGTGGTAAAAAAGTGGCTTTGCTTTTGACACTGTAGAGCACCAACACGTGTGTCACTGGATGTAAAACAGGACTGTCCTCCCAAGTAAGACAGCTGAACGTGCAGGTCTCCACATAGGTGGCTGAGCTGTTTTTCCCGCAGTCAGCGGGAAGCCGAGGCTCTGTTCAGCTGCCTGTGACTGCAGACACACGTGCCCACACTGGCCTTACACCACAGTGCCAGAACACTCATGGAAACTGGGCTGGGATTCGGCTGCCCTCAGAGCACCCTCAGAGGCTTATGTATGGGCATATAAATCAAGCCCCCAGCCCATCTGCAGACTGACCACTCCACTTAAAACTAAATCCAGCCTATGAAGTGAGGTTCCTTTACCTGGCCGTGAGCATCCAGAGCCATTTGAAATGCCTGCAGGGCATCCACATGGCTGGAAGAACGTGACAGCCTGTGGGAAAACTGCCAAGCAACATGTCCTGAGGCATCTCACATGGCACTTAATCCATGTGCTTGGGCATCTGAATCCCACTAGTAAGCTCTAAAGCCCCACATGGATTTGGAAAGTCAAACATGAAGTTCTTGCGGATCTCCTGGTGCTCAGTCTTGGTGTAGTATTACCTTCCAAAGACTGTGGCATACAAAGTATGCTTATTTGGTTGTTTAATGTTTATACAGAAGTTTGGGATCCATCCAGGTGACAACACTACCCACATATAAAGTCATTATCTCCAGAGCTTCCTATGAATATCTTGATATTTACCACCCACTGGCATTTACATAAAGTGTAGTATTTGCAGTGTAACCTCACACTTAGAATAGGAAAAGTCAATTTAACAGCCTGGAGTAGTAAATGTTAAAATGTGAGTTTTCATTTACACAGAAGTCCCTGTTTCTTTCTAGAACATTGTGAAAGGGACATGGTGTGAACATCCCAGGATTCCTCTGACACTTATCTCATTGTGTTAGATTAATTTGTTCTTTTTCAGGATACAGTGACCTTTTTGGAAGCAATTTCTCTTTCACTTTGTAACAACTGACCAGAAAACCAAAGTCTTTGTGACTAAAAGCTAATTACAGTTTTTTATTTCTCCTTTGCTTGGAACAGGTGCCTATTCCCTGTCTATTCGAGACTGGGATGATATGAAAGGAGATCATGTCAAACATTATAAGATTCGTAAACTTGACAATGGTGGATATTATATCACAACCCGGGCACAATTTGAAACTCTTCAGCAGCTGGTTCAGCATTATTCAGGTAATTTTTCAGATAATACATGGCACTCTGAAGTATTTTAAAACAAAAGTGTTTGCTGCTGAGTTGATGTATGTGTAAGATGCCCTAAAGAGTCATTTGATCTATGACTCTTGCTTGTTGCAATGCATCTTCTTTTATCCCTTTCCCATTACAGTTATAAATGTCTTTGAGTGCCATTCACAGGATACAGCAGCAGAGCTTTTAAAACCTAACACTTTACTGAGCGAAAGGTTTTGTCAGCTCTTCCTCTTCTAAGCAAACAGAATTACCAAATTTGACTTGCACATCTCCAAGCATGAATTCCCTATGAATAAGCAAGTGCCATTTTGCAGCACACTATTGCTAATAAGCAAATAGGAATTGGCGTTGTGGAATTCAGTCACCTAAAGCAATGGCTAAAAGGTTTGCATATATTACCTGATAAATTACACATATTTTCCCACTGGATTTTTGTTCTATGTGCAAAGTATTAATATTTAAATTATGTTAAATAAATAAGGCAATATGGGTGTTCCTTTATGTACATTATTTGTGTCCACCCACCAAACTTTTTTATTATTATTATTCCTGTGAATTAAGTGTGGCATGCACTATTCCAAAAGTACATCCTGTTGTCACTGGCAATTGGTGTACAACAAACGCAACTTTAAAGCCCTCCAAACCTCTGCATAGGACAACTGGTTCTTACACAGAAGACTGCCCTGTTTCTTAGCATGATCATTTTTTAAGCAAAAATTTATATTTTTAATTATTTTGCTTTTTGGGGCTTTTTCCCCTTTACTTTAGCTTTTCATAATATTAACAGATTACCCCCAATGCTTGCTGCTCAAAAACTTTTCATAGTTTTTACTTGGGAAATCAACTTCTCTGTGGGGCATTTTTTCTGTATTCTTTGTATTCTGTCTGCTGTATTCTTATGCTATTCATACTAGACATCTGGCTGTCTTCTCCACCCAATTCCTGATGGGTGTATGCTGCCAGGGAGAATTTCTGGTTGTTTCTAGTGACTCTACTTCAAGCTAAATGAGGTATAAAAGCTCACATATAGGGAAGATAATTTTCAACCTCACTGTACCAGTTGGTATATGTCAAATTTTAGTTTCCTGTGGTCAGCTTATTTGGGTGGCATATTTTCCATGCACAGATGCAGAAACAGATAGATCTGGAAACAGCCATTTCTGTGCAACACAGAGGCATAATCAGCAGGATCCGGGCAGGGTAGTTCTAGAGGCATGGTACAGACCAGCACTCCAGAGGTTTCACCTGCAGTCTCCAGGACCCAGGTGAACACAGGAGCCCTCATTCCATGCCAGCCCCAGCTGACTCATCCATAAGGGCTCTCTCTAACTGCCTGCTCTGCACTCTGAATTGTGGGAGAGCCACAATGCACAGTTGTGCTAATGAAGTAGAGCTTGCTGTTGCAAGGAGCCTCAGTGCTTGCCCACCTTATGATGCTGAAACAAACTGTTCACCTGCATAGAAGGAAATTCTGCACAGAAGAATACAGATTGAGTCTGAAGTGCAGTTGCACTTCCCCATCTTGTTCTGCTCTGCTGCACCTGCTTTAAGATGCAAGTCTCTGTGCAGGCTTTATATTGTAGTCTGCTTTGTGCAGCATGGTATACTCCTCATCAATATGTGTGTATATGTATTTTATATATATATATATATATAATTGTTTTTACTTTTGCCAAAATATCTTGTGTGACTTTTGTCACAGTTCAGTCTTCTGTCAAGCTTTGCAAGAGATAGTATAATGAAGCTGCCCCGAACGATGTAGGTCTGCCTGCATATGCTAATGAAGGTTTGCTCTAGAAAGAATGTCAAAAAAAGTCTTTTGCGTGACACCTACAAAGACACCTTTTCACAGAGCAGAATATAGAAAATGCCTTTTCCCAAGCTACAAAAAGTCCACCAAATTTTCCTGGCCATGATTTTTCAGGAAAAAAAAAAAAATCTTCTCTATGTTGCTTTTACTCAGTACAGATACAATTAGTCTTGTAATTTACAGATTATTTTTTAAAAGCTATACTGTACCATAGTAAAACATTTACTCAGGAGGTTATCTTAATGCAGCATTGTGGGAGGAGGGAGATCCTGAGTCTGCAAGAGAAACCACTGGCGGTCACCTTCCATTTCAGGCTGTGCAGAGACTAAAATATTTCCTGTTCTGTCTCAAATGAATATGTTTCAATGTTCAATTCCTAATCTTCCAGGATGCTTTGTGGTATGCAACTAACAGCTGTTGTGAGTAGCATTGTTTTTATGCTTACTGTATTTGTTTCATGTCACACTTATTTTTCTTTCCTCTCCTTTGCTGTTGGCTTCACTTCTGGCTCCATCAGAGAGAGCTGCAGGTCTTTGCTGCCGCTTAGTAGTCCCCTGTCATAAAGGAATGCCAAGGCTTACTGATCTGTCTGTCAAAACCAAAGATGTCTGGGAAATTCCACGAGAATCCCTACAGTTGATCAAGAGACTGGGAAATGGGCAGTTTGGGGAAGTATGGATGGGTATGGAGCAAAATAATTATTCTAAAATAGCTCTCTGTGTGGGAATTACAAGATGGAAGGTGAAAATGTAAGACACTGTGACCCACAAGGAAAAAAAAACAGTAAAGCTCAAAAACTGTTAGGAAAAATGTCTTTGGAATCATGTCTTTGACTTTGAAATTCTTTAATCCTCAACTTTCACTATAATTGATGGCAAAAGAAAACTGAAATTCTATGTTTCCTTGGAAGGTCTTGATTTTGACAAATTACCACTGTCTTAATAATAAATCAAGGCTCACATAGTAATCTCTCGGCTATACCAAGAAGCCTTTTTCAGCAAGCTAACGAAAGAAGTGCTTACCTTCAGTATCCAAAAAACAGTGTTTGCAAATGAACTTTAATGCAGCACTGAAAGACCCTCACCTTCCATCTTTCTCAATGCATGCATAATTTTGGATTATAAGTGTGTTTTTTTTATTAATTTCCTCTCCTATAGAGAAAGCTGATGGTTTGTGTTTTAACTTAACTGTGATTGCTACGAATAATACCCCACAAACTGTTGGATTGGCTAAAGATGCATGGGAAGTTGCACGTGATTCATTATTTCTGGAACAGAAGCTTGGTCAGGGGTGTTTCGCTGAAGTGTGGCGTGGTAAGGCAGAGAATATATTTTGCTTTGGATGGATCTTTTAAGGCCCTCTTGGCAAAAATAAACATTTCAAGTATAGATCTTAAAGCTAAAAGATCAGAATAGTATGAAATGTTAGTTTATATTGCCTGAAACAGTCAAACCTAAGTACAGTAATCCATGGGGAAGCTTCCTTTCACTTGCATACAGTGGTATGAGAGGTCAGGGCATTAAACTTCATTGATTGCATTGGGTTTATTTGGGTGACTACACAATTACTAGGTATTAAAATAGGAATGATGCTAAACCTGTAAGGCAGAATGGCTACCCAGAAATTAATCTGGTAAGTAGACATTTTTCTTTCCTCATGTGTTGTAGCACTGATGGAATCAGAATCTGAAAATCTTTCCATCCACTCACCCAGTTTAAAAATAATGACAAATATCAGCAAGCTGATATTGTCGAGCTAGCTTTCCCATGCATCCACTTCTTCAAGTCTATTTTGAAATTAGTATCTGCAGCAGAACCTGGTAACTCAATATAGAGACCAGGGACAACAGAGCCAAAACGTGCTGGGCCCAGCTGAACTTCCACTTTGAAGTCCAGAAATACTGACCTTTTCCAAATCCACTGACATTGTTTTCTGCACACTGGCCAGCTTAACTTACCCATCATGGGCCTCATTCTTTTAATGAGTATAAAACAATAGCAATTCACAATTTACATAAATCTTAGTATGGTCAAAGCATTGAAACACAATATAGTGGCCATTTCATGAGACATGGCTCAATTTCTGTGCCGAATTGCATTCTGTATAGACTCAAATTACCAATTCAAATAAAGAATCACTATATGTTGTTTCTTCACAAGAATTTGGTGGGGCAGTTTGACCACTTGTGTTGTTGCAGTGACACAAAAATATGTACAGCCAAAACAACCAGTGGGTTCTCCTGGGTTCTTGCAGCTGTTTCCCATTGCAAGACTGCAGCAAGGAGCACAGAAGCAAGTCTGAGATTTACAGAATGTATAGGCTATAAATATATAAATTTATAGAATCTCACAGAATTACAGTTGACCTGTAGCAAAGAAAGCTGCCTTCATTTTCTGTTGGCATCTCCAGATAACTGCAGTTTCTCCTTCTTGTTCTCCATCTTGAATGCATGCACAAGTTTCCAGTTGACGTTAATACTTAGTGGTCAGCTCTGTGTGCCACAGATCTTAAACTGATACAACAAGTTAAAGGAACAAATGTAAAAAAAAAATAAATAAATCAGCTATGAGAAATAAAGTGCCAAGTACCAGTACCAGGTATCTGTCAGAAATGCAAAAATTATTATTACCATTATGAAATTATGTTTCTTAATGTATAGTAAAAATACGTTAACAACCCCGAAGCATTACCAAATTGGAGTAGATTAACACAGTAAAAATTAATAAAAAACACATTAAGTAGCAACTAACTACATATGGTAGGAATTCAGAGGGAGAGAATTAACTATGCTAATTTTCTATTAGAGAAATATACCAAAACACAAAAAGAAAATTTAAGAATTTATACTGGAATCGGGGCTGAGAGGATAAGTTAACATTTTTGTTTGATTTTCTTTTTTTAAACTGGATAAATTTATAAAAGTATTTAAAAACAGACTTGCTGAAAACACTTCATGGTAACAAAATGAGTCCTGGGATTTTTATTAAAACAGATAGTAAACAGCTAATCCTGTTAACACACGAGGTGAAATCCTATTTTCTTAATGCCAGTTCGGTGCCCGTGAGACCCTGGTTTCATTCCTGGTTTGTATAATTTGCAGTACCTCTGCAAAGTGGCTGTGATTGATGGCACACTACAGTGTGGAGCCTCAGTGACTCCAGACAAAACATGTTCCCTGTCACCCATCAGAAAATATTTTGGCCACCCTACTTGAAATTAGAGGCAAAACCACATCCTTCCCAGCTTACACAGGAGTGCCACTAGAGCAAAGTCCTGCTTCAGCTCTGCTTTGAAGGACTGAGAGAAATTAAGACTTCAGGAGTCCTCCTGAAGCGTGCTGGGGTAGCAGAGGTGGGAACTCAAGGCATTACTCCACTGACAGTACAGTGATACCTGGCACTTAACTGGCAGAAGGAAATCAAGGCATAATGAAAACCAAACTTGCACTGCACACTTTTGACTAATATGTACCTCAAGCCCCCCCAGACATTTGGGATTGCCCTTTAAAAGTGAGGAGCAGCACAGGAGCAGCAAGGTGGCCCTGGGACCCGAGAATTTGCACAAAAAAGGACCCATGTTATAGCTCATTTTATGCTCTGGCAGGTTGGAAAACCTCATTGTAAAGTTATTTTGGCTTAACCAGTTCCCTTGCAGCCAGCTGAGCCCTGTTGTTGTTCATGTACTTTTAACAAACTGGGTTATTTTACACATTACCTTTTTTCATGACGCAGCCTTTGTGTACTCTGTAGGCTTTCTGCTATGCTCATGCTTAAGTGCAGAGGGGCAGTCTTTACCCCATGTGATTAATTCCCGAAGTCATTTGGTATTGTTCTGCCTTATCACACAGCAGCTCCCTATCTACAGATCACATTCAAAGCCATGTCAGCCCTGACTCTGGAGCAGGGTTCTGGCTAGTCTGGGCAAAGGACAGCCAGAAGGCAGTTGGGAAGTGGTATTTATGCCCATTTTAATTTTCCTTCCTTTTCATTCCCACACAAAAAGCAAACAAAAAAACCCAAAACAAAACAACCCCCACACACACACTGTTAACATAAAGAGGTCTTCTGGGTTTTCTTTCTTTCCAGTCCTCCTTCTCCCCCTTGCAAATACCCAAGTGAAGCCCCACCTCTTGCAGGATGCCCTGAGTCAGCCTTCCCCAGCTCTCTCCAGGTTCTGGTGCAGGCTTTTGGGTGTTCCAGAAGGCTTGGTAGGTGATGGCTGAAAAATGATGCAACTTGTCCATTTCAGTGCTGACCACAAGTAAAGAGCAAACTGAAGTGGACAGGAACCACCTCATTTTCTATCAGCAGCTCCTGGGGATAAGGAGGGGAAGGAAAAAGATGCATTTCAGTTTGGAAACACACCCATGTTTCTAAAATGAAATCAATTCAGGATTTGTTTCTTGGGAATTTTTTTTTTCATCTGACTCAGAACAAAACCAAAATGTTAAAATGTCTTGCAAATGAGAAGTTCTGGGTTTAACCAGTTTTGTTGTCCAAATCTGTGACTGGAGCTGTGTTGTTATCTGTAGCAATTACTTGTTCGCAAGGGAATACACAAAGATGGGTTTCAGCACGTTTCTTACTCAGAGAAGGTTTCTGTGGAGATCACTGGAAACATTGTCTGAGTAGGACAACGGAATTGTGCCCCAGTGCCAATGGGAGTATTATTTTTCAGTGTAACAGAAAAAGACTAAAACATGAAGGAGGCTTGGGAGGAATATAATGATAAGGCAACAAGGGAAACCAAACTTTTTTAAAAAACCCTTATATTAAATGCCCTTGCTAGTTTTTTCCTTGGTTACATTAGGCGTCAGGCAGAAAAAGGAGCAGAAGGTATTTAATCTAACTAAGTGTCTGTGCTTGTAGGTACGTGGAATGGAAATACTAAAGTGGCTATCAAGACGCTGAAGCCTGGCACAATGTCTCCAGAATCCTTCTTAGAGGAAGCCCAAATCATGAAGAAGCTAAAACATGACAAATTGGTCCAACTTTATGCTGTGGTATCTGAAGAGCCTATCTATATTGTCACAGAGTACATGAGTAAAGGTGAAGCCAGAGCTGCTGTGCTCGATAATATTTTTTTCTTTATTGGTGCTCCTTGGGGATACAGAGGGAGGTGCAGCGGGGTGCATGCAAGGAAGGAGAGAGGGAACAAGAAACTAGAGTCACCTCTGGCTTCAGAAGAATTATGAATTCCACTGTGAACTGGGCCCAAAACCTGATGTACAAAGAAAATCTGTTCTAGCTGGGGGAGAGAGAAGTTGGTCCAGCCTAAGTGATTCCAACTGCATCGGTATCTAAACTTCCCTGACAAGTGATTTGCATTTTCTAGGTTTGATGATACTACATGCTGATCCCTAGCTTTTCCTGGCATCAGAGAGTTCTTAAGGCATCTTCCTTCAGTGTTTACTTGTTGGCCTAGGATTTCTTTTTCTTCGTTTAGCCAATCCTGAATCCTATCACTGCACCTCATTCTCAGATCACACTTCACTTTCAGTCCACCCCATTTATCATCTTAATACATGATTTGCACATATTATTCTTTCCCTCCTCTTTTTCCTTCACTTTCCCGTTCTCTCTTCTCTTTTCCTTAAGCTACTTAGCTGGTAACGATGTAGTAAAATGAGAAAAAGAAAACTTTTTGCTCCATCAGATCTCCAGCAGGGGTGCTGAGAGCAGAGCAAAAAATCTGCTTGTTTTGGAAAAGCAAAGGAACCAAATAGGAAACATACATTCTCACAGGGAAGTTTCACTGTACATTGGAGGATACACTCTGAAATTTTAAGTGCATTCTTTCAGTCTATTTGGAGCTGACTTTTATTTTTCTGGCAGGTGCTTGCCTACCTCCCTCCTCGGAGGCATCCAAGCCCTGACTAACTCACACTTTAATCATATGTCTCAGTGACAAGCATATGCTTTTTCCCTTTAAAAAGAAAGATTTTTCAAAACCCTTCTGAAGTATGTGGTTTATTTTGGCTTACTTTACTGGTTTGTACTGTAACATTTTACATCTTTGGATCTGAGCTTGAGGCTGACGATTTATCAAGGGAGAAATACTTAATCATCTGTCTTTTTCCTTTATTTATTAAACCAATTCACTGACCTTATTTAAAGGAGACTGCCACATTTCTCTGTTCAGATACAAGATTAGGACAGATGCTATAACATCCTAGGCTCTTCTTTTAAAGCAACAGGGTACCTTCTTGTTTTCCCTTGCACAGGAAAGTAATGTTCTTACAGCTCTTGCTAAAGTTGCTTTCATTTAATCTCTTCTTTGTCTTCTAAAATTAATGGTTCATATTGTATTTAGTTCTGGGTTACCTAGAGGAGGAGCACTATTAATTTCTAAGGAAAAATAGCCTTTGCTAATGCTATCCCCCTTGGGCTCACCAGGCTTCGGGCTGACCTTTCTTTTGGAGCAGGTTGAGCTGGGATCTGACTTCTACCATAACTTGTGTGGCTTGGAACTGAGCTGCTGCTTTGCAGCTAGCTGAGGTCTTTAGAGAGCAGCAGGTATGTAGTTTTAAAGAGCACTGGAAAAGTTAAGAAAGATCAGGTTTCTCAGTAATGGTCAGGAAAATTTAAAACAATGTTGTTTCTTTTCCCTGCAACTCTCGTACTAGTGGTACATTCTTCTGCAAGCCAACCTTAAAGAGTGAAGCGAGTACAATAGGAGAATTTGACGATATTATGGGGTTTTTTGAAACTGTCACTTGAACTTGAAACATTGCTGTCTTTAATACTGCACATATTGCTGCACCTCCATTCTGATGAGTTGTTTTCGTAACATCTCTCTATTGTACCAACTCTGCATTCACAGGGAGTTTGCTAGATTTCTTAAAGGATGGAGAAGGAAGAGCTTTGAAATTACCGAATTTGGTGGACATGGCGGCCCAGGTCTGTATTCAGAGTACTGAGCACTGAGGTGTACATGTTTTATAGCCCATGTATGTATGAGTTTGTTTTAAATGCGCCACTTGTCTTTCCTGCTGCTCGCAGGTGGCCGCGGGAATGGCGTACATCGAGCGGATGAATTACATACACAGAGATCTGCGGTCTGCAAACATCCTGGTGGGCAACGGCCTAATATGCAAGATTGCTGACTTTGGATTGGCAAGACTGATTGAAGACAATGAATATACAGCCAGACAAGGTAAATGCAGCAGCAGGTGTAGTACTGAGTTTTATTCTTGTGACAGGGAAGGAGTGGAACATGGTTTTGAAAAGCTCTCTTTCCTATGCTTCAGGGCTGCTTTCAGTAAATCCTGAACTCACATTAACTCCTAGTCAGAAGTTCACTGCTGAATGCATGTCCTAAAGAGAAAGTCTTATTTCGTTGTCTTTTCTTTGAAAACCAAAATGAAACAAAGGTGATGAGTAAGAACAAGGCTGGAAGTGACAGCAAAGATAAGATATTCATGGTGCCATAGCAAAGAGGATATTTTACTTACTGGCTGTGAGAGTCTGAATGTGGTCATACAGAAAAGTGTATTTAAGGTATTTCTTTTGTAGTGTGCCTTCTAGTATTTACTAACCACTATTATCACTCCTGTACTATTCTTATTTTCTTTATTTCAAACAGGTCAAAGAGTTGTGCCTCTGTGCAATGGAGCTGTGTCTCTCTGAGCACTATGTTTTCTTTCTTTCTTTCGTCTTAAAAAGTTGTTTTAATAGAAATGCCATTTTTCAGTGCCACACAGGGTGCTGGGCACAGATGACCACTGATACACTATAGAAATGTATCAAAGAGTTTTGTAGCTTTTTCTAAAAACCATGTGTGTTCAGACTGAGCCATGACACAGGCTCTTTGTAGTTATTCTTTACAAGTCATGCTTAGTTGTCAGATGTTGGTCCAAGCTGCAGAGCTACAGTTCCGTTCTTTCTGCTGGCAGTACTTTGGTAGTGCTTGCTCAATATGTGTCGGTAAACACTACTCCATCCTTTCAGTGCCAAAGCCAAGGAGGGTGCTGTTAAACCTTGTTGAAAATCACCAAAAAGCACAGGCCAGCTAAGTACTTCATAATCTGCATTTACTCCCTCCTCTTGTGAGTTTCTTCTCTTGAGCAAAGTCCGTTTCAGCATGGACCCCCTGTCATTAATTCTTAGGAAACAGCTAACCTCTTTCTGTAACTTTTCTCTAAGTGTTGACAGAAGGAGCCAGAGAATTTCCAGCATGCCTTTCCCTGGCTTGGGAGCAGCAGCAGCTCTCAAGCTGTTCTCACCCGTCTGAACTGCTGTCAGCAGTACCCAGTCACAGGGATGTGGACCATAGGCTGCATCCACTCTAAAAGGTGCCTGCTTCGCATTCAGACAGCAAGGCCTGATTATTTTGGTGGGGTCCTTGAAGAACCCGTTGTAGATACTAGTGCAGAGCCTTAACCACTATTGATTTCAGCCTGAGGGTGGGAATTGCTTCTTGCTAGAAAAAAATAGGCTTGTGTCATTCTCTCCAGAGCAATAAGAGTGTCTGGAGAGGCTCTGGTAGACAGAAAGCTGCCTGCTTGCTGTTCCCCTGTGTAAAACAAGAAGAGTTTTCCCTGAACAAGGCAGACAGATCCAGTCTGCAAAATGGCTTTGAAACCGTGTCCTATATTATCTCCATTTCTGCCTGGTTTGCTGCCATGTCTTTTGTTCCCTTTGGAAACCACCCAATGTATAGTTTTACACGACTAATTATTTGTTTTCATAGACAAGTATGTGACCTACTTCTGGCCAAATCTCTTCAGGCTCCTGATCCCTGGGAAATCCTATGATGACCTGTTTGCCTCCCAGTTTAAATCTCTCAGAACAGTTTTGCTCTTTTCACATGTTAAAAAAGCTGTGAAAACCTGCCTGACTGACATTGAGGAGAAGTTTCGATTTTTAAATAAAAATCAGTAGATTTGGGGTGGGGAAACTTTGAGAAAAGTCTAACAACAGGCCTGGCAGGGAGAAGGAGCATAGCCATGGGTATCTCCTGCCCTTCTTTCATGGCAGAAATCACTTTTATTGAGGAAAAAGTGTCTGGGAAGGGAGAATTAGTTTGGCTTTTAAAATACATTGCTGATGATCTGGAGATCTGAGTCATGTTTGCCTGGCTTCATCTCCTGGTGCCAGCATGGAGAAGTTCCCCATCCTTCCCATACTTGAGGGCAATGGACAATACTTCCTTCCCCTGACCTCAGAATCAGGCTGAAGTCCTTCAGAGCTACAGAATTCCTTAAAAGAGAGACCCAAAGGGCTGTAACCACAGGCATCATGTAGAAGGGTTTTCCTACTTTCATTAATACTTTTTGTCCTTTTCTTAAGGGTAGCTTGTTCTAGGAAGGGGTGTTTTTCTGACCAAGTAGCACACGTTCAATTTACGTTTCATTGCAATTAACCTGGCTTCCAAGCCAGGGTGAGCCTAAGACCTTTAATTTATTGAGGGAGAAACATTTCTAACGCACCAATAGATTTTTTTTTTAACTGGAATTCAGTTCTGGCTTGTTTACTTAAGCTTCAGTTTGAGCAATGCTTGTTGGAGACCACAGTATCAGGAGGAAATGGTTGCCTCTGCTTGTTTCCCATGACCTATTACTTCAGCCTCCAAGGGGATGCATCTGGGGACTGCTCTGTTTATCTAGCTGGCTACTGCTTCAGTGGGAATTTTGACACAGGGGGAAAGCTTGGCCAGCAAAGGGGAGGGGAATGGGGAGCGCTCCAGACTGGCAGCTCCTGTGGGAGAAAGGAAATGTTTTTCCTTGCAAAATCTGAAGATTAAAGTCTCTGGTCACTCTCTCCTTAGCAGTCATCCTTCTTTTGGCTTAAGTGTGTTAGTACAGAGCTCATTGTTGGCGTGGGGAAGAGGTGGTTTTCTCCAGCTTTGCTTGATCTCCTACTCCCTTCCCCCACTGTCACTTTTGTCTCTGATTAAATATTTTGAAAGGAAACAGATGGGGATGATTTGAGCCCCAGCGGGCTAGAGTGCAGGATTCCTGAACCTGTGTGGGTATTACTTAGTCTGGTGGTAATGTTTTACTGACCAGTTTATTTTCTTTTGGGTTTGAACAAAGGAGGCCTGACTGCTCCTGATTTATGAGAGGTAAATAAAAAGCAGCTCGTTGTCTGCACTGCCATTTCTCAGATATTGTCGGGAAGGAAAGAGATGGTCATGCCACTAATGATTTAAAGTGTGTGACAGGCAGCTATACACTGCCATTAAATAATACAAAAAAACCAGTTCTTGGCTTGTAATGAGCATTTGGCTCCTCTTGCTTTTAGAGGAAGTGAGTAATCAAAGGGGGAAAACACGCCTGTTCAGAGTGACGCCCATTTCAAAGGCAACACTGGGGGACTGTATTGCAGCCTGCCCCACTGGGGCTTGCTTCTTTCGGCTGTTGCTGTTGCAACATCTTCCCCACACACACAGTGTCAGGCATGGAGTCTTGCTTCCTTCCATTGGTGATGATGCTTGTATCAACCCTGTAAGGCAAGACTTAAAACTCCTGGTATCCTACAGGACAAAGAGAAACTTCTCATCACCTCAAGCAAAGGATTTCCCACGCAGTTCTGCTACCCTTACACTGATATGGTTCACAGTTATGTGGAGTTTTGGCCGAGCACATGGCATTTTTGTGGAGAGTGCCAATGCTCCACAGAGTCGCTGGGTTAGAGTTGTTACTATTCTAAGCAGCAGCAGCTGATACAAATGTAAAATTTTCTTAATTAAAAAAAAGTGCAGAGTTATTTTCCAGGCCATGTTTCTACTGCACACACTAGCAGCACTTGCAGTAGTGCCACTCTTAAGCACACATGAAACAATAAAAATCTTTCTGATGCCTTCCAGACGAGTCAGAGCTATTTTGGGAGCTCTAGTACGTGTTTGTAAACTCTCAAATCATTTTTGCCTCCTTAACACTTAGACTAACTCCTTCCTGCACTGCATAAAATCAAGTGATGCTTCTTAGTTTGATTTCCTAGCAATAGGCAGGGATTTCCGCCCCCCTTCCGGGCTCTCTCCAGTCCCTTTGTAGGGACTTGTTCACCAGCTAATCAGACCTGTTTTGTTTGTGACTGACTGTACTGCAGCCTGTGGCGTCCAGGGCTTTGTTCTCGCTCTTTACCTGCCGTTCCCTGAGCCAGCCCAGGAGCGGACAGGAGAAAGGACTCCTGGTTCTCAGCCAGCAGGGTCCCGGGGGGGATCAGCGATACGCTCCTGCAGAGGTGCCATCTGCCCTGCGAGAAGGAGCGCGGCCAGGTCAAGAGGAAGGGCGAGGGGAAGGGGGGCTGCAGGCAGAGAGCCAGAGGGGTGTTCAGACCCACAGTCCCGCCCCTCGCCCCCCGCTTCCTGGGGAGGGGTCCGCCTGCGGAGCCTGCTCCTCATTGCTGATGTTTGCCAGGCTTGTAATTTCATGTTCGTTCTCACAGCACAAAAAATGTAATTGCACAGTCCCTCCCACACGGCACTCATCATCGCCTGCCGGGGCTGACTCGTTTCCTGTTTCATGCTTGCTTCAGCACTTTGTTTTTACCTTTTGCAGCTTTCCTTTTCCAGCCCCAGAAGCAATTCAATGCCATGCTACATTCCCTGATTGCTAACGCAAGAGTTCCCCGAGTTTTTGGGTCTTAGAGCTTGGGGTCCTGCACTGGGTTTTGTTTTAAGGTACAAGAGACAGCAGCTTTGTAGCATTTCCAGAAACAAGATCATTATCAAGCTGGCAGTTGCTCTGGGGAATGAATTTCAGAGGTTTCTGCTTCATGAAGATTTAGATCTGAAAAGAAACCAAAGCTCTGAGGGATTTTCACTTGACTCAGAAGAAACCATGCTGAGAGTTGTATCTCAAGGTCACTCAATCATCCCAGCCCCCTCTGCTCCTTCTCATCACATGACCTGCTTATAGCTAGCAAAGAATTAAAGCAAGGCCATGGATTGATTTTTCCCAAGGAAATCCTTCTGGGAGATAACCTGTGTGAATGCCTGGGCAGAGCTGGGCAGAGGTCCCAAGAACAGGGCTGAGCCTCACGAAAATCCTCCCAGGCTCAGGGCTGGCTGCTCTAACCATAAATTGTATCGGCAGCTTGGGTTTCATGTGGCTACAAGCGTTGCAGAAACCCAAAAAAGGCTTTCCCCGGGCTGAAATGTTTCAAAAAAAAAAAAGGGGGGGGACTGAGATAAAAGCTGCAGATTAGTACCTTGTTTTGGGGCAAAGACAGGCTATCCTGACCTGATGAATGCAGTGTGCTGTTGGTGTTGATGCGTGAGGTTACTGATGTGCTAGTTTGTAATAAAACAGGTTCCAGCAAAAAAAAAGAGAGAAATCCCTCCCCCACTGATGCAAAATCTGCCTTCGAAGTAGGAGATGGGCTGCCTTGTCAGCTGGGGTGATTTGGCTTATCAGATTTATTAACATGCTTGTCAGTAATACACGTTTTATCTGATGCTGTAATTTGTTTGCAGCACAAAGTCAGCTTGTTTAATAAGCTTCTGAGGCCTGGGCAGAGGGAGGCGGTGGGGTTTTTAATCAGTGTGTTAGGAAGAGAGTACGCACAGGAGCTGTGTATCCATCACGAGCCACGCACAGCATCCAGCCTGTGTGAACACTCCATGTAGCTAGAGCAAGCAGGAGGCTTCAGGGCGGTGCTCAACACATTTGGGAATTTTTGTGCTTTCACAGCAGTGCATTGTCTCTGTCTCCAGTGCCAGGCACTGAATGAGAGGCAACACCTTGGAGGGATCCCTGTTGGACAAACACACACACCCCCATTCACACAAGCTGTGTGTGATCTTCTTGTGTTATGGCAGTGCATGTCTTGTACCTGGAGGTGACCAGCCTCAGTGTGTCCTCACTGGTCTCTGCTCTCCCTTCACTGACAGCTCTGCCATACTGGATTGCAGACTCTCTTGGACCATCTAGCTTCCAACATGTGTTGCAGGGCCAGAAAACCATGAGGCAGGGCTCTGCTAGCAAGCTCTCTGCCAACCTTGCATTTTTCTCCTCCCCACCTACCACTCCAAATCTGTCATCTATCAGGAAATACTGCACAAACTGCAGAACGTGATTTTTTATATTAGTTGCTTTAGACAGAGAATCATCCACAGCAGGGGCAACATAGAGAAGTAATATAAATAGCTTTCCTGTCATTGGGAAATCCACAGCACAGACCATTTGTCTTTCCAGCAGTGCTCATCACACTCCAGTGAGGATTGTACTGCTCTAGTTCTCAAGAAAAGGGATGTCCTGGAATTGATTTCCCTTCTCAGGGACTTACCTTGCTTCTCATCTTCCTGTGGTTTGACAGCACACCATGTACTCATCTCCCAGTGCCACACTGGCAGTAGGTTGAGGAAGACAAAAATACTAGGGGAGTTGGCCACAAAAGAGTCAGAAGAGATTTCCTTCCTCCAAAGATGAGTTGTAGGTGGCTGCTGCCTTTGGATCTGAATATGAAGCACAAGGGAATTAGAGCAGATCTGGCTAAGTTTCTCAGAAAAACACAGCTGATTGAAGAAAAAGAAATTGTTGAATAAAATGCGTGCAACACGTGAACAAGCAAACCCCCTGCATGGCCATCTCACACAGCAGCAGCCAACGTCCGAGGCTTCAGGCTCCTGGCCAGCCTGGAGCTATTCCTTCATTCAGCTGGCACGGGGTGTGTGCACTGTCTTGGCTGCACGTAGGACAGAGCAGAGGGACATTGGCCCTCACGTTCAGGGCTGCCTGCACAGGCCCATCTAAAGGCATGCACTGCAGGCCTAGGGAACCTGACCACCAGATACACCCAGCTCACAGTTTTTCCAGGGATTGACATGGGCTGTACAGCCCCAGGATCTCCCGGCAGCTGGAGCAGCCAGTTGCCAACCCCACGTGGCTGCTGGTGCTGCTGAAGCGGGGCCAGCTTCCAGGGCAGAGGCTGAAGTGATGGCAGCTGCTGCTGCAGAGGACTCACACATCACAGCCAAGGCAATTTTTAAGAGAAGATGAAGTTCTGCAAATTTTGAGTCTTGTAAACTAACACTGGTCACACAAAAAAGTGTAAGTGAGGGAGATTGAGACCGAAGCCAAGCACCCAAATTTTAGTTCCTGCCTACATATCAACCAATGAAAATACGTAAGAGACAGACTTTAAGAAGTGAATAAGCATCCAAAAATCCTCCAGCACCTTTGCCAATCTAACCAGTGATGTGCTGATGCTTAACCAGACTTAAGTTCCTGACTTCAGGCATTAGGGATTTGAAACTTTCTCTTGCATCTTTTTCGTCCTTTAGCAGGACATTTTCAAGTCATTTAGCAGGACTTACTTGAGCAACTGCAATTTTCTCTAGGAAAAAAATGTATTTGTTTCTGAGTACTAGTCTCTCTTAGGATCATTTACATGTAGAGCAAAAAAAATTTTAGCACATCGAAGTTTTACTAAGTAAGGAGATGAGAATTACCATGTTTACTTTGTACTCTAAGTCACATCAGATTGGGGTGTATGGCAGAAGATACGGGACGTTGAGCACTGGATGTGATGGCAGAACAGTGCCAGCAAGGAACTCTAAACAGTGCCATAAGTTCACTCCCTGAGAGTGATTTGTTCACATTGTTACACTTTCACACTCCTCATGAAAGTAAAGGAACTTTTATGAGAGGGTGATGTGAAGTCGAAGTCAGTCTGTTTCCAAATGCAAGAGTGTTTGTCACTAGGGATCAGCAATAAGCAATGCAACTCTTTTGCCTGTATGTTAATACAAGGCACCAGGGAAATGTCTGCATATTTTTCCGTACATACTGTGAGTTAATTATTACCACAAGACTTTTCTTTAAAGTTGTACTGAAAATATTTTCCCTGAGAAAACAGTAAATGATTGGAAAAGCAAATAAATCAGTGTTTAAAGGCTTGTTATCTTACTATCCTTACTGCAGCTGGCTCCTGCAAGCTCTCATGATGGATGAGGACATTAGAACTGCACGTATTTAAGGCACTACAGGCTTTTCAGTGCCAGGAGCTTAAAGTACACTGTCAAGTTATAAATCACAGGCCAAAGCTGTGCCTTGACATCAAGCACTCCAAACAACTCAAATGGCAGTATTATTTTAATGTCCTTGCATGTTTCTAATGAAATATTAGATTTGCTTTTAATTTATGTTTTAACCATGTTTGTTTGTTTGCATTTTGCTCAGCTTGAGCAGGCAAACTGGGAGGTACATATCCAGTATATCTCAGTTCTGCTTATACGTGCTTACTGTGTTTGACTTGCAAATATTGCAGGGAAATGTTAATTTAAAACACTTCGGGAGAAATTATTTCTATTATATTTGGCTGGTTTTTTTTTTTCATTTTATAAAACTTGAATCTTGCATTAAGATGTCTTATCCTTCTCTTGGGATATGGGACAAACTGACTCCTTCCCTGCTTAGTCTTTCCTGATGCCTGCCTATCCTCTCTGACTGTACTCCATGGAGCTGTTGGTTAACACTTGTCTGCAGCTCCTTCCACCTGCACGTGTTGCAGAGCACAACAGTCACCTGTGAACTGTGCTTTGGTTCTGTCTCTGTTCTGGTTAAGACTCATGTATTCTGTCTTTAGGTGCAAAATTTCCCATTAAATGGACTGCGCCAGAAGCGGCACTGTATGGCAGGTTCACAATAAAGTCAGATGTGTGGTCTTTTGGGATCCTACTGACAGAGCTGGTAACAAAAGGGAGAGTGCCATACCCAGGTAAGAAAAATGTCCTGCTTCACCTGGAAAAAGGAGTGGGAATGGGCCATATGTTTAAGCTGGAATGTTTTATTGTTAATGTTATTAATGTTATTTATATTCACTGAGCTCAAAGGAGAATGGCTGTAATGGTTAAGTTTTGTGTATGCTTGAAAACAGTTCTGACTCAAAGCTGCTTTGTGACAGTCATGATAAAAATGACAAGGGGACAATTCAACATATTCATTTCTAATGTTTTAATTGTGCTCAATTCAATTAATATAATTTCTAGACAACTAATGAAAGCAGTGTAAAATTATTATATTCTGGAGCAAATAGCTCTCCATAGTATTGCATTTACTTTAAGATACCAACAGTTAAACTCCCACAGAGGCCTTACTCCATTTATTCTGTCAGTCTGGTTCACTGCAAGATTTGATGGCTGTCTGAATGTCTGGTATTATCAAATCTCTTTTTCATAAACTCTTAAATTTCAGTCCTTGCTTTTGAGATAGATGGAAAGGGAAGAAAATAGTTCTGTAATGTGCAGACCAGAGCTCTTGTCAGGGTCACAGCAGGGCCAGATTCTCTGCATGGGAGAACTGGAGGCCCCATGGCTCTTTGTTGAAACCCTGCCAAGTGTCCAATGGATTAAGATTTGTAGGAGGGGGTGATTGGATCTGCCTATGCAGAAAGAGTTTTTCATTCTTCTGCCCCCTTGAAGATTGTAGGCATTCAGGTGAAGAGGAAAGAGGTGAGGTGAAAGCCATGCATTACACGGAAAAGAATTTAATCCCTTCTTTTTCTCATCAGCACAGATATTAACAACAGGGGGATGCCCTGCATTTAAAGATGCATCTAGCTGCATTTTTATTCTTTTTATAAAAAAATAAAATTTTCTAAATACTCAACAGTCTGGCTGTGTGCACTGCAGCTGATTTAATGGAAAGTGCCCTACAGCAGTTTCAATTTTGCAATCTGTGCTGTGATCAAGCAGTCAGATCCATATATCAAATTGAGCAGGAGAAGCATCAAGGTGGAGTTCACTTTATCCTGTGGTGTCTCACACCACTTCAGAAGCCTGAACTCAGCAAAACTAATCTGCCAGACTTTTACCAGGAATTTCAAGTTTGCTAGCAGCCAATAGCTGATATTTGAGAAGAGAATATGGGGACTGGAAGGCATCTCATGATCAGCAATGAACTTTGGCATGATTAACAGGGAGCAGCTTAGCAAAGGTGTGGCTGTGACAACTGAATGAGGTAGCAGAAAATATGATGGCATGTTACTGTGGGATGGATGAGTCCCTCCCTCTGCCCAGCACTTCCCCATGTGGGATGTTGCCTCCAGTCAGAGCAGCTGTGTCACCAGTCAGCACAAAGGTCTTCCTGCCATAAGGATTCCTGGTAGTGGTGTGGGAAAGCTATGATTTCTGCAGGCTTATTGAGGGTTAAATGCAGACATGGCATGGTGTGCAAAGGTCAAAGACAGAAAAAAGATGTATAAGATTTAGTTGCTGCGGTGTTGCTCCCAGAGGGTGAGCAATGTTCCTGACTGGGCTGCAGGAATTCTCTAGTCACTGCCAGCGGAGTGGGAGCACAGAGGCTGTCACCAGCCAGGGCAGACTTAAGGTGAAAATCCCATTCCATGCAAAAACAGCCATCTAAGCCCTATGTTTACTCACAGGTCTGTAACTGAACACAGGGTTGGCCATGTCTGCAGAGGATGTCTGCACTTCATAAATGTTTCTTTCCCTCACCAAAGGAGAAAGAGTCCAGAGGATGTGCGTTTAAGTGCTTGCAATATATAACTTCTTCTAGGAGCCATGACAGTAATCTCAGGCATGGGCTGTGTCCTGAAATTCTGGACAGTTTTATTACAGCTCGAGCACATCAAAGACAACCAGCAGCATCTCTCCTCTTTCAGCACCATCCTACCCCTTCATCCCTCACTACATAAAGCTCTCACATGCCAAAAGTCCTTCCAGCTCACTCTCCTCCACCTGCACTAGGAAGACACCAAGTAGCTGGAAGGAATTTTTTGTGTGTTACGTATCACTAAGTTGGTAATTTTCTGGACAGTCACATACTGCCTTGGTTACCCCCTGCCTGTGCTCTATGCCAGGGCCATTCCTCCCCACCAGGACTCCTCCATTGTCCCCCAGGACTCCTCCCTCATCTGGAAGGCCTTAACCATTCTCATGGCCACCATCACTCCCTTCTGCCGATTTTACCTAAGGGCAGCCTTGATCTTACATTTAAATGTCCAAAGTCTTTACAGATTTCAGTCCAGTCTCATTCCCCAGACCCTAATTGGGAAAGCTTTTATAGGCTGAGGCAGCAGTGGAGGGGAACTGGGGCCTTCTTAGAAGGATCTGTCTTTGCAAGTGGATTGAAAAGAGAGCTTGGACTTCCCAAGGTGACAAAGGCATTCTGAGCTCCTTAGAAAAGACTCTCTTTTCCCCTCATATAGAAAGGACCATCTATCTCCTGCTTCATGCTGGGAAGAGGAAGGACCTTGTGAAGGACAAAGTTGCATGAATACATATCCCTGTCTGAAATAGGGAGTAGGGTTCAGATGCATCCACAGGGCTTTTCCTGCCATCATGGCATGGCTTGCACGAGGAGGAAAAATGGGATTTCAGTCACCCTGAGAGGCAAGACTCAGCCCTCTTCACCCAAGTAGACAACCCATAGGTGAGAGAATGCAGTCTGTTGGCACTGCCAGCCACTTTGGCACCCAAGATGTGACACTTAAAGTGTCAGCCTTGAAACAAAGAGGGTCATGGAGCTGTCTTTCTGCTGTAATACCCAGTTTCTGAAATAGTTGTGGGCATGTTGTCCTGATGTTCCTGCTTACAGCTTGTAGCAGGCTGGGGGAAGTGGAGAGAGGCCCTCAGACAAAGGGATTGCTCTCTTGCTTGACAAGCTTTTAGTGCCTGGAGAGATGATTTATAGCACACATCCCAGTCCTGGGGTGGTACCCATGCCTGCAGGACACTATACGTCGTGCCTTCCGATGTCTGGAACCAGGCATTGTTTTAAGCTTGTGTAGAAGGAGGGAGAGGCACAATAAGTAGGACAGAGGGGGAAGGCAGGCAGTTTACAGGAGGGAAACAGACTGGGTGGAACAGAACTTGGCATTCTTTGTCCCACAGATTTCAACCAGTTCCTGTCCTGATGCCCCATTTTGGAAGAGAGGCTGGTGCAGTGGTGAGATGTATGAGCAGTAAAGATTTTGCTGGTGGAGATGAAGATGAGGCTAGAGTTCATAATCAAGCCTTGCCCCAGACCCTATAGCTCCCACAAGCAAGACCAGCTTTTTGACAGGTGTCCTCATGTTCATACTTCAGCCAAGCCTGTTTCTCTGTCAGTGATCATAATGGGCCACCATGATAACTAATTTATGCACTTTTTAAATGCTTTCTTATTCTCACAAGGCAGCAGATTGAAGCAAGCAACTCTCACAGTCTTTCTGGGCATTGAGTTTCTATTTCCATTATTACAGTGGAGAAATAAAAAATAGAGTGGGTGAGAGGAGGAGCCAAGCTTAAGAAATAATCTGCTTAGTGGACCTTTTTCAGTGTCAGTTTCTTTTCTCTTTAACAAAAGCCCTTCCCTAGCAGTTATGGGTTTTTAACATGCTGCCTTTTGGATAGGCAAAAATCTCAGCCACACCAAGCAAGCACCTCTGACCTTGCCCCTTCTGCTTTCTGCTGCACTTGTCACGTCAAGAGCATTTTCATTTTAAGTCTAGTATGACAGCCACCACAATGCTACTCATATTGCTGCCTCTGGCCAGGCAGGTCTTGGAATCTGGGCTCCAAGCAGCCCTGCAGCCTTTGGGCAGCTGTATTCAGCCTCCTCATCCCTGGGGGATTTTACTTCTCATTATCCTGCTCTGATTTTGTTAGCCATAAATTCAGTTGATATCTCCAGTTCTAGCCCATTTTGCCCATGACACTATTTAGCAAGTGAACTATCCCAGTCCTTATCTCAACTATGAACCCTTCATTTTATTTTCTCTTCCCTGTCCAGCTGTGGAGTGGAGTGGAGTGAGAGACAGGCTTTGGTGGGTGCTTGGCATCCAGCCAGGGTCAACGCAGTACCATCTAAGAGAAGAAAGCAAGAATAAAGTAGCCTAAAACAATCAGTCTCCTCACTGGACTTCACATGTGCCAAAGTAATCTGTATAGCTCATTAGTCTGGATGCAGGGACACGCCCTAGTTACAGTAATGTTTCCTGTCTTCTGGAAGAGTAGCATTGCCCAGATCCATGCTATTTGCACATCTGCTGTGCTTCATCTAATCAAGCTCCTAAGAGCACACCAAAGTACTTTCCAGTGTTTTCTTTAGCCACAGGTGGAAACTCCACATCCTCTTTTGTGTCACGGTAACTCTTAAAGTAACTCTTAAAGTCATTGTAACTTAAAGTTCCTACAACTTTTCTAGGAAAAGCCAAGCAGTATGGCATTTCTCTCCCCAGTCTATATGGACAGGAGATTTTTATTGTACTGAGCATTAGAGTGGCCATATCCTGTGGCATCCTGAGATTATTGAAGGTTTCACTAATAAAGCTGGATGATGGGCAGTTATTTGATTTTTGGTCTTCTTGGGGAATAAAAAGCTAATGGAAAAGCCATCTTTTGGAAATTGGATGTTTTCTTCCTGGTCCAAATTGTAATTCTAGAAACATCATAAGCACAAGCTGATTTTTCATAGAATTCTAGAATGATAGAATAGTCTGGGTTGGAAGGGACCTCTTAAAGATCATCTAGTCAAATCCTGCAATAAGCAGGGATATCTCTGGTTACACAGAGCCCCATCCAACCTGAACCTGAATGTTCCCAGGGATGGGGCATCCATGACTACTCTGGGCAACCTGCTCCAGTGTTTTACCACCCTCATTGTAAAAAACCTTTTTTTCTTATACCTAATCCAAATTTAGTCTCCTTCAGTTTAAAACCATTACTCCTTGTCGCAACAGGCCCTGCTAACAGTCCCCCTTCAAGTACTGAAAGGCCACAATAAGGTTTCCCTAGAGCCTTCTCTTCTCCAGGCTGAACAATCCTGATTTTCTCAGCCATTTCTCATTTCAAGGCCCGTCTCTGGACTCGCTCGAACAGGTCCACGTCCTTCCTGTGCTGGGTACCCCAAAGCTGGATGCAGGACTCCGGGTGGGGTCTCACCAGAGCAGAGCAGAGGGGCAGAATCCCCTCCCTCACCCTGCTGGCCACGCTGCTTTGGATGAGCCCAGGACACATTTGGCTTTCTGGGCTGCAGGTGCCCATTGCCCGCTCATGTCCAGCCCCTCATCCACCAGCAGCACCGAGTCCTTCTCAGCAGGGCTGCTCTTGCTCTCTTCATCCCCCAGCCTGGACTGATACCAGGTGTTGCCCCAACCCAGGTGGAATATCTGTACCAAACAAAAGAATATTG
Source organism: Eulacestoma nigropectus (assembly GCA_013397775.1). Taxonomy (NCBI): domain Eukaryota; kingdom Metazoa; phylum Chordata; class Aves; order Passeriformes; genus Eulacestoma; species Eulacestoma nigropectus. The sequence continues at coordinate 190,471 of VZTE01006108.1, read as the reverse complement.
CTGAGTATTTTATTTCACAGATTTAAGGATTTTAGGATAAACTTTTAAGGGGTCAGGAAGCATACTGCAAGCAGAATGTCATTTATTATTTACTAAGACTTGAAACTCTTGGGTATTCATTAGGAGAGAGGAGTTGTACAGACTGCTCAGATATTCTCTCTGTGGTGTTAGAAGTGCAGATATGACAGACTCCTGCTATCAAAAGAGAAACACTAAAATTTGCAGGGTAAGATAAGTAAGTCTATAGAATAGGTATGTAAACATAAATAGGCTGTTTAAGAGGTAAAATGTATACCTGAAGCACTGCTATTTTTATGTCTGACTAATAATCCAATCGATTTAGAAATAAAAGTCTTTGAAACTCTTTTTTAAATTAGCAGTTCATGTCAAAACCAACAGAATTTCTTTGACAAATCCTAGGTGCTTCAGCCCTTGCTGGATGTATGAATTCCAGTGAGGAACATGAGGATTACTTGGTTTAGTTTCATAGCTGGGATTTACTGCGAGGGAAGGGAAAGGAGAAAGGAGAAAGGAAAAGAAGGGCATTTTCCTGGATTAAACTATGATGAGAAAACCTGGCTTGAATCACTTTCCAGGGACAAAAAAATGACTATGATTTCAGACAGCAATGTCTCTTTCATGTTCTTTTTTCTACCTTTTTGTTAAACAAAGGGAAGTGAAGAGCTGTTTATGTTTTTCCTCCCCCTTCTGTCTCCTCAGGGTTTTTCTTCCAGCACACAGTTCCTTATCAGGTTTCAGAGTGTGCTTTGCAGCACTGAGTAAAGCACTGAATAAAAATACCAAACATTTGATATCTTAGAACAACAAATCAGTTGGGAAGGAGCTTTTCTGCTGCTGTTGCTTCCATCCATGTTGTACTTAAGGATGTACTGCCAAAATAAAAGCAAGGAATGCAGTTTGTTAATGGTTTAGGAATATACAACAGATGAGTTACCAGTAGCAGTTATTTTCATAGCCTTTAATATGTAAGGGAAGCAAAGCACAGCAGAAGTTCTCACCCCAAAACACAAGGTAATTCAGCTGATTCAAAAACAAGGATATAAAAAAAGGTTCAGATTTTTGTTCAAAACAGAAATTTATAAAACTAATCTTGAGAACACAATGTGAACAAAATGCACGTTTTTTTCTTGTAGTATCTTGAAAACAGCAAGGCCAGAAAGTTTGGATTGATGCTGCCTTGGGTTTGTGATGTCTAACAGACCAGTAGTACTGTTTTGTAATCTAATGAAAAAATAAAATATATTTGGAAACATTCTTGCTGGATAGTGAGGAACACTCAAATGTTTGTTCAGTGTGTTCTGATTTGTTGTGAGCCTCTGTGACCTAACACCATCAGTTTGGAGTCAATAATACAGGAGAACCTTAACTCTATGCAGAATCTGATGTCTGCAGAGGATTGCTATTCTGTTCAGTCTGCTTTCATCATTTTGAAGTCCTAACCGTGGTCCACTTTAGGTGCCCTACAAAGTGTTTGCTCCTAGTTATAAACATCTAACACCAAAAATATGGTGGGTGGATGCAGCTGGTAAATGAAACACAAGAAACCTGTGCTGAAGTGTTGGTCTGCAGGTTAAGGAATACTGTAAATCAGTAATCTAACCTTTGTTTTTGCAATTATCCCTACTAAAGGGAACATCAAGGAGAGGCCTGTAGGAGTAGGAGACAGTTTTCTGGAGAGGTTCCTCCATGCACAACAGGCAGCAAAAGAAACAGTGCCCTGCTTTTCCTTTCTCCTTTCCTTTCCCTCACAGTAAAACCCATGTATTAAACTAAACCTAGTACTCCTCATGTTTGAAAGTGGGAGGTGCTGCAGTAAGCTAAGCATAACCATGCTGTGACCACGACATGGATAATTTGGAGCCTAAATATGAAACAAGGAGTAAGTGGGGAGACCATGCCGGGGTGGTTACAGTGACAGGACAGGAATACGATCCTTGCCCAGACACTGCAGATGGATATCAGTAGGAGGAAATTACCCTGACAAGATAAGAGGAAAACAGGTTTTGTAGTCCTAACATGAGATGAGAAGCTAGATGTGGATGGTCAGGAAAGGCTGTATTTTGCAGATGTTTCTTTCAAAGTATCTTTAATAATTAAACACAGCCAGGACATGAGGATACAGACTAAAGACCAAATCCAAGGTTACAGCCAAGTCACCAGCCTAAATGCCATGTAGTGTAAGGATTTTCTTCCCTGTCATGGCTTAACCGCAGCCAGTAACTTAAATACCACACAGACAGTTGCTCACTCCCACTGCCCACCCCTGGCACCCCCAAAGGTGGGATGGGGAGGAGAATCAGAAAAAAGGTAAAACCTTTTCTTCTTGTCTTGACAGGGTAATATCCTCCTGCTGATATCCAAGAGGTTGAGATAATAACAGTTTAATAACTGAAATAAAGTAAAATATAATAATAATTTTAATGGAAATGAAAAAGGGAGGCATATAAGCCAAGAAAAACAAATGATGCACAATACAGTTTCTCCCAGCTTCTTGTGCACCTCCTCACTGGCAGAGCATGAGAAACTGAAAAGTCCTCGAGGGAGGATAAACTCTACTTATCAACAACTAAAACATCAGTGTGTTACTGACATTATTCTCATACTAAATCCAAAACACAGCTTTGTACCAGCTACTAAGAAGAAAGTTAACTCCATCCCAGCTGAAACCAGACATTTCTACAAGTCCAAGTGTAGAGTAGATAACTTAATCTGCACTGAAGAAGGTGATTGAATTATTCCTCACAAATAAGTTTACAAAAAATACGAGGTTTTGGGTTCTGGAGCTGGGACAAGCAAACTCTTCAAAAGGACACCCTGAAAGAAGAAAGTGGAGGATGCCCAGGGAAGGATAATGTCATGGAAGGCAGGAAGAGGATAAGCTAACAGAAAGTGCAACACTGAGGTGCTGGTTTCTAGATTTGGTCACAGAGAAACTTTAATGTGCCTGCAGGTTCTTCTGCAGAGCTGCTTGGCAGGACCTCCTAAGTCAAGAGAATGAATCCTGCAGATATTTTTCAGCAGGAGACGGGGGCAGGGCAAGCACAAAGCTTGCAGGCAGCGTTCAGGCTTCCTCTGAAACACCTCTGCATGCCTGCGGTGCCAGTCTTACATCTGGTACTGTTAAAAGAGAGTACTGGGAGAGAGATGTAAACTAAAGCTGAGGGTGACTGCAATTAATGTTTGGTGAAAAGCACTTCAGCAGAGGAATCAAGGGGTTACATAGAAAAGAAAAAGTAGCAAAGGGTCTGGCCTGACTCTCAGAGTCAAGCAAGATGAGTCACTATCTCTGGAGGTATTTAAAAGACTGGAGATGTGGTACTTAGGGACATGGTTTAGTGGTGGACTTGGCAGTGTTGGGTTAACAATTGGACTCAGTGATCATAGGGGTCTTTTCCAACCTAAATGTATCTATGATTCTGTGAAGGTCATACAGCTTTTTTACTTCTGTCTTTTGAGAGCGAGTGAGCTATGGTTCTTTAGTGGAGATGTTTTGCTTGGCATTTGACTTGTCTTGTGAGCAGCTTAGTTCTGTTTTGGTTTGGGATGGAACAGTGAAATATGACAGAAACTGTACTAACCAGCACAGATGGAGGGAGTGCAGGTCAGCAGCAATAAGCTTATGGGCTGACATTGTGGGCAGTGCTGCTGGTAGACAGCCCTGGTAGCCAGGAGTAGCAGAGTTTGTCTTGAAGTCCGTGCAGCATGACCTCACAGAATGCTTTGAGAAAGGCCCATGCTCAGTGTGAGGGTTTCAAAATTTCATCTTAACTTCTAGAATTTTGAATTTTCCATTTTTTGCAATGCATTTATTTTCCTTAAGCACATCACATACTACATTTCATGGCTCCTGCTGTCAGAGAGGGAAAGCATCAAATCCTGCCCATTGTGAGTAAGCCGAGGGTAACCATGGGAGCAGTGTTCTGCTCATCACTGGATCCTAAAACCCTCTACTGAGAAAGAAAATAATCCAGGTTACCTTGCAATAGATGTGGAGCTGAAACAGGACATCATTGTGGGTTTTTTTCCACTTGTCGTAACCAAAAGAAGTTAGTATGTTTGAGCAAACCACACGTATTGTAGATATAGTTACATTTCATTAATTTTCCTGTAATTTACTGTGGATTTGTGTGCCCTTTACAGGCATGAATAACCGTGAAGTCTTGGAGCAAGTAGAACGAGGTTATCGGATGCCATGTCCTCAGGACTGTCCCATCTCCTTGCATGAGCTTATGATTCACTGCTGGAAAAAAGACCCAGAGGAGCGTCCAACTTTTGAATATTTACAGGGTTTTCTTGAAGACTACTTCACTGCAACAGAACCCCAGTACCAGCCCGGCGACAACCTGTAAATCCCTGGTTTCCAGACACTGTCATGAATTACCAGGTGTTTCTCAGCCCTGTCCCACCTGCTCTCCACCTTCCAACTCTGTGATCGGCTTCTCCAGAGTGCAACATCTTCCAGCACTGCAGTGCACAGGAGGGGCTGAAGCTGGGAACTTCCACAGCCCTTGCCTATGACCACTTGTCCTAATAATCTGAATGTCCTCGATGAAAAGGAGAAAAACACTTGTTTTTTCTTAATCAAAGACTCCAAAACTGCATTGTATTGATGTTATGTAAACTGCAAAACCTCTGTTCATTGTAAATAGTAACTCAGTGCCAATAACTGATCCTAGTGCTTTCCTTTTTTTAAAATGCAAAACCTATGTGATTTTAACTAGTCTTCTCCTGATTCAACTAAAAGTATTATTTTCCAGAAGTGGCCTCTTTGTCTAAAACTTTTTTTTTTCATGTTTTAACAAATAAAAAATCAGGACAGGTGTTTGGGTTTTTGCTTTTTTATATATAAAATATATATAATATATATACATACCTGTACATACAGTATATGGGTGCTATTGCAGAGGAGGCTCATTTGGAATTGAATGAATCCTGCTGCAGCTGTACCCAGAAAGCGATAATTTTACTGCAGACATGAAAACACTGGTGGGATTCTGAAAGCCAGTGATCTAATTTTTGGCTTTTGCCAAGCATGATTTTTTTAAATTGGATTGCACTTTTTGTTTATGATTATGTACCTGTAGATGGTTGTAACTTTGCTCTTTCAGGAATCACGTGCTGTATTTACAGTAATGTTTCCAATGTTTGACAAGTGTGTGATGATTTGTTCTTGAAATTAAAATGAACATATTTAAAGCAAGAAAACTACACCATCACCGTTTGAACTGGAAAATTGAAACTGCAAGGACTTCTTGTATCAAAACATATATACTGAAATGTTTCAAAAAAGATTTATTAAGCAGTGTAACCACATTCAGATGGTCTTAAAATCATAGCATTTTAGCCATGTCCCCCTGCTAAACTGTTGGTCATGCAACTAGGATTTTTCTGTTTTATGTGTAACATTTTTCCATTGTAAAATAAGTGTGTTAAGTGTCCTGTACTGCTAATGAAATTACTTTCTCTGTGTCTGCAAGTTCTCCAGTGGAATTACTATGCACTTCTTTACATTTCATGGGGGATGCACAGAACAAAGTATTACCTTTTCAGTTGTCTGTACCAGCCTTGAATTACTTACGTTTAACCAAAAAACACAAAAAAAATTCCTTTCTATTTCTATTGAGTTTTTAATACTGAGTTGCAAATTTTAAAGTCTTAATTACATTTTGTTATGGTTTATTTGCAAGTTTACATTTTAAAACTGTTTAACTTTCTTAATTTAGTAATTAAAAAAAAAGAGCATTTTACATTTGGATAGTTGTTTTTTTGTTTAAACTGTGGAGCTAATGGTGGACATGAGATAAAAAACTTCAAGAAGGGGTGTCATGCCATTTGGGGCATCATATTTCATAGGAGTATGCAGACCAGTTACCTATGGGACATCATTTTCCAGATTATGAAGTCAGTATGTTTTTAAACAGCTGGAGTTCAACTGTAAGGAAAATGGCTGAATGCATAGCTAGTCTCTCATTTCTCTGTTCTACAATTCTTTATTAGTTCTGTTGCATTTAACATGAATACTTTTACATTTACAAGTGTTGCAGGAAAAGCTTTTCTATGTCTTGTATTGCTGTTACTGCTTTAAAAGATTGTGGCCAACTAAGACTTCTGACAGTTGAAACTTTTTTTTTTAATTATTTAGTACTTAGATTGTGAATTCATATCCTGAAGATTCACACATTTTCTAAAGAGAACCTTTCTTCTTTCGTGAAAACTAACCCAATAATGAATTGAGATTCAGAGAACAAATTGTCATCGTTGTTTCAATATTTTCTATACAAAACTTTGACTGAAAATCCTCTTGCAAAGGAGGCTTCCACACTTAGCCTTTCTCAAAGTGTGAATTTATATGGCAATGTTGCTTGTTACCAGATTTCCATGATAAATTGGTTAACGTTTTACATGTAGAGTCTATAAGTAATGTTATGTACATTATATATTCAATGTTGCTGTACCTGTAGCTGTGGAGTACTGAAGAGGCCATGATCCTTGTTGGACTTCTAGCTTCCTCTTAGTACTTACAAAGCAAGTCGTGGCCCTCTTTTTTTTCCCACAGCTACCCCCCTGCCTTAAAATATCATCCATGGAACTGAGGACTCCATAGTAACTCAGTGGGCTGGCGAAGCCAAAATGTCACCTCCTCAGCCCAGAGCCCGGTGGCGAAGCGTGGCCATTCTGCCAAGTTCCTTAGCAGCCTTTGCTATACCACAAACTTAAGTGCAGTTTCCATCTGTTATGCGGGACGAGCCTAAAACATTCGTTTGCCTATGTTTCTTGTTGGAAGTAAGACTCAGATGGGGCATTGTTGGGGTTTTATGGCCTTTATTTCTGATTCTTGGGTTTGCTGTTTCTTGTATTGCATTCGGTCTCTGAGTACCATGTTGGTCTCTGCCGGATCTCTGCCTGCAGCTGGCTTGTGTGCAGACTGGTGCCACTGTTGAGTGGCAAATCCAGACCATCTCTCATCGGTAGCTCTTTGGCTTCTTTTTCTTAATGTTGGGAGTTTTGTTGTTTGGGTTTTTTAATCTCTCAAATAAAAACATTAGCAAAAAATTTAAACAAGGTTGTTAGCATTTTTGCTATAAATTAATAAAAGCCTTTTCTTAAGGACTGCGTGTACACCACAAATAGCTGTGTGGTGACTGTAAAAGTAGAATTTATGAGATTAAGAATCTTCTGTTCCTTCCAATAATTTTTTTAATGTAAGGCTAAATAAATTCCAGATAAAAACAATTGGCCAAATGCTCCCCCTGCCAGCCCACCTGACTCCCAACCGATCCACGGTGTGGTGGCTGAGTTCCAGAAGATGTCTTCTAACTTAGAAGACCTACCAGCAGCTGAAAGGACTCCGTGGGGTGACACAGGCATCTGTAAGCCAAGTTTAATCCAAGACCAGTCCCAGGAAAAGTGACAGGTGGAAATAGGACACTGCCGTGAAAGGGATGGTTAGTATGGTTATCATATTTCTGTGAGAAGGCAATTATGTGAGAGGTGGTGGTCTTTGAAAAAGACAAAAGCTTGTCAAAGGCACTAACATGATATTCTTTGGCTTCTGTAAACAGTGCTCAACTTAGTTCTGGGTTCAACACTCTGGTTTTGATTTAATTACCACTGTAGAAAAACAAAGTAAATACAAAACAGAAAAGCAAGCAACTGCTAAAATTACAAGAATAATCACAAATGGAAAATCTGTCTCCGGTGTGTTTCTCCTGAAGCCTCTAGAATGGAAAAGACTACCTGCAGCCCAAGAAGGCAGATTGCTAAATGTACTTGACCTTGCCACATAACTTCAAGGTGAGTGGAAAGTTGCTCAAATTTATTTTAACATGCACCATCCTTTCCTCAAGCACTGCAATAAAAAATGCAGCATGCTAATGAATGCTACCATATTGTACCCAAAGGGTTTAAGGGCCTCGCACGAGGCTGAGCCCAAGCATGCAAGAGCTATTAGGAGATACACAGTAGCTCCTCTTCTAAAGTGTAGACAATATTCATTCATCAAAGAAGCCTTTTCCTGTCTAATGGGAAATTACCACCAGCAGTGCAGACAAAAGGATATTTATTTTCTCCAGTCGTGTCAGTTTGAGAGTCTGTCTGTCTTTCAAGAATAATTGAAGTCTGTTTGTAGCTCAGAAATCTCATTGTGTTCTGCAGTCTTGGAAAGCAGTGATTATAATTTCCTGTGACTCATACACAGGGATATTTTATCACTGACGGAACTCCTGTCAACTGGAGCAGCATTCCCTGCCATCTTAACTGAAGAAAGGGACACTTTAGTTTCAGGATTTCCTGCACAGACCAAACCAGAACCTGCGTCCTTTCAGCAGAAAAGGAGAAGAGGCCCCTTGCTGGGACTGCCACATGAGTAGGTTGCTAGTGTCTCCCTCTCTGTTTCTAAATTTCTCAGGAGAACTTCTGACAGCTAAAACCAGGTTGCTGAGGTTCATTGTGAATGTTTGAATGAGAGGAAATGCTGGCTTCCCTTAAGTCTGTGAGGTATTTTCTGCTGACTTTTAATACAGAGCCTGTTCTTATGTGTGTGTGTGTGTGTGTACATTTATGTGTAACTCAAAAGGAAATTCATACATAAAAACACTACACAAACATCAATCCATCTCCTTGTATTCCTCCCCTGTAGCTGAATGCTTTAACAAAAATATAAAACTGGGACATGAGTATGTTAGAGAACAAAATGTTGTTAAGAACAAAAGAGCTGCTCTTTTTTCTTCTTCTTCGTTCTGCTTTTTTTTTTTTCTTTTTTTCTGCTGCTTCCACTACATGATCTGTTACAATCCCTATTCCAGACCAGGAGAGGTAGTAGCAGCAAGCACTGCTGCTACAGCCAAGAGATGCCGTGGGTCTCTGGCTACTGCAAAGAGCAACGTGCAGCTGATTTTAAAGTTGGGGAGAGAAGACTTTTCTCCGAAGGGCATGGCTGCAGTTTGGAGCCTGCAGCGGGAGTGTGCAGGAGTGCTGAGAGAACTGCCCTCCCAGGAAAACCAGGTCATTAGCTGGTAAGCACTGCATTGTGTCGTGGAGAGGCAGAGCCAAAGGTTGCAGCGGCAGCTGTGTTTGCAGCACCAGCTGTGCTCACAGCGCCTGTGCTTCCTTGTGCCCAGGGATCTGGGTGATGAGATTAGAGCAGGCTGAGGAGCATGAACTGCGGTTTCTGCTCCCAAATGTAAATATCTTCTCTGTTACAGCATAGAGGAAAATCGTGTACATTCAAGATGGGGGGAAAAAAATCACAGGATTGGTGTGACCTGTGACTACAGGGCAAGCGTTGGTTCTGCCCTGACCAGGCCAGATGGAAGTTTGATTGGCTCATTGTTGGGAATAACTCAGCATTAAGCTCTGTGAATAGCTAAAAGGGCAAAGAGCAAAGAAATGAGATTATCCTCCTTCCTCTACAGCCAGGCTAGAGCTTGCCAAGGGCTCTGGTTTGCTTTTTTGTGCATCAGCATCTGTTGCTGAGCTTCTGCACCCAGACCCTTGTGAAGTTTGCTCAGCTACCTATTGTCAGAGCTTCACACAAAATTCCTGAGCCCTGTAATGGATGAATTCTAATCTGGAAAAAGAAAAAAAGAATGCAGGGATGCTTTGTGACTGTTGGGGCTCAGCCTCATGCCAGAGGCCTGTCCATGAGCCCTGGCATCCCCAGTGCTTTATTTACTGCTGCAGTTCAGGCTCTGGGCTGCCTCCCAATCCCACAGGCTGCTGGATTTCCTCAGCTAGAAGATGCTACTCATATAGGAAGGGTCCCTGGTGTTGGCTGTGGTGGTCCCAGCACACCCCTCCTGGCACCACACAGCGCCAGGGCCATCTCTGCTCCTGGGACAGGCTTCCAGGAGAGAGTGACAATGCAGAAGGGGCCTGCAGCTTCCCTGGAGGCCCCTTGGATACCCAGAGCCGCCATGCTCTGTTGGCAGCAGCTCAGGCACGACTGCGTGGAGCTGCTGACAGGTCTTGGGGTGACATGGCCAGGGCTGTGTTGGTACAGCCCATAGTCCCAGTGACAGTGGAGAAGCAGATGCTAATTCCTGCCCTCCTAAAAAAGCAAAAGCAACGAGCCACATGGGGAACAGCTTTGTGTCTTAAAGAGAGGGGACCAGGTACGTTTGATCATACGAGAGCTCAAGTGTTCCCTCAAATTCCCATGCCTCCCAAAAGCAGTGCGGCTGCCAGCTGAGCTTTGTCTATGACCTCATATACATCCAGTGTATTAAACACATGCCACATATTGAACATTTACATATGTTACATGTCTTTTGTTCCACTTGGGTGGCCTTTTCCTCCCCTCCCCCCCACCTCTTGCCCCATTACTCATCCACACAGCTCCCCTCACGTTATTCTGGACGTGTCATTTCTGAAGGACTACACATCCCTATCCTGCGGAGAATGGGGGCTCTGTTAATTGTCAAATGTTGAGTGGGTAATGATCAATGGGTGACTAATTGGATGCAAGAGGGAATAAAATAGGTATTACTTAGCTTCTGCTCTTAATTAAGAGGATGCATAATGCTGTGGGGAAAATCTTAACAAATGGCAGGAGGGGTTTTTGTCATTATGCAGGGTTTAATTAGAAGCATTGCACAAGCTAACATCCAGGTACTGTTTTCTTTCTTTTCAGGTGTCTCTCCAGGGTGTGACTGAAAAATGCCAAAGCAAGAGCCTTAAAATAAATTAAATGGAAAATATTTTTGCAGGCATGTGCCTTGCAATGTAAACAGCAAGACATGGAAGAAAGCCCCGGTCTTCCTCACAGTGCAAAAGCAGCAAGGGGCAAGCCACACACAGAGAACCAGAGCAAGACCATCATGCGCGTTATGCTGAGGCAGAGGGGGTTAAAGGCTCACTGCAATGTCTCTAAGTTAATTCACAGCACCAACATTAAAAGAGGAGCAATATGACAGCGCTTTATTTAAACAGTTAGTCATTTGGAAGCAAAAACATTCATGATTTATTTCTCCAAATATAGAGATGTGGTAGGAAATATGAGAAGGGGCACTCGATACCAACACTTTATTCCTAATGAAAGAAGAAATATTACAATTCCTGCAGGGTTAGGAGCCTTTTTTTAAAAAAAAGTCCGTGTTATTTGCCTTGCCAATGAAAACCATCCTGCACTTGAATCTGTACTTTATATGACAGACCTGATAGGACTCATCACGTTCTGCTTGTAAATAATGTACAGACGAGATACTAACTTTAGAGAGTTCAGAGTTTGATCTGGCTTTCAGTGAAGCCAGTAGGAAGACTTCAAAAATATAAAAGAGGCCTTCAGAAAGCAATTAGGATGGCTTCAGTTTTGGGGATGGGGGAGGTTTTTGAAATGCTGAAATAAGCTTGGATATCTGTTGTCCAAGTTTCCTAATCCAAAAATGAATTAATTGACAGCACTTTCTACAGCTTTGTGGGAGGGTACTTAGTTTTGGGCTGGACCTTTGAAACCCACTCAGCAGATAGTGCTGTTAACAGAGTCAGCAGAGTGTGACTTTCAAGCTATTTTTCCTCTCTTTGTCAGGCTGTTAATAAAGTACATAAAGCTCAAGCGACAGGAAACTGCTCCAAATATCTGCTGTTTTCTGGGGCTTGGCAAGTTAAAGAGGGGACAGAGACTGGTTCTTTGGCTGCATCTGCAGACACCATTAGGTCTCTACATTTCTGGACATGGAAGTGCTCTCACAACAGACAGATCTCACAGCCAGAACCTCCCCTGGCCAACTGGCAGCTGCCTACAGGGGTGGCAGGTGGACACTGTTGTTTGCTGGATGTTACAGACCAGTGTCCAGGGTTTGACCAGCAGAGAACAGAGGACTGTCCATAGCCATTGTCGGAGAGGGAGACCATCCACTGCGTGAAGGTGGTGCTTGATGGCTCCGCAGCAGAGCGTTCTACAAAGAAACCCCAAAAGTTCCCGTGGGACACACTGCCTGCCGAGTCCCCATGCTGCCTGCATTCCCTGAGGAGCTGGTCAATGCACAGCAAACACTACATACATTCCTCACATAAGTCCCAGGAAGGTCAGGCACTCCCCAGAGCAACTCTCCCTCCCTGCTCCCATCCTGTGTACATTCACCAGGGTCCTGATTTTGGTTCCTGTGTGGGCATGGGCCCCTCGCCACCCTCGCCTGTGGCGCGTAGGTGGCAGTGGAGCCATCACTGCTCCTGAGCTGGAGGCCGGTGGGAAGAGTGGCAGGAGAGGCAGCCACCCAAGCCCAGTGTGGTGCAACTTGGGGCTCAGGCAGCCTCGATGAAAATGCCAGCTGTCAGGGTGTTCATGGTGCAAGACAGCTGTGCAGAGGAGGCCAAGCCAGAGGGATTAAACCTTCAGCTGACTCAAACGACTGTGATTATAATGCAGCCACTCCAGCTGCAAGCATCTAGTGCTCATCACATCTGGGTCTGGCTGGGACCAGCAGGGACTGCCCAAGAAGTCTGGCAGCAGTCAAAGACAACTTCAGGATGCTCTAAAAGAAAACCCCGGTGTCCTGCTGGCCTGTGCCTTGGCACAGGAGGGAGGAAGCGGGGAAGGAGGGGATCAGGATGGCCAGTTGCAGGGCCAGGCTGATGTGGGGTTTCTCAAGGGGGAAGGTAAGCCCAGGCTGCAAGGCATCACTGCACTGCCATCAATACCATCATATTTAGTGCTCGGCTGGGGGCACATGCTGCTCCCAGCTGCTTGAGCTTTCCCTCCAAAAATGTGGGCAGTCATTCCCTTAAGAGAAGAAATAATTGCCTGGGTCACCACTTTGCCTTTGGACCAGAAAGAGGAGCTGGCAGAGTGGTGGGCATCCAGAGACAGCCCTTCCCGGGGGAAGGAATGCCGGGCATGTGGCTCCTTCCTCTGCCCCCAGTGTCACAGGAAAGGCACAGGAAGTGCCACAGTGCCACAGTGGTGGCACTGCCAGAGCGAGGAGCTTGGGGGATGGTTTAGATGTCCCTGTGTGCGCAGGCAGACCTGCCAGCCATTGAGGCAGCATGTGGCGGCCGCCCATGGTCACTTGGAGGATGAGGAGTGATGCCCAGGTTGCAGCTAAGTGAACCTCCTCCTAGGGTTAAACTAAGAAAATGAGGCTGGAAATCAGGAAGAGCTTCTCGGCAGGGAGATGTGCTGAGTGGGGGGTCAGGAGGGTGGTGTGGGCTGGGACATTCTGCTGCCGAGCCTGGTCCTGCGGCGATGAGGCGCCCAGAGTGGCTCTCCTGGGGCAGCTCGCCGGGGCTCTTCAGAGCTACTCGGCTTTCAGGAGCTGTGAGAATACAGAAGTTTCAGCTTGTAGGAAAAGCGAGTTTCTGCTCCTTGAGAGTGCAAAAACTTGGAAGTGTCTAGAAGTCTGACCTAAAGGAAAGAACCAGGCGAGAAATCCTTTTTATTGTTCTTTATATAGTTCTTACACGCATCATGTGATTGTCTTCAGTAGTCTGAATCACAGCTGATTTAACATTTCGCATTGACAGTAAGCGACGGAGGGCTGAAAGCGAGGGATGACTTTCCCGACGAGGCATACCGTTTAGGAATCACACCAGGGTTCCCCCGGAGTTATCTATCCGCGGCGCTCACGCAGAGGCAGCCCGGCTTCCCACGGGAGAGGCAGCGAGCGGCACGCAGGCACTGCCAGGGAGCTGGGAGCTTCGCAGTGTTACTCCCCCACAGAGGCTCTCCCGCTGCCGCGCCGTGCCGTGCATGCCCCTTCCACTTCCTGCTGCAGAGCCAGTTCTGCCGCTTACCTGGGAGAGGCAGGGAGGGTGTCGTAAAAGGAGGGAAAACCGCCCGGCCGGCCGAGGAAGGAGCCCCGGGCGCGGCGGGGAGCGCGGGAGGCGCGCAGCCCTCTCGCCTTCCTGGGGCAGCCCAGCGCGAACCTCCCTCGCCCGCAAGGTAAGAAGTGTCAGAGGTGCCGCCTCTCTCGGCCCCTGTTTGCCATCATCTGCTGACCCACGCCTGCCTCTCGCTGGGGCTTCCCCCCTCCTCAAATTGCTGTCTCGCTCGCTTTCTCCCGCCTCTCTCTTGTCATGGGAGCCCGACTTTCACAGATGGTTACAACATGTTTCAGCCATTTCGCTGCAGTTTGTTTTGTTTGTTGGGTTTTGTTCTTTTTTTTTTTCTTTTTTTTTAGATTAGGAGGGGTTTGGGGTAAACACTGGGAACGGACACGCCTGGTGTCGAAATGTTGTCCTGCCTATTTACGTAGTTGCCTGGCAGTGCCTGGCGGCCAGGCCTGATCCCGCTCCCGCCCTGCCCGGCTCTGCAGGCTCACGGTGGTTTGTTGGCCGATTACCCTCTCCTTTCCCCTCTCCTTTCCCCTCTCCTTTCCCCTCTCCTTTCCCCTTCCCTTTCCCCTTCCCTTTCCCTTTCCCCTTCCCTTTCCCCTTCCCTTTCCCCTTCCCTTTCCCCTTCCCTTTCCCCTTCCCTTTCCCCTTCCCTTTCCCCTTCCCTTTCCCCTTGCCTTCCCGACCTGGGGCTGCATAGGACAGGTCCATGGACCTGGTGAGGGAGAGGTGGCTGCAAGGCGTGAAGAAAACAGGATCGTAGACCCTTTTTGCACCATCCTCTACAGCATTGTTATAGAAACATGTGGGAGCAAGGTGGTGGTATTTCTTTTCTGTTAGGATAAAATCAGCCATATAAAACCCGCTCCCATTTCACCCAGTTGCAGGATACAGGTTTTGTAGGGTTAGCACTGGCTGGGTGCTGAGATTGGCCCATCTGGGCTTACTGGTCCTCAACCACCACCAGCAGCCCCGAGACCAGAAGTTCCCATTTCCTGCAAGCCCTGGGTGGGTTTACGGCCTGGACTGGCCATGCCAGTGCCCCACCATGACCAGATGTTGCTGTGACACCCACGGCAGGTGATGCCAGACAGGGATGCGAGGGGCACAGGCAGCTGGGCCAGGGTGGGTGAGTGGCTGCCAATGGTGCTGCTGCCTGCAATGCCGTCAGCCTCTCAAGTGGCGCTTGCCCTTGTGGAGTGCTGGCAGTGTCTGGAAACATGCTGTATTTTTAATTTTTTTATTTTCCTGTGGAGTTGAGTTTTCTTTCTGTTTTCCTAAGGCAGGAAGCGAGGCATGTGCAATTATGGTGTTCGTGTCTGTGAGTGCCCCCCACCCTCAGCAGTGGCTTTTGAAGTTTGGCAGAGGGTGCATGTCTGAAAGATACACACATTTCTGCACGTTCATGACTGCAAGTGAGCGAGGCAGTTCTCACGCCAGCTGAGGGAGACACGTCAGGTCCCGCAGGCTTCCCCGCGGCCTCCCACCACCCACGCACCCCGCAGCCCTCGCGCTGCAGAACAGGGAGAGTGGTTAGGGATGGGAGAGACATCAGCCCCGTGAAATACCAGGCCTTCTTTCTTATTAGGAATCAGAGTCTTCAATGTAAGGCATGAAGCTCTAGGAGAGCAGGCTGAGGAAATTGATGCCTCTCAGAGTGATCCCCCCATCCCACCCCACTGAACCAGCCCCAGTTTTGTGACAAGAGTTTTGGGTGTCCCAGGGCCATGGGATATCCCAGGCTGGGGGTTCTTAAGTGCCTGTGAGAGTTTTATCAGCACCAGAAATGGGTGGGAAGTAGCCTCTGGGAAACAATCACATTTTTAAGGATACCGAAGATAATTGTAGACATTTTCATATTTCACAAAGTTTAGAAAAATGGCAGGGAATGCTGCCTATATCTGAGATGCCTGCTTGGACCCTGCTTGAGAGTGTTGTCTTTCTGGTTTCTTACTACTTATTGCCCAGCATTCCTTAAACATGTATATTGATCTCTACACTAAAAAGGCAAAAAATATCAGGTCTGCTATAGACTTTGCACCATGGATTGTCCAGTGAAGCAGCATTAGTGCTGCAAAAGAGAATGTTATGTTTGCCATGGAGGGAGGATTTGAAGTATGTTCTGACACGTGTAGACTTTCCCACCATGGCTTCAGAAAATACATGAGAGCAACCATATAGTCACAGGAACACTGTTTTCTAATTCATTTTCTAATTTTTCCAGAAGTCATAAAAATAAACATTACCTGCCCTAGAGGGCTAAAAGTCTGGGCTAGGAATGTGGCACGTTGCCTTAGTCTCTGCTGTGGAGGGTACCCAAGGGAGAGGGTCGGCGTCCGTGATGACAGCAGCCAAAATTTTTCATGGTGAAGTGCGAAACTCTGAAGCTTGGATTTCCTTGGCAGTGCTTATTTAGGTTGTAGACCCAAACCAGTTCCCACATTTGCACTTGCTCCTCCTGTAAGGATTTCTCTCTGGGTTTTTTTTGAGGAAAGTTGCGTCTAGTGCTTCTGTAGAGAAAGCTGCACTTAGAGCAAGTGCTCTTACACACTTACGCTCATCTCACCCCATGGCAACAGCATTCCTTGAGATCTCAACGTGTGCATCCTCACAGCAGCTTTCAAATTCTGCATCCACTTACTCCCATCCTGCAGATGGATATCAGTAACACCAGGGAGTTTGAAGGATTCAGCCAAAGTACTCAGGAATTATTTGGAAATCAAGAAATTCCTGTCTATCCCCACCCCTTATGATCTCAGCTTTGCCTTAATCTCTACCCGTGCCATTTCAGAAATGTTGTTACTGGTGAATAAAAAACCCTGTCCTTGTGTGTCGTGCACCAAGGAAGGTGAGGTTTCTTTCTCATCCTAATGTCTTCTGTTTTAGCAAGGTAGACAAATAAAACTTTGATCAAAAGAGCAAAGGTATTTTCCCCCTCTCCAGAAGCAGCAGAGAGCACAACCATGCTCATTGCAGTCTCTTTCCTCTGTTCCTTCATGACAGAAGGTTTCTAATCAAAAGCAGATAGATGGTTAGTGTGTGTTTTGGGACAGCACATCCTGACAAGTCTTGGTGCTGGAAAACAGATGAAATAAATACCTGATGGATTTTGCAATCAGTTGCAAGGAAACAGCGCAGATGAGCTGAGCCCAGCACCCTTCCCCTTGTCCCCTTGCCTTCATGGCAGGATTTTTAGGGGACTTTGACCATTGCTTCAAACTTGGATGCTCAGGCCCATCTCTACCGACGTGCAGAAGAATTTTGCTCCCCTTCATTTTTGGTCTCCCTGCAGGTTTTTGGAGTGGCCATGGCCAGCATCTGCTGGCTGTGAGCAGGAGGTCTGGGTGGCCTCCCGTGTCTCCCTGGCAGAATCAGAGGAAGAAGCCCTCTAGGTGTGGGAAGGCTCACAAGGGAGCTGGGATGGGATTCTCAGGAGCTTGAATCACTGAGCACCCACCCACAAAGGTTATTTGCTGAATTAATGCACATTGCAGAACTGGGTGTATAAGGAGAGGAAGGAAAAGAAGGAAAAAGAGTAGTTTAAGGAGTTCCCTTGACATTTTTGGGAGCAGTCCAGGCTCTGTCCCTCTAGGAAGGGCCTCTTCACTTTATTACAAGCAGAAATATGTGCAACAGCTCCAGCTGGTTATCAGTAATCTCCTGAATAGTCAGAGGTGCAGGGGGGATATTAAATTCTTGACTTTTCTGGCAATATCATGATCTGACTTGAAGTTGCAATGTCTTTCTGAATGAGGTTGGGCACGATCTCTGCTCTCCAGCAGCCTCTGAGCCAGAGAAGGGATCAGGCTACAGGTTTCTGAGGGTATTTCAGTATGCTGAGGCATTCCTCTACCCTAGTTCTTCAACACAGGAGACCAAGTGAGTCATTTTTCTGCCCTATGCATAACTGTATTTGCAGAATAAGCTAACTAGAAAAGGCAAAGGAAACAAAATGAAACTCAGCAGCACAAGGCAACATAAAATACAGAGATAATGGGCTCTTTTGGGTCTTTTTCCAAAAGCCAAGAATCTTCAGCTGAGCAGAAACAACACCCTGAAGTACTGCTGTTGGAGGAGGATGTTTTCGAATCATCTGTTATATTTTCAGCAGTGTGGGGATTTCTCTTGAGAATTCCCATCCACATGCCATTGCCAGCATTGCTCAAAAAGTGTTCAGCATGTCCTGGGGTTAATTTATCCCCGGGGCCATCTCTACAGACAGAGCTCTGCTGTTGAAACAGCTTCTCTCTCCAGCCAGGGCTACTGAGGGAGGAAGAGGATGAAGTCACATTTCCTGCTTTTTTAATGACAAAGCCCTCATCCCCTTGGTGCCTCCTACCTCGACCCTGGGGGAGCAGGGGCTGTGTATGGGTGTCAAAGCAGGGTCTATGCAAAAACGTATCTAAAAAACCTAGAATTTTTTGCAGATAAAAACGTAAGTGATGGAATCGGTTGTCTCTTCTGTCTGACCAAATTATTTCACTCAGGTATTTGGATTAATTTTTTTAAGCTCATGTTACACAGGAAGGAAATAAGGCTGTCTTTTAAATACTAAGTTGATTTGGGAGATAAAGACGTGTTTATCCATTCAGAGGTTAAACTAATAAGAAAGACATAAAAATATTTTAAATATTCTGAAGTAAGACATTTGAAGAGTTGGGTAGCTGATGATTTTCAATACAGTTTAATAAAGTCTTAATATCCGTTCTCCAAAAGGCAAACTAAATACATCAAATAACAAACGTCAAGAAAGCAAACCTGAATTTTTCTTGCCCATGTTGTCCCTTTCCTTAGATTCATGCAGTTCGTTTCATAGATAGCCAGATGTTAGCAATGGAACTATAAAAAAAGACCAAAAACTTTGGAGGTTGTAGCCTCCAAAGGAATTTAGTAGCTTTTAAATCCCATCTGACACCCAATCTAAAACTTACAGAAGTCAATAGAGAGATTTCCATTTACTTCATTGAGCTCTGGATTGAGGTCTTGGTTTCGCCACAGAAATCTGTTCTTCTTGTCACGGTGCTAAACTAAAGGCTATTGAATATAGAGGATCTGAATTCAAAGTGTTTCCAGGATTTTCACCCAGCTACTTCAGAGACCATCAAAACAGCATCTTAGTGTATGAGGCAATTGCAAATTTGTTTCTGGAAAGCCTGGTTTGCATGTTTGCTAAGGATTGTATGGAATGGGAGAGATGATCAGACAGTGCATGTGGCTACAGAGGTGGAGCTGTACCCCAGTCCACAGCTGAGTTGTGCTTTGTGAACACCAGGGTGAATTTTGCACAAGGAACCAGTTTACTGGAGGTGCTCAGAGGGGAAATAAGAGTTTGCAATGTGATTTGTGCTGCTGGTGTGTGCATCATTCGCTTTATCGCCAAACTTACAGAGATATCTGCAAGTTGAAGCATGTCTGAGCAGGCACTTCAAGGCCAGCTGATCCAAGGGTCAGGTTTACAAAGCTGTTGAGACAAGCAGAAGACAGATGCTTTGCAGGGCGTTTGACACCTCTGCTTCACAGGTGCTTCTCTGTTAGGGGACCACTCAGCAGCTTTACAGCCTGGTTGGTGTAAATCTGACTGTGCTGCAGTGCCCTGGTGAGTCACCACCCCAGGGCAGTCATCATTTAAACTGACATCTGACCAAAGGTCCCAGGCAAAGGACGCTTTGCCACTCCTGCACAGCACCAAGTCCCTGTCACGGTCCTTGGCTGGTGCTGAGAGCGCGGGGTTTTCTCTTTCCTGTCACGTTGGTTATGCCTGTCAGAAAACTGGGACTCAGCGGGCTTGGCCAGTGTTTGTGACCTGGAGTAGAGGAAAAGGGGTGCAAACCTCAGGGGGAGACGTGATGGTGGTGAGCTGACCGTCAGCCTTCCCAGCCTGGGCGCTGGAATGGGCAGGAGCTGCTTTGGCACCAGACCAGCGCTCTCATGCAGGGGCTGCAGCTGTCAGAGCAGCAGCATGTGCGCTGTGCTGGTGCAGCTAATAGCTGCTCTAAGGAGTTGCCTACATGGGGAAATTTACCAGCATAATTATCCCACTGTAATTATCCCAGGATAACTCTGCCTGTGGATGTGCTTAATATAACATAGGGTATGTATGAATATATGGCAAATCTTCTGCACAGATGGGGCTGAAGTTACATAGAGGAGGATTGTTTACATTGCAGCCCAGCAGCAAAGCACAGTTTATATCTTACTTCCCAGCAAATGTTACACCCAGAATTTTCTGTGCCAGAGGTACTTTCAGGGGGAAGTACATGTCATTTGATCTGATCAGCAAGAATGTAAAGCCTCAACCTTGCCGCTATAACATGGGGCACAACATTTGCTTTTACAGAATCATTGTGGGAGCCAGGGTAAAGGCTGGGACACTTCTCTGGGTACCTCTCTGTGATCCTGTTCAGCTGTCTTTTATAGAGTGGTCATTTAAGTTTGTTCTCCATTTGACTTTTTTGTTCAAGATACTGTGACTGAACTTGGGAGAAACTCTTGGATCGCTAAAAGCTCTTCAAACATGTTGTGATTTTGACTTTCTTTACCAGGCTCTCAGGTCAGATTCTTTTGCCAAATGTTGTCATTCCCATTGCTTGAATGCTTATTCCCCTCTCCTCTGATAACCCTCCTACTTGGGATTTTAGCTTCTTCGATTTGATAGAAGGTAAATGGCTGGGGAAATGATGAGCACCAAGCGCATCTTTCTATACTCCATGGTAAGAGAGAGAATTTGCTGGGAGGAAGCTGAGATGCACCCTGTAAGAGGATGAAGATGGCTGCACCTCCTGAAGTCTGCTCAGCATTCACCCATCACTGCTGTTGTCATTCTGACTGGGGATGAAGCAGAGGCATCCATCATCAGGAGTCACTTGGCCAGACCCAATTTACTGATAGCACTCCCAAAAGGAAGTGATAATTTTGTTTTGGGCCCAAGTCAGTTCTGAAGGAAAGAGGAAAAAAAATCCAACCAATAACTAATGTCTCTAAATTGTCTTTTAATTGTCAATAATTTAAAATAATGAGAGTCATGCAATAATAGACTGGAAGAAATGGTATGATAAAATAAGCAGCAGCACTTGGAAACAAGATTTGGAGTTGAAATTACTCCGCTAGGTGTGTGGTGACGTTTAGATCCGATGCATCAGCTGTTATTAGAAGGTGAGGATTAAAATAAGTGCAAGTGGTTGTATTCCTTGGATTATGCCTAAACCAAACCTCCAGACCAAGCAGTCTGATCTATTGTCAGGTGCCAAAATTACCTCTGAGAGACAGTTCATCTGCTTTTGCCTCCCTTCAGTCTCAGCAGGAACAGTAGGTTTCAGAAATCCCATAAAAAACATTTGATTTGCGCAACACAATTTCCAAAACTTTAACTGCTATTTCTTTTCCAGCATCTGAGATAGAGTTATTTTAGGATTATTGTCCATGTGAAACTGTACCGTGTTCACCAGAGTCCTTCTTCTTGTTTTCCAGATGGCTGAAAAACCCTGGCTTTGCAGTAAGGCAGCTGACTCACTTCCGGTTCAACAAAAAAATTTGGAAATGGCCTCTGTATCAGGTTAGTCCAAATTATAACTCTCTACTAGCTTCACTCCAGCTAATGGTCTACTTTTTTGTTTTGCCAAAAGTCAGCCAGACTTTTCTTGCTGTTTTCTGCCATCTTTTTAAAAAGCATTGAAGTATAAAGAATATGAAGAATACATATTGCTCTTCAGTATTCCAGCTCACAGTCACTGAATGATGACGAATGATAGGTGTTTGACTGTGTGGCTGTCCATCTCCAGTGTTTCTTCCCTCAATTTTTCAGGCACTTTTGTGGGTCGAAGCATACCAGTTGAAGTGGATGAATCCATGCCATGGTCCCAGTTACCTGAACATGTCTTGGAAAAGGCTTTGCAGCCTTCTGGAGAAAATATGGAGGATGAGGAGGCCCAGAGCCCATGTGTTGCTCAAACACCTCAGGCCAACACATCTTGCCTTTGCAGAGCACCAGCACTTCATCATTCAGCACTGTCCATGGAGCCAGACAGCAGCTTGTGGTCAAAATATACTGAGCCTGATGGAGATGGACGCTTCTGTTCCCCTGGTGAATCAATAGCAGGAGTATTTCCCTCGAAGACACATCCTATAGCTATGGACAAACCGGGCATGCAGCCAAGATCACAGCTTTCAGCTGACACCAGGCACATCTCCAGTAATTCAGAGCAGATCTTGTCTGATGTTCCTGAGGACTCTCTGGAGGAGAGCAGCCAAAGGAGTTCACAGTCACAGCAACCCTCAGGAAACAGACTCCTGGCAGAGCTGGGCACTGTAGATACAGGGTACAACTCCCAGTCCCAAGACGTCATGGGCATCAGGCATCTGGAGCCCCCCTTACCACTGGTGTCTGTGCTGAACCCCCAGGACCTCCCAGGACCACTGATCTCCAGGGAGTTTTTGGGGCCTGAGCATCAGCAGTGCCCAATGCGCCAGCACTTGCCTCATCCCAACGGCCCCTCGCAAGCCCACGGCTGCTTCAGGCACTGCTGCCCAGCACAGCAGCCCCGCCAGGGCCCGTGTGAGTAGCACCTCTCACCCCACAGGAGGTTCTCAGGGTGTATCTCAGCCATCCTTCACCAAGGGTGTGTTTCCAGCACAGCATGCAATTATTAACCTCTTTAAACATCTAATTGCAGTCCATTTTACAATTTCAGATTTTTGGGTCATGTGGCTGAACTCTCTGCTGCAAAACCTCTGAGCCTCTAAGTTAAAGAGGTCACAGTTACTCATCAAATGCAGGCAAATGATTTTGCCTAGAAACCAGCCTTTGTTGGTCACGCTGAGCATGCACAACTTCTCCCTGCTGTTATTTCATATTCTAGTCATTTCCTTCCTCCTTGCATCAGTCATTCGGCAGCCTCCTATGCCGACTCAATTCCTGTTGTTTTCATAGATTTCCTTGCTCCCCCTTGGATCCCCAAAGTTGAGAATTTCCTGCCGAGATCAGGATGGGAGGTTACCCTTGATCTCCATAAATAGTATCACCCAGCACTATGACCAGACTCACCCATGTGTTTTATTTCTATGTGAAAAGAGCGTGACATCCATCATCCTCATTTTTTTTCTGTTGTCAGCTGAACTGAAAGCTCATTACTTAAAATGGAGCCCTCTCAGCTGCTGGTGATTGTGTCGCTGAGCGCTGATGTGACTCCCTCAATATGGGCGTTCTGGCTCTGGGAGACTGCAGCGCAGTTTACAGCCTGCTATTAATTAGTATTCCTTTTCCGTCTCTGAGATTTTTATCTGTGATGAAGCGAGCTTTGAACATTCAACAGCAATATCATTGTTTTAATATAATTTATATTACATTAGGCTCATGAGACCCTGACCTGTTTTGGGCTGGCTTTGTAATAAAAAGCTGTAGGCCTGTTCTGATAACCCTTTATTATTATTTTTTTAAGCTTTTTTTGACTCCACAGCATTTATATTGCATCTGTTTAAGGAGTTTTGTCATTCCAGCAATGTGCTATAATTAGGTATATGAAAGAGGAGGGTTTCAGGAACTCGGTTTCCAGCTCTGATTTTGGAACTTTATAAAGGGGAAGGGGCTACAGATGGACTTTAAACAACGCCTACAGCTTAACATTTGGGAAATGTCCTCTGGTTTTCTTTTCCTACCTTCTCCTTTCAGTTCAGCTCTAAGAGACAAAGAGCTGGTTGCACAACATCCCTCACTATTTACCTCCTCCACAAGCAGGCATCGTGAGAAGTAGGACATTAACTGAATGAGGACATTTTGTTTGAAAGCAGGAACTCTGAAAGGCTTTCTTTAGAAAAATCACTACCATTCCAGCCATATCCAGAGGGCAAAAAGAGTAAAATAAACTCAGATGGCTGGAGCAGATTTGGTCAGGACCAAGAAGCTGGCAACTGTACTCCTGTTTCTCACATGCCTGGTACAGCGTAAATCACCTCCTGACAGCTCCTTGTGTCTCAGATAATTGTTGGGCAGTGGCAACCCACAACAAAGCTCTGCAGTTTGTGTATTGCAGCACGCCTCCCCTGGGGAATAGCAACTGTGCCCGAAGGCTCTAAGCTGGCTCCGGGCACCTGCTATTTGAGATACAACAGCAAAACTGCTTCTGAAGTCACAGAAATGCTCACAACAATGCCATGTGCCCGGGGACCATTATTTGGGATATTTGTCTTTGAGAGATTTGAGGGTGTGTGGGCACACACACCTTGCCACACTGTAGCATCAGATAGATCCAAAGGAAGCTGGTGAAACGTTGGCCTTAAAACCTCCAAACCAAACTGAGTGTCCCAGATCCCTGTCACCTTCCCTAGAGCTGGTCATGAGGAATCCATGAGGAGACCATATTGACTTGCAATACTGTTCTCCCAGACCCTTTCACCCTGTCCTGTTGCAAATAGTTAAGAGGAGGAGTGGGAAAATCTCCTAAAACAATCTCAACAAATAGAGTGTTGCTGACTCACAATTTCATCAGGAATTTGTGTAATTATGGGGTTGATTGGAGGTTTGTTGGGGTTTTTTTCTTAAGTGTTGGCTCCTGGAATTGGAGTATTTCATCAAAGCTTTGTTTTCTTTCTTTTTCCTCCCATTAAAAAAAAAAAAAGATAGCTAGTCCTCATGGCTGCTAGAGAAAGGAAAGCATGACCCAAAAATAGCTAAAAGGATTTAAAAAAACAGTTTTGGGAGAAAAGAGCATTTGAGTACTGCAGCTTTTAGAGACAGCTCATAACACCATAATCATGCAGTGCTAATAAGCCCTGCCAGGCTGGACTTTGATCTGCACACAGCAGCTTGGAAGTGCACAGAGTAATGAAAACTGCAAGCAGAAAGACTGAGGGAAAAAAATTTCTTTTCCCCATTTGGAAAACAAACAGCTTACATTGCTTTCTCTTTCAGTTTATGCCAACAGTTCCACTGTACGATAGTTATTAATCATTATTACGTGTGGCCAGCAACAGTAAAGGTTTTCAGAATTACTTGAGCAAAATTGTCACTTCGGGCTTCCCCTGCAGCCTCTTGGATGGCAATGGGAGCAGCAGCAAGGCCTTAAAAGGTCACTTCAACAGAAAATTCACACAGGGTGAAGTAACAAACTAAGCGATTATTTTTCCTCTTTTCCTTTACAATAATCACAGTCTGTTTAGCCTTAGTGTTGCAAACTGATTTGTTCCAGGATTTTGCATCTGCTTTCATGAGAACTTTGGGATGATTCATTTTCACAAATCATTGCCAAAAAGAAATTAAAAAAAAAACCCTACCAAAAAACACTGAGGCACATTAAGTGCAGGGACAAGGCAGCCCTGAATGTTTAGCTGTCAGCTGTCCCAACAGCCCAACCCCGAGCAGGGATCTGAACCGTGCCGAATAGGAATGGGAAATAGGAAGCTTTAGTCTCTAAAACATTCCTTCATCTGGCTTCTTTCAGAGTGAGATACCTGCAAATGCCTCCAAACTGCTCAGTTTCCTGAGACATGCCTGGAAAGGAATAAACACAAACTGAGGCAAAAATGTGTTGGCTGAAATGATAGTTGCTGCCTTTATTTTCTCATCCTCCCAGATGGCAGAGCTCCTCACCAACATTTTGCAGAGCCATTGCAACCACTTCCTTCTGTTCCTGGACCTTGCATGAGAGTTATCCGCCCGGCCCAGCAAGTCATCCCAAATTACCCAAACCTTCGTGCTCCCAAGGGCACTGGAGATCGACCACCCCAGAGGACATGCTCCTCCCCTGGTCCTCCTCGATTCCCGTAAGTATGCCTGGGGGGGTGGGGGTTGTGGGCAGTGGAAGTTCCTCTGATCTGATTTTGTGGGCTTTCAACCCGTAATTCTGAATCCTTATACTGTGAGCGTGCCCAGGCTGCAAGGGTACCTGTGAGATTCTGGGTTGTTCTCTTTATTTGCTGTTTTACACCCAATGGGGGCCTGACCCTTTCCTAAAGAGCTTCAAAGCCAGATACCTGATATGTTCTTAGAGCACACCCTGAAATGCACATGTTAAGATGAATGCTTAAAGGTTAAAGGGATGAGGGGTTGAAAAATACCTCAGCTGAAACCTTAGAGCTCTCCTGCTCACGGGCAAAGGTCAATTTGGTGGCTTGCTGGTGTCTTCAGCTTTACACTGTACCAGCCTGGGACAACTCAATCACTGGCTTCCAGTGATTTCCTTCTTACCTCTTCTGTGGTGCAGAGAAAAAGGGAGAAAACCCCATCAGTTGCTGATACATCTCTACACTGCAATTTGCAGCCTTTTCTATGATTTTTCATAGCAAAATGTCTGGTACTTTTCATCCAGGGCTTTTTGACTGATTTTCAAATATTAATTTACCAGGCCTTATATTCTTATGTCATTAGCAGATGGGAAATTCTATCCATGCAGGGGTTCCTTCAGACTCAGCTATCTAAAAACGAATTGAAGAAGTTTTGAGAATATCTGAAATCAGATAGTTTTTATTTATGTGCCACAATACTTTTAGAGGTGTTAAACTTACAGGCACCTGTGCTTGAAAATGTAACTTCCGTGACATAGTCTTGGCAGGAAACTGAGAATGGACAGGACAAAAGAGGGCAGACGACTGAAATATCGTTCTGCTCTGGCCTGTGAAAAGTTAAGGGCTGTAACAGAAAAGTGACAGCAAGATAAGGCAGTACCTGCAGCAGAGAGAATTGCACTGAAGAGTTTGTATGAAAATGTAAAAATATTGGGGAATAGTGGGTATCCTTTGCAGTAGTAAAATTTAAAACCAGACTCCTGATTTTTTGGCACATTTGTTAGATAAGGTGGAGTTTTGGGAAGATCTGTAAATTAGCCACCGGGTAGTGTTTTTGTGGCCATTGATGAGGTATGTGTTGCTTTTATTAGCACTTTCTTCTGCTAAAAGAGATCCAGAATACTCGGGGTCTGTCCTGCGGCCGTGTGGCTGCTGCTTGCAGGCTGACTCCAGGAACAGCAGTTATATGTTGGTAATATTTGCCTATAGAGTATTTTCTAACAGAAAACATCTGCACCGAAATGAATAAACCAAATCTTAATGTGACAACAGAAAACATGCTGCGACCAGCCTGTCATCATTTATTTAAGGAAGGCTAAGAAAAAAAAAAAGAGAGTGGTCTTGATTGACTAAACATCACGACTCTGTGGGCAAAAGCTCTCAGAGAAACCTAACATTCATCCAACAGATTCAACCCAGCAGATTGCAAGCACACCTCAAGTAAAAATCTCTATAGATTCACCTTCCCATTGACTTAAAATGTGAAGCCAAAGTGTAGTAGGACAAGAACTACTAAGCTTCCTAAAATCATCCCTTTCTGTCTGTTTACTGCAATGGAGAAGACATTAGGCAAGGTTATTGCAGGTCTGGAATGCCGGTCCCTGACATGAGAAACCCTGGTTTGAGTCTGCCATTGCTGGTCAAGAAATCAACTTTGTTCCCTTTGGCAAAACTTTAGGTTCGTCCAAAACTGGATACCCTCCAGAGCTGGAGCTGGAGTGCCTTTGTAGAGGCATTTTCCCCCACTTCCACCTTTCTCTGAGCCTCTTGCACTGCACAGGACATCGTGAGAGCATCTGAGGTGCCATGAAGCATTCTTTACCTTTAGATAACGGGAAGCACTTACCCAAGGACCACCCTGCTCCCGTACGTGCACAACGACATCCACCACATGGCATTATTTCTCACTCAGAAACAGCCTTTGCTTCTGCTAATTGCAAGCTGAACAGCTTTCAGCTATGATGTGACTTACTTCCTGTGATTAATGTTGTTTCTCCGATAAACTGCTTCTTGTGGTAGCCTGTCACCAAGGTATCCATTCCAAAGACACTGTAATAACTAAGCAGATGTGCTGAGCCAACCATTTCTGCAAGAACTTTTCACAGCTAATACGCAGATAAAGTTCTTAGTGTGTTATTAAAAGAAAAAGAAATTCTGAGTTTTGCCTGAAAATAAGTATTTTCTGAATCCTCACTTGCTTTTCTTTGTAGAAACCAGCTATACAACCAGCTGCCTAATGGTCAGCTGCCCCCCAAGGCATGTGGCCCGGATGAAGCATGCGGTTGTCCTTTTGACAATTTTCCATCTCCAGCTGCTGTCCCGAGACCTCTCAGTAACCCTGCAGCCAAGGGAACTCTGAGAACCAGCAATCTGCCGGAGGAGTTGCGTAAGTGGTTAGCAAATTTGTTCTGTGCAAGATTTTACAGCACGGCCTAACAGCTTTAGGTGGGAAAGCTCCAGAGGGGTGAAGGGGGAGGAGAAGGCCAGAGGGAAGTGACATTAAGACACAAAGACAACAAGAAAAGAAAATACCGAGTGTCACCACATCTGTTGGGTGTGTCTGTGTTTGGTGGGACAGAATTATCCCCTTGAATCCTGAAAATATAATTGTCATTAATTGTTTGTTATTTTGTTTATAAAAAGTAAATACTGTTTAGATTGTTTTCATGACTCCGTGCTCAACAGGATGTGCCTTTGAGGCAGGAGGGGCTGGAGCTTACAGTAAAAGATTAATAACAAACAAAGCCCTAGGGATAAAGTGTTTCTGCCTGTCCCAAACCAGACAAATATGTTGAGCCTTGACCTCAGTTTCTCCCTTAACTGGTGAGTGGAGAGGACTCTAGGACATGCCGAGGGCAACACAGGCTCTGCCTGACATGCTTCTATTGCCACCAGCCCCACAAATGCATTCACCCTCCAACTCTTACAGGAAAGTCAGGTTTCAGAAAAATGGCTTCTTTCTGAATGCCAAGCTGACTAGTAGGTGAGATGTACCATTGCTAAGAACCCTCCACAGCTCTCCTGAGGTTTTGATTTTTCTTTTATTCTTCATTCTGCGCACCACCTTTCAAATCCAGAGAGTCACATCTCTCTGGCCTGTAGGAGTGAGTTATGATACCAGATGCCACTCTTGGATAGACCCTACTTTATCAGTTAGCGTGTCCTCGACGGAGGAATTACTGGGTAAAATAGGGTCATCTGTGGTACATGCACAGCTGGATTAGATCAGCCAGCTGGTGTACCCTGATGGAAATCCATGAAAACCCCTCCCACAATGGCAAGGATGTTGCTGTCAGCAGCTCTGCATCCTGCCTGCACAGGGGGTTAATGCTGCTCCAAGGAGAGGCGGTATGACATGCATAAGGGCCCCTCCAGCTCTGTGTCAGATCAGTGGGTCTGGAGAAAGCTGTGCTGGCTGCAGCCAGTGCAGGTAACACGAGCTCTGGGTGAGAGCCTAGGCTCAGGTATGACCACAAGGCAGGGGGAGCAGCAGAGGGATTTACCCTCTGCAGCTTGTCAGTAAGACAGGAGGAGCTCAAATCTAGAGCAAGGTTCTGTACAGGGGGTTGGTTTCAACACTGAGCCACTGCACTATCCCACATCCATTTCGTAAACAATCCAAAGAGACCTAAGTTGGCAGAACCTGCAGCATGGTGGAAAAGGAGGGCTGTGACAGTCTCACCCTCCGAATGGTGTATTTAAATGTGTTGTGTATTCATACAGACTCTCTCTCCCAGGCAAGGTCTTTATAACCTACTCAGTGGATACAGCAGTGGAGGTTATGAAATTTGTGAACTTCCTGTCTGTAAACGGATTTCAAACTGCTGTAAGTATTCCTTCTGGAGAAAATGACTTTCAACCAGGGAAGATACTTTTTTTTTTTTTAAAAAGCAGAGGCAATACACTGTCCATTCAAATGTTTTTATGGTTATTATCACATTTTGTAGGCTAAAGAAGATACAAATAGAATGAACTAGCCTTGGTTGTGCAAGTTGTAACTTAAATCATCTGCCTTTTTGTTTACTCTTCTTTCAAGTGAATTTTGTGCTTTGAAATATGCTTTAATAATGACCCTGAAAATTTCATTTAGTGACATCAGATGGGCAATAGTAAGAGGTTTTGTGAGCTATTCCATTAATATTGTCCCATATTTGACCTGTAATATCAGTATTAAAAAAGGTCAGTTTTCATGTTCATCCCATCCTACCTTATTTTTTCTGCCATGCTATTACATCATTGATTCTTTAGATGTGAGTAACTTTCTGCTAAAAAAAGATCTAAAAGTAGATTCTAAAATTTACACAGCTTAATGAAACAGCCCATTTCATGGCTTCGTTTGCTTTGTTATCCCTTCAAAAGTGATCTTGCTTTGTTATACCTTTAAAATGGATTCTAAAAATCATTGGCCTGAAAAGGTCTGTGTTGGTACTGTCTAATCCCATAAGCCATTCAGATTTTTACTGAATTTCTCATGAGTTTGCTTAATCTTAGAGGCCCACAGAGGCTCTAGGATTCAGTGTGCATCAAAATCTTGATTCATATTTTCTTATTTCAAGAGCATATGCTACCTGATCCCTCAACCTTCACTCTTTGGCTCCAATTCAGGAAAGCATTTAAGCAAGTGGCTATCATTAAACTGAATGAGCTCAGTGGGGGGCTTTGCATACGCTTATTTATTTTCATGAATCAAAGATTTTTTTACAGACCCTGCAGTTATACTTCTCTCCAGCACTTCTGTACTATGACCAATTAATAAGAAAGCTTTTGGGCACCATAGATTTATGGAGTAGAAGGCTCCCTAATAGCACCTTTGCTGGACAGGCAACTCTTGGAGCCTGCTGCAGAATAATACAGCAAAATGGCCCCAAAGCAGGGAAACAAATGGGCTCTTTGCATTCAGAAAGAGTAAAAGAAAGACTTGAGAGCAGATCATGACTCTTATCTCAAAAACTTGGAGAAGTTAATAGTTACTTCATTGGTCACAGTCACTGATTGCTGGTTTCTGGGTTTACTGGGCAGGCAGAAGAAGCAAGCAGTGTTGGTCATATTCAGTCCTATGAAGTCCTCCACTGCTCTGCTGCCGCTGAAGTCTGGGTGACTGCACCCATTATCAGTGACCTGGCTGACTTCCCACCACACACCCTGAGTATTTAGTTCAATATGAAGCTAAAGCTTCACACTCAGTATACTCTTGCAGCCAGAAAATAGCAGGCATTTGCAGCTATACAGATGGAGAAGGTGGGCAGCACCTTGTTCTGTTGAGTAAAAAATGCCTGGGAGTTGGGGGCTGGCAGGGCAGCCAGTCCAAGGGCCAGCTGAGTGGGAGCCCAGGAGTTTGCCCCTCTCTGCCTGCCTGGTGCCCATCCAGCTCGACTCCAGACTGCACAGAAAGGGGAGAATTGCATGTATGCGTCCCTTTCCTAAGGGAATGGGGCGTGCTTGTCATAGACAAGGAAAGGAGTAGGTGCTGTATCAGTGCCATATAACGGGGAGGAAATGTGAAGGGATGCTCACCACGGACTTTCATTCTCTTGCAGATTGATATCTTTGAGGACACGGTACGAGGTATTGACATCATTAAGTGGATGGAGCGCTACCTAGGTGATGTATGTAAGGGCAATTTAACCTTGTTCATAGCAGAGGTGACCTGAGGAAAATGGTTGAATTATTCTAATACACAACAGGGACAGAATGAAAATGCAAGACCCTACTGTTGTTTTCCCTGCCCCTGCAGGAATGGCAGAGACCTTGCAGGGAGAGTGTAGGCAAATCTCACTCACTTCTGTATCTGATGGTCTCAGAGCTCTTTCTTTAGGAAATGAAATGCTAATCCTGGCATTCTTGCCAAATTCTAATGCTGCCTGTTACATCCAGCCTGAAGCTGCCATTGGAAAAGTTGTCCCTCCATGTCCTTTATAAATAGTGGGGTTTAGCTGTGCTTGGTTACAGTGATATCTGTATTTCATCCCAGGCTGCTTAGCCATAGCTAACATTCATCCTTCTCACCTGTAGCTTTTACACTGATATCTAAAACACTGAAGGGTTCTTCTGGATAAACCATCCCACATTTAAACTGAATATTGGTACTCTGTTGGTTGATAGATAGGTTTGCTCTCATCACTTTATATCTATCGAAGCAGTAGACAGATTTATATTGCTGCCAGTGCAGTCCTCTGCAGCAAGAACTTCCTCTGAAGTTCCGCTGAGCAGTGAGTACACATCTCCTTTAGGATCAAGCCAAGTGGTTGGACTATACCAGCACAGCTGGGTGCAAACTGGTGATTCTGTCACTGGACAGGTGCCATCGTGGGCTGGCTTCCTTGGATTCTCACCTTGTTGAGTAGCCACCAGGTCTCTGACTCTGGGCAGATCTCCATGGTTTGGGAACCGGATGACAGAAGTGGTGGATTCACCCCCACGTGAGCAAAGAAGCTCAACCATCTGAGCCAGCCCTACAGAGATTTCCTGAAGGTGTCCATACAGGCATGATACAAATGCATGCAGAGACAGCCTGGGGCCTCTGCCATGGAAATGCAGTTCTGCCTCTTGGGGCTTGCATCAGGACAAATGAGGCTTGGGATCACTGTGTTTAATGGAGGTACTGAAACCAGGAGACAAGGTGACTTTGCTTTTGCCAGAAACATCATTATGATTTAAAATACAGGCTGGCAGGTCTCCTTTGGGACTTGTGCACAGTCAGTTGGAGAAACCAGTACATGCAGAGAATGATCTCCTGCCTCCTCTCCTGAGGATATTTCTCTGACTACCCACCCCAAAAATGCTTGGTTTCCCTCACTGAATGTAGAGGCAGTTTCTAACTTCAAAACCCTTACCTGTGTGTGTGGAGGAAGGGACTGCTTGGACACAAGCAGGGGAGTGAGTGCAACTGGGCATGTCTGTTGCAAACTCTCAACATCTGTAAATGCTTACACACATGTCAAGCACAAGCAAAAGTAATTCTGGAGTATGTTGAGTCAGTGTAAGGGAAGATGGCTCTTTACTGTATTTGACCCTGTGGTGGGGCAGATTCTCTTGATATAGCACAGAAGGAAGGAGTTAATTATGTGCCAGGCTGACTGTGGGCTACAGACTTGGAAGCTGTACACAGCCTGATGTGGCGGGGATGAAAGGCAGGCCCCCGGTAAACACAAGCAGGAAGCCTTCATCTGCTGCATTTCAACTGGCCTGCCATTAAGGTGAGATGTTTCCCAGATAAAAAGGATGGCCCCTCTCTGGAAACCTGAGCTCAGTGCAGGGCTGGGATTAAACAGGTCAGAGGCAGCATCCAGGCTGTCCTAGCAAGGTGGAGGAGCACTGCCTTCAGCCTGACGTGACAGACCTGCCAGGTACCCCTAAACCTGCCCAGGCCATCCACAAGAGCCCCCCCTCTCTGCACAGCCACCTCTCTGCACACTTTGCCACTAAGATCAGCAAGAAAAGATGTCGTTTCTGCCACTGAGAGGCCTGGAAGTAGCTTCCATAGACCACTGTCTTTAGTAGCTTTTTGTATAAAACACCATAGATGACTAAATAGATGCGCTTCTACATAAGCTGTTGGAAAACATTTGGGTCTGAATTTGAAGATAAAAGTTTTCTGTGTATGCACATAGACACTCCACACTGATAAAAAGTAGCTTTTTATGACAGGGATTCCAAGTGTCAACTGGTAGCTGCTAATACATCTCTTGACATTTAGATTTTCTATATTATGAGATGTCGAGAAATAATGAGGAGAACGAGTGTATGAGTTCTCCTGTATTTCCTGCCAGAATGAATGAGATCCTCTTGTGTTTGCCAGGAACACAAAGATCACTTAAAACACAAACTGGCAGATTTCCGATCTGCCTCTACCAAACACGCTGCGTTTCTCAATTTCATAAAAGTGCTTTTCTCCCTAACAGAAGACGGTGATGATAATCATAGCAATCAGTCCAAAATACAAACAGGATGTGGAAGGGGCTGAATCCCAGCTGGACAGGGATGAACACGGCTTACATACTAAATACATCCACAGGATGGTAAGCAAGGACTTGCATTTGCTGTTTTACAAAGACTGTCTCTTCTTTCAAAAGACAAATCTGTCTCCAAATGGCAGGTTCTTTGCTTTGTTTTCCCTAATCCCCATAGTTAAACACCCCTCTTTGGAATTCATTAATCCTTCTTCTCATCAGCTCTGGATGCTCATTAACATCTGCTAAGAGGTTCAAGGAAGAAAAATCCTATTAAACCTGCTCATCTTATTTCTTCATATTCTTTATTGTTCAGTGGTTTCCCCCTCCTTCACCTTGAGCCCTTATATAGCCCATAGCACAATCTTATCTAACAGTGCCTGACCTTTCTCCCTCTAAACCAGCCCCTGTTGCTTCAGCCATCCTAGAACTGAGGTCTTTTTTCAGGCAGCAGTAAAGCTGACTGAATTGCAAAGCAAAGGCCAGAGACGCAATGTGGGGCTCCTGGGGAGTGCATGGTGCCAGAGGACCAGACACCCATCTCCACAGCCTGTCACAGGATGGACATTTAGCCCAGAAGAGCCTGTAGAGCCACGAAACTGATCCTTTCTCCCTTGGTTTGCAGTTTCCTGCCTTTCTCACCCTGTAACCCATTGATCCCCCAGCTTGAACCTGCAGTCAAGTTTCTCAGAAGCTGTCACCAGCAGATGAGCTCTCAGCACTACTCTGCTGTTCTTACCACCCCTGGGGTGCCAGCATCCAGAGCCATGGCAAACAGGCTGGGTCCTAGCTCAGACACAGAGCTGGCCTCTGGCTGGAATCTTTCACCCCTTTGTAGGCCAAACCAGGGGTGTTAGTCAAGTCAAGCTTCACCAGTTTGAGATAGATTTCATGGGATTGCGCCTGCAGCTAACCCCACAATTATTTCACACCATGAAACTAAATGTTCAAGAAATGTTGACAGATCTTTCCTGTATCCTTTCTGTAGCAATGAAGAATTAGATTAAGTGACCAAACCAAACAACACCGAGTCCACCAGAATAGATCAAATCATTTAACAAAAGAGCAGTTTAAGTAAGCAAGGAATGTTTTTATGCATAGGGTTCAGATGCATGCGAAGATAAATTGTCGTGTCGTTACAATAAAACTGGCGTTTTGTTCTATCCTAGATGCAGATCGAGTTTATACAGCAAGGAAGTATGAACTTCAGATTCATCCCTGTGCTTTTTCCAAATGCCAAGAAGGTAACATACATGCATGCTTATACGCTTGCCGCATGATTAAGTGCATATTATTTTGATCACAGTGCACCAGATGGAATCTTAAAACCTAAGCATTCAATTTCTTGGTTCTTAATAGCCCATAAGTAATATTCCAAAGCTCCATTTTACATTAAAAGTTTATAGGTTTATGTACACACAAATAAAAAACATTTAATCCACAATATAAGTCAGCATATAAATGTATTTCTGATGATGAAGGTACAACTAAAACTCAAATTGCCTTAAGCACTGAAAGAATTTAAACTGAGACAATCTATCCAGGAAGCATGCTTTTTATATTAACCCTTTTATAATTTTGTCCAAATGTAATGCTGATGAGTGAGATGGGCAAGATTTATGACTGATGTGAAGTGAGGGTCTGGAAGAGGGTGTGCTGAGAATATAAAAATAAAGAGTATAATAAATATTAAAGTACTAGGCTGTTGCTTGAACTTTGACGGGCCCATCAAAGGCAAACTAAGATTTTTTAGGACTTGCAATTTCATCTGCCCTCTTACTTGTTTTGAAGATTCATTTGAGAATAAGAAATAAGTAATGCAACAGATTCCCATCTCTTCTACCTCAGTCTGAGAGAATCTCTTGGATTTTTACAAAGCCAAAAATCTTAAAAGGCTTCAGTTATAGCTTAGAAATAGCATTCTTCCTCAATCTCCTGCAATGTATTCATGTTCACATAACTAAATGCTTTGCACACTGTTAGGTAGCTATCATATTGCCCCTAGGTACAGCTGCATTTTAGAAAAGTATGGAAAAATCCTTTATATTTCTTTGGGTGCCCAAATTTTGGAACATGAGTCAAAATTTAAACAATGTTATCAATGGCTATAGGGCTGTGCAGTCCCACTGCACTTGCGGATTTTAGTGTAATGAAGTTCTTTATTTAAGCACCGATTTAAGATCAGAAATTTGAAAATATGTCCCTGGGTTTGTAAAATATATGAGCTCCTGTGGAATGAACAGTACCTCTGGTATTTCATGTCATTCAGATCCCTTCCTGAATGATCTCAGTCTGGTACTTAAGGTAAGTAAGTACCTAGAAGACAGCACTGGTGGGAACTGGGCAGGCCAAAGGCAGGGAAGCAGTCAGCATTTTCAGTCAGTCTTTGATGGGGGGAAAGGGCTCCTAACCTTGGGGCTATGAGAGTGCCCACCATGTGAACAGACCCCACAGTCTGGAGCCACTTGGCACCTCAAGGGTTGCAGAGAGAAACATTCCAGGAGGCATTATAGCTGCCTTGGGCTTCTGAGACAGAACAATAAGTTATGTTAATTTGGGCTCAACTTTATTTATCAGAAGACTATTTAGCATATAGCAGCAGTTCTCTCAGACTGTGGTCTGTAAGGAATTTCCAGGGTTGGTTCATCCAGCTGCCACTATCAAAGCATCAGGCTCCAGGCATTCTTGCTGCCCCTCCTCTGTAGTCCACATAACCCTTCAGTTTTTCAAGAGGTGCCTTTCTCATTAAATTATGCAGATCAGCATTTTCTAGTGCCGTTAAGCTTTAGTTTCGTTCTCCATGTAATTCTTTGGTACATCACCTACCTTCATCTAGCTACCTAATGATAATGTGACTGAGGACATGATGGGTGGAAAGAGAGTACCAGAGCTTGAACAAGTTGTAGTAATGAAGTCTGTAGGCAGTCAGAGGAAGTGAGGTACCTGAAAAACTGCCAAGTATACGTACGATTGGATGATGTTGGCGGGCAAATGACTTAAATTTTGTCTTTTTTATGCTGTCCTTTATATGCTCAAGTATTAGCATAGCTGGCAATGGAAAAGAGCAGAAAATGAAGATTTGGAGGTTTCATCTGGGGATGTGGCTATTAGATGAGTTAATCTCATACAAAGCACATCATAAAGCACTGCTGGTATGTGAAAATTAGTCGACCTCCAACAGGAAGAGATCTATGTGATCCAAGGAGCGTTCATCAGGAAACTGAATAATGAGGCGAGGAATGCACAACACACAGTTAAGGTGGAACTGGCATTTCCAGCTTCCCATCGTACATTGCTGAAAGAAACATGGGTCTTGCTGGTTCAAGGTTTGCATCACCACAATCCACAGAAATGTGTCCTCCTCCTCTGGCCACCTGATGACCAAAGCATTAAGCTAAGATTGCCCCATGCTAGAGGCTCCCTCTGGAAGAAGCCAAGGGGTCAGATAAAGAGGGTTGGTGCCTAGGTGAGTTCATGCTAATTGGTCTGTAGGGGCCTGTGTGACTTACCTCCTTCTTCCTATACATAAATCTTGTAACTCTAACAGAGTGGTTGCATCAATTAACACAAACTGCTCGCTGAGCAGGGAAAGCGATGCAGCCTTGTTCCTACAGCTGTACAGGCCAAGGAAAAGACAGCCAATTTGAGAAGCATGATCCATGGGAATGAAAGATTTGGACTGCAGCTAGGCTGTTTGCTGGCAGCAGGACATGTGCAGCCCATGCCAGGGCATCCCCTGGTGAGGCGCCAGAGATGTGCACGCCAGCAGCTTTTTGCTCTGTCCTCTTGGAGCTAGCTCCACTAGCTTGACAGGAACTGTGCTGCTCCTAACAGGGGCTACCTTGGGAAAACACTGCTAAATAAGAGGTCCAGGGACCAACTGCTGGATGTCCTGGCTCGTCATGTTGCTTACCTGCTGTATCACTTTGGCTGTGTTCTGGTATCTCCAATTCCAAAAGAAATCTCTATCTCATGGTGACCATGAACAGGTTTTGGTCAAGGATCAGTCCCTCTGTTAATTACTGGTATTATAATAACCCTTCACCCCTACACATCCGGGCTGTCCATATGGAAACTTCGCAAGGCTATGGGAACATGAGGTCTGAGCAGGCTCGTTTCCATCAGCCGGCTGTCACTCTCCAGGGCCATGGTGGTCCCAACTTCATTATGTTAATGGACATTAGCCAACCCCTATGAAGGATGGCACCTTTTCCAGGATGCAAGGATTGGAGGAGGTTTGACCCTGCTAATCTGGAGATGCATTAGTCTCTCCTCAAGCTCAGCATCAGCCTCAATCTTCTGCTCAGGAGGTGGTCAGACAACACCATGCTTGGCGAAGAAAGATGCAAGGGGAGGGGGAGAGGGCTACCGGGATGTGAAGTGTTCCTGTGGGGTCCCAGTCTTTCCCTACCGATTCTCATCCCAATGTTGAACGTGCTGCATGGATCCTTTAGCAGCTACTAAGGTGGCAGCCTTTCCCTGCTAGGGGCACTGAAATGTCTCTCTTCTCTTCTCAATGTTTATTTTCACAAGCCTTTTGATGCCTGTCATTGAGATCAGACTTCCTTTGAAACGTGGTGAAATTAGCCAACGTGATGGCAGAAGAGAAAGAGAGACAGGCAAGCTGTGAGATCACACAAAGTTCATTTATTTAGGAACCCAAATACAATTCTGAAGCCAAATTCACATTTCTTGTTGTTACAGGAAGTGCCTAGAACAGATAAAATGAAATCTTTCTTGGCAGGGTCTGACAGAATCTGAAAGGTTCTGGTAGAGATTCAGGAGGATTTATGGGATTTAGCTTTTATTTTCCTTGTTTTTTTCAGGAACACGTGCCTACCTGGCTGCAGAACACTCACATTTATAACTGGCCAAAGAATAAGAAGAACATCCTTTTGCGGTTACTGAGGGAGGAGGAATACGTTGCTCCTCCAGTAGGACCTTTACCAACACTCCAGGTTGTGCCGCTATGAACATTGTAACTTGAAGCGCGTGACGAGTGGTTGTTAAAGGGTTGTTCCTGGCAAGGAGCCAACACTCTTCCAGATGGCTCTTTTTGATGACAGAAGACACTCTTTCTGCTAAAGGAATTTGTTGTCTTGGGTTACTCAGGCTCAGCTTGTTCTCTATCATGTTAAACATCTATTTGCAAAGCTGATGGGGCAGTACTCTCTTCTCTAGATTTTTAAATAAGCTACAAATGGAAAGAATGCCCACTTTCATTTTAACATCTGGTTTTAACATATTCCTTTTATTAGTCATTTTAGCAAACAAATACCAGAAATAATGTTGCAATAAGTGTAAAATAAAAATTACATCCTCCTTTTTGCTCAGGGTTTCTTTAAAGATATTCCTGCCTTGTATAGCATTATTGAACCATTAATTTGTATATACACTATTAAATACATTTGCCTTTTGTAAGGCAACCTTATATACGGTGTCCACTTTTATTATTGCTAGGAACAACAGAAAAGGGTTGGATAAGGCAGGTTTTCCTTAGCCTGTCTTGCATAAAGACACTTGTCTTGAATTAGAGGACTTTTAGATCTGAAATCTTTGGAGTTCCCTTTCCTTACAGGTTGGTCCCTCATACCTCCAGCATGTTGCAGCAATAGTTCCCAAAAGGAGAGCTGAAGGCATGACTATGTGTGTGCTGTCAGTGCCATGGAACACTGCAGTATTTTTTATGGCAGGCCTTTAGCTTCATTACTGCTCTTCAGCCCTTATTTAAAACAGAGCATGTCAAAGGACAATTGGCATTTGGAAAGCCAGCGATTGTTAAGAGAAAGAACATTGACTCCTACAATTTGCAGTATGCAACAATAAAATAATCAAAGATGGAGAGCCACAGAGTGCTGGCAACAAGGATGGCTCAACAACATCACGTCTGCTAAATTTGAACACTTTTTAACAGAGCACGTAAGCATGACTTTGCTGAGGATTTTTTGTTTTTTAAACAGCCTTAACCATCCTGAGGTAACAGTGGACCCTGTTGGCTTAAAATTCTGCAGCCCTTATTCTTTAGAGCAGTCGTACCAAGATCCTCCTCAGTTTTAATATTTGTCACAGAATGACCCAAACACAGCTTTATAAAAAAGTACATGTGTTTGGTAGCCTGAAAGGAAAATCAGCCCAGAAGTTGATACTCTTACAGTATCCAAATTATTTAATTAGGTTTCCATGGAGGTGGTGCCAGCATGGTGTGGTGATGCAGGACGTGCTTTGTGGTGCGCATGAAGAAAAAAATTAAAACTCAGATTTTCCTTTAGCAGGCTTTTGCAAAAATAATTGCAGCCATTTAAGAGAAGGGTGTATTCAGTGTTGTCAACTCCTATGATTTTGATTGTGGTGTTTGCTGTGCTTCCTTGCAACTCCAGTTTCAAAAGGGAAGCTCAACAACTGAAACAGGCTAATACCTGACATGCCAGCAGCTTCCTGAGAAGGCACAATAAAACTGTTAGGCAGTGGTACTTCTTGGCACCTACTTGAATGTGGGGAGGGGAGGTCTGTTTTTCATGTGATAAATTTTCAATTAAGAAAATAACTTTCTAGTAATGTGGTGACAGCCTAAAATCATGACTGAAATCTATCTTAAATGATCAACAAAGTAAAGACAAAAGGAGTGGGATGTGGGTCGACATTTGGGGTCACCTGGGGTGCCCTACAGCATCAAGCTCAGCCTCCTGGTTGAGCCAGTCTCCTGAAATGCTATGGTGTTACCTGCCAACTCAGTATGGCTGCCTCTGTTATTTTAAGGTATCTGAAGTGTTTTAACACTGTGAAATAGTCTGTCTCAAATGGCTTCTAAGCCTATTAGCCAATTTCTGCCACATTTAATAGGGAGAGCTCAAAGATACTAAATGCCTGCGAGTTTCATGGAAAGAACTACCCAAGCAAAGAGTGAGGCCCAAACCCACGTGCTGAGGAGGGAGGGGTTCCGGCTCTTCCCAGAGGTGGACAGGTGACCGCCCTGGCCCTGGCAGGGGGCTGGGAGTCCTTTTGGGGTACACAGCCAGCACAAGTCTGGAGGAGACAAACATGTAGGGAATGAGGCTGTGTAAGTTTTGCTGCTTGCAAAGCAGCGCATCAGGAAGCGCAGTTAAGCATTCAGAATGATTAGTGAGGCTGAGTAGTAAATTCCTTTCATTATTTTGGCTGTCATCCGAAAATATGTGCTCTAGATTTACCACAGATTTGTTTGGTTTGGGCCAGGGAATTTCATTAAGTAACTCCTGCATCATGTGATGCACAAGGTTGCATTAAATGGTCCTGTGATTATTTCTATTCTTCTGTTTCAACGATCCTTTTCTGCAAAACAATGCTAGCAGAGTGGGGAAGAAACACTGAGCTTTGCTGTTTAGGAAGTACAAAGAGCCCAATCTATTTAACCGCCGGGGCCTTTTTTTTTTTTT
>VZTE01006108.1:119501-149531 GCA_013397775.1 Eulacestoma nigropectus | reverse complement strand
TTTTTCCCCGGGGGGTTTTTTTTTTTTTTTTTTTTTTTTTTTTTTTTTTTTTTTTAAATCGAATAACAATTCCCAGGATTCATTGATCTTTACATTAGTTAGAGCATCCCACAAGGACAGAAACCATGATAAGGGAGAGTGTGAGTAATGAGCTAGCAGCCTAGTGAATCATTTCCCCTAAAGCTTTGTATTTGTAGAGAGACAGATGGTGGGAGCTGTGAAGAGGGAGAGGGAGGAGAAAAGCCAGTTTTTGCAAACAGCAGAAGTATAGACAATGGTGAGGAAAGGAAAAAAAAAAGAAATAATCAGCAGGTAAGGGAGAAGAAGAAGCTGA
This sequence comes from Eulacestoma nigropectus, assembly GCA_013397775.1. NCBI lineage: Eukaryota > Metazoa > Chordata > Aves > Passeriformes > Eulacestoma > Eulacestoma nigropectus. The sequence goes on along the minus strand of VZTE01006108.1, from coordinate 149,197 downwards.
GAATACACCAGCTGTTTCAAAACTAATGTATTAATGTTAAAATGGATTAGGGTTAAGGGAAAATACAGAAAGGAAATTGCAGAAAACAAGAGCTTTGTGGCTGAGAGAGGGAAAATTTACCAAGATCAGCCCTAAATATGTATTTATAGATGAACTCTTGAGTCAGTTATTAACTTTATGTGCAAATAACAGATAAGTCGCTGAAAGTATGCAAGACTCAAGCCTGCAGGCTGGCAGTGCTGCTGCCCAGCTGGAGCTGCCAAGCTGCAGGTACTCACAGAGGCGAAAGGCATCTCTTGGATGGTGACAGCACCAGGGGTTTGTCTCACCACACCTGTACATTTGCAAGGGGTGTGTGGGAGAGGAAATTCATTGTCCCTAACGTGGAAAGGAAGCAAAGCAAGAGAGTTATATACTTAACACTGGGATGAGTGTAGCATTATCGTAGAGATAGAGGATTTAGAGGCAGCCTGCTTTGAAGGCTTGCCAAAACTCAGATGACATTAATGCATGTAAAGATTTTTTTATGCAAGTCACCTGTGTGACATATATAGAGTTGCAAAACTTTATCCCACAGTTAAGTTAGATCGGCCCCTCTAGAGAGGGATGTGTAGGGCGATTCTAGTACAAAGTTAATTTAATAAAGCCTTGTACACAGGACAGGAAATGCTGCACTAAGAGCTCATTTTCTCCTGGTAGGATCTTAACTGCCATCATTTGATGCCATTTAAGAAAATAAAGCAGCAGACTTCCTTGCAGTCCCTCTGGAACCACCAGCAAGGCAGATAACAAAGCTGACTCATTATAACAGCCCCACCAAAGGGTGCCTTGCTGAGAGCCTTTCCCTCATCTCCAGCCACTGACCAGGCTGCAGGTACCAGAGATCTGTGCACCTTAATAACAGCATCAGTCCGGGCAGTGTGGTCAGGAAGCTCCCCAATGAGATAAGAAAAGGAGCAATTCCCACCATATAGGATGCTTCTGGGTTGTCAGATTGGAGGCACTGGTAAAAGCTGAAAGGGACCCCTGGTCTTAAAAGAGAAGGGGATGTGGGAGGGGAGAACTGGGAGCTCTGTGGTCTTGCAGTGCAAGAGGTCTACTGTGGTAATGAAGTAAAACATGTCTCTGAGAGTTCCCTCACCCTCAGTGCACAGAACAGGTACATGTTATCTTCCAAAGCAAACATCTCTCTAGTTACACTTTGGCTGTAATTTAACAGGTTCCTCCATGCCCACACCTGTAGCAGTCTGCTGTTGTTTAACCTGTGTTTGGAAAACAGATCCTGCCTGGAAGGTCACGGCTTTCATCAGCCTCCCCCTCCACCATCCTTTATCATGGTGTTGCTGCAGGGAAGCACTGCCACAGTACCCAGTTCACAGAACTGATGGGCTGGCACTGCTCCTTCTCCCCAGTCCCCAACATGGGTCTTCTGAAGTTCTAGGCTGGCACATAGCACATCAGTATCATTACAAATCTCCAGCTCTCCTTGAGCTGTGCTAATAGATGCTCACATGGTCCCCTCAGGCAGCATGAACCACACTGGCAACAGGAACATCTCACAAAAGCCACTTGCAAAACCCTCTCTGAGACATCAGACACACCTCTTCCACCCTGCCTATTACAACCAGTGCAGGAAGAGAAATGCCTGTATTTGTGTGGCATTTGTATTACAAGTTACTGCTCACAGCAAGAGGTGTTCTCTGGGCTGCAGGAGAAGGACATTTGAGCAAGCAGAGGTTCCACTGCCATTGCAGATGGGCGCTGGATTCTGCTGCCCACACAAGCAAAGCCAAACAAGGCCCTGAGATGCCAGACCACAGAATAAGGCAGCAGAGTAGCAGCCTGTCCAATCCACCTCCAAATTAAGCCAAGAATAAGATGGAATTGCTTAGCCCCACTCCAGCCTTCATCGGCTCGGAGCCCAGCCTCAGCCTGATCATGGAACAGTGCACAGACCCCCAGCTATGTGTCCCTGTCTGTGGCCAAGATCACTTGTAAACAAACAAAAAACCATTTAAAGCTAAGTTTCCCAGCCTGACCAGATCTGCCAGTGAGGCTACATTTCAAGGGCTCACTGATGTAGATGGGAACAAACAAATACAAACACACATACTCCCTGCATCGTGGCTCTGAGCACTGCATGCCACTGCACAGATCCATGCAAACTGCAAGAAATGTCAACAAAAGAAAAGGCAGGGTTTTTTAAAATATTTGTTCTTCATTGAAAGGTATCAAGGACTTCTCCAGTTTCCAGAGAGTGAGAGGCAAGCGTCTGCTTGCCCACCTAACCCTCAGGTCAGGGGAGTATCACAGCAACCTCTGCAGACACCAAGTCTAATGGACAGATCCAGGCAATCTCAGGTGAAACTTGGATGAACCCAGTGGATGTAAATCCCTGCAGGACTGGCTGTTGTGGAAGGGGGATCTGCCAAGGAGTAGGTAAAACTTCCCAGGACCTACTTTGATGGTTGGGCAGATGAAGACCTCTCTGACTCGTACTACTCTTCTAAGAATGGGGAAATGCACACTGTTGGAAAGCTCCAGAGAACCTCAGAAGCGTGGGTTTCCTGGGGCTGCAGAAGAAGGTACTGTAATGGCAACCTCCCCCCCCCCAGCTATTAAAATAGTTAATAACTAAAATTGATTTTTAAAAAATCATTACCAGCACCACCTGTGGTGAGCTCATTTTGGCTGAATTTCATTCATTGGACTTTCCACTTTTTTTCTAAAGAAGTATATTCTGAAAACACTGTCTTGGAGGCTTTCTTCAAAGCTACCTTCCTTTACTTGAGCTGACAGTCCTTACAGCATGTCTGTTCTGTTTTTCCTCAGCTACACCCAGTGAAAGACTGGTAAATGTGATGCTTTGTGACTGCCATGTTCAGCACTGCAATACTCTCATGTGCCAGCCTCTGGATTTCCAGCAAGCAGCAGGTGCTGCAGTCCACTGTTAAAAACCCTGCAGTCTACAAAGGAAGAAATTCTGTGAGAAAGGCTTCTAAATAGGTAACACTACTGGGGATTGAGTTGAGCATCCCAGAAGCAGCGAGTGCATTAAAGAATCTTTCATCCCTAGGCTGGGAGAGAGAATTGAGCCCAGCTTGGCACTGACCAAACCCAGTCCTGTCAGTATCTGGTAGTATCAGTTCTCAGTGGGCATTGTGTGCATCTCACACATGTGCAAATGCACACAGCCAGATGCACCCACCACAGTCTTCCTCTCAGAACATCCCTCCAAACAGACTGTACAGAGACACTGAAATCCAGCCTCAGCACTGATACAGCCACTAGTGGTTCCCAAATGCCAAACCAACAGCATGCAGTGGACAACTGACCATCCATCTTTAGAGCAGACTAAAAATATCCCTACCAGCAATGGTTCCAGATGCTCGGTACTGGCTTTCCCCACATACAGGGCAGAGAATCATTTGGAAAACAGAAGTTTTATTCTTCACTTTATTACTGCACTGCTGCAGACAGCAGAAAGTTACCTACTCACTCTTCTCCAGCCTGCTTAGCTAAGAAGCTGAGACAATAGCAAAGTGGCCATTTAGGTAAGGTTGTTGAAGACTTACTGGTTAAAGAACTACGTACATACAAAAAATACTGATTTTTATGGGTCCATTCTCCTCACAGCCTTACAAAAGACAGTTTTTTCCTTGATGCACCAGCTGTGTAGACGCTGAAACAGCAGAAAGCCAGCAGTAAGACTGTCCCAAAAGAGAGATGGAGGGGAGCTCTTTAAATAGGCACAATAGCACCTGAGAAGACAGAGTACAACAAAGAAATGAGAAAGAGGAAGGGAACTACACGGTAATAAAATGGAATGCAGTAGCAAAACTAATCAGCTAGCATAGATTCATCTCTTTTGGTCTCTTTTTTTTAAAAAAGGTAAAACAACTTATCATTTACTATTTTTAAAAAGAAGAGGAAAAAGAGAGAAAAAACAGTATTTTCCTCCAGGCTTTTGTGTCCCATTTTAACTTACTAGTTGGAAACCAACCTACTAAAGCAGCACAGTCCCTCCTGAGGACACAGCCATATTGATGACAGTTTGATGTATCAGTGTATCAGCAGTCAAGAGACCGACAGCTGCATCAAGACAAGACAGACAGGGACACAGTACATGGAAAACACAAGGAATGAAAACTGCACATCTCAGACTCTCACACTGATTGATGTAGTCAAGAGTCCTTGCTCACTCCAGGCTGGAGTTAATTATTCCCAGGAGTAATTAACAGGTTGAATTTTAAGCTCTGGGCTGGATGGACTTGGCATTGGAGAGACAGGTTTCATCATTCCCTCAAAGCAGTGCCCAGACAATGGTATGAACTTTGTGACTTGCTTTACTGGAGCTATACTAGGGAAAAAGCACCATCCCCATCAAACCAGGTTATAGTTTTTCTGTTGCCCGTATTTCTCAGTTGTGCACACTTCCCTGGTTTTGATGTCTTAGAGAGCAGCTTGTCTCAAACTGCCTGATGTTCCTGGCCCCAACTGCAGGTTTTTTCAGTACAAAAAAATGTTCATCCAGAGATCCACATCAAGCTCAGCCTGTGCATCCCTACACAAAATCAACACTGGATCTGGTGTGACCCTGTACTGCCTTCACATGACGTGAAATAAGAGGTGTAGTTGAGCAGTGCTATTGTATGGAGACAGGGTGGTGTTTGGGAAAACTATCCAGAGCATTTCTATATTAAGTATGGTCTAAGCCTACATCTGTGGTGATACTGAAACTGGTCTTTTGCAGATAGCAAGAGGACAAGCCTTTATGAGACACTGTCTGTGAAACAGCATTGGTGAGAAAATCCAGTGAGTGCCAGGAAATCTGGTGTCACACTGCTTGTGGCAGAGCTCAGTAAAATGAATGCCTTCAAGGAGGCAGAGGAGTCCTTGACCTACCTGCTCCCTACAACCAGAGCATTTCTTAGGTACATCACCGGGAAATGCATTTATCCCTACCTAGACGTATGGGGTACAAGCACAGGTTGCAAACAGCGTGTCTGTGAGCTCCGAGCCTGTCAGACAAGTCTCAGTGCCGCGACCCCTTAGTGCACATGGGGATTTAGCAAAGGCTTTTGAGGCATTTCGCATCAGCCCAGCTATCGGCTCTGACTATTGTGCTATAGAAGTGCTATCATCCAGCTAAAAGCACACTTTCAGTTCTAATTTCTCTTCTCTCTCACACACTTCCATTAGGAAACTTCTAATCAAAAGAAGCGTTTTTCATCATTTTTCATGTGTTGCCTGCATTTTACAACATTAGAAGCAGCTATGGAGATATAGCTGCCTTGTGCCTAACACTGAATACCAGAAGGCTGTTCTTACGAAGAGCTTACAGTCTGACTCTATCTGGGATTTGAGTGGCTAACTAAAATCCTTTGCAAATTATCTGTCACTCCTTTGTAAGCCCTGCTTCCTTTCTTTACGTCTGAATTCAGACTGGGGATAATGAACTTCCTGTATCATAGACTGGGATACAAGGAAACTCATTGTACACTCACCAAGGAAGAGTATATCAGTAAGTAGCTTATAAGGCAGCTCTGAAGGGTCTTGTTAGAATGACGTATTCTCCGTGTTTCAGTGGTTTGGTTAAGTGGATCATGTGATAAACACTTATAATGAACTTCTTCAGATGCTGCCAGGGAAAACCCAGCAGATAAAATGCTGAATCCCATGGCATTGCTCTCTGCATAACAAACTGATTACAAAGACGGAAAAATCATGCAATTCACTGGATTCTTCTCCCACTCAGGACAGGACAACAGTGTTATACAATTTTTTCTTTGCTGCCCCAAATTGAAGTATCCTTGCTACTCAGTCCAGTTCAAACTAGTGCAATTTTTCTCCTACAATGCACCAGGCAGATTACAGCTAAATGTAACTACTTGCAAGCAAGTCTAGTCATGCTTCTGAATGATTTCTTTCTTATTAAAGAAAACAAAATAATACAAACAAACATGGCAATAGTTACAACTAGATGATCTTTAAGGGTGCTTCCAACCCCAACCCTTCTATGATTCTATAGGAAAAAAAACCCAAAGAACTAAATAAAAACTGAGCATAAACTCACAAATAACGTGCTAATTTGGGTTGTATAAAACCAAGCAGGCCATAGTTGAGAGCATCCCTTGCAGTTTTGGCCCAGCCAGTACCTGTAGGACCAATGAACCGGGGTAATACATCAGCATCTGCTCTGCTCTCTCCTCACCCCCAGTTTGCAGCTTGTTGTTTCTCCTTCTCAGCAATACAGCCTCTCTTCTTTACTCTCCCAAGTTGTCTTTGCCTAACAAGCTACAAGACCTCTGCAAAAGGCATCCTGGCTCTGGCACTAAGCATGGGATGTATGCACTTGTTCCTGTCCTGTTAGCCAGCATAAATTACAGCACTGCTTCTTCAAGGCCAATGCTATATCCCTGACTCAGGTGTCAGCTGCAGCTGTGTGGTGGATGGGGTGCCTTTAAGAAAGTCTTCTTCAGGTCCTCTGACTGAGATGAAGGAAAGACCCCAATAGCCTCTTCTCCTTGACTAGCAATATCCACCTGCTCCTGCTACCATGGACAACAGCTGCACCAGGACACGCCCGCTGGTCTCATCCAATACCTGATTAAAGTATTTGTCAGGGCTCTGCTACAACAGAAAAGGATTTGGAGCTCTGCTGGCACTTTGAGGTGTCACGATGGAGAAGGCAACTGTTTCAGCTGGGCGTGGTAAAGATGTCAGGGAGCATGTGGAGAGATAGAGAAGTGCTGGACTCTGAAGTGAGGTAAATTGGTCTTACTTGGGACTCTTAATTCAGTAAAGGGTTAGTGAGGGCATCCCCTTCCTTTAAGCTACTTACTGACTGGTTTTCCCTCAGGCCAGATCCCAGACTTTACAGAGCAGTAGCTGAGATGGCAGAAGCTGCAAAGCCAGCCCACAGTAATGCCTGTCCTCAGGCTACCTCGCTCCATATCATCCCACTGAGTAATCAGCTCCTTAGGGTCACTGGGTGAATTGCCTTAAAGGGATTTGCTTTGTGAGTTCAGCTGTCAGTAGAAACAAGAGGGTAAAGGGTGGTAAATGGCAGGTCACCTCAGCAGCTCTGTCCTGCCTGTCACCAGGTCTGACAGCAGCCAATGACATTGAGTGGAACCAAACTGGCAGTGCTAATTCCTCCATCACACTTAAAGCCCTTGTATTTCCCTCCTGCCCGCCACAAGGCAAGAGTGCCCAGCCTGGCACAGAAGAAGTTGTGCACAATCACTTGTGCACCATCACTAGAAAGCCTGCTCTGGGCACAGCACTTGGGAGAATGATCTTGGTTATGGCTGGCATTGAACTGTGCTCCGCACTCCATCTACTTCCCCTGCAGAGGAGCGGTGCCACGTCCTCTGTCCATTGCACTGAGCAGCCTGCTAAACCACCTCACTGACTACCAGCTACTAAACCCCAGGTATGCACAGACACACAGACAGCCTTGCGAGTGAGATCCTGTGCTTGCAGTTTGCACCAACACTAGAGCTGGCCCAGAGGCAAGTCTAGGAGCACCCTTAAGTACAATACCAACATGTTAACATGCCACATGAGTCGACAGCCTCATCACACCTAGTGCAGCTGTTATGAAGAGACCTAGGGAGGAAATATTTGCCAGATGAAGAACACAGGCATAAATAGCAAACGGGCTTGTCAGATGAATTACAGCATTGAGTGGGGGGAAGATGCCCTGCTCCTTGGCTTGACCATCAGAATGCTTATCCATCAGTTCTGTTTTGAGGAATGGTCCAGCAATTATGGCGTCTCACAGAAGTCCTAGAGAATGGTAATAACTGTTTGTGTTTTTTTCAAGCAGCCAACCTGTAAACACAACAGCAGTTCAGAATGTACATCAAATTTGTATGTCAGCTTTCCTATGTACCCTTACTAGCCATTAAGTTTCCCCAGGTCATGCTATTATTCAATTAATGGGATTGCAAGCTATAATTGAAGGGATAATACACCTCTCAGATCTCATCAGTTGTGATGGCATGTGAGAAAGAGGGCCTTATCTTGATTTATTTTACAGCCAAAGGGAATTCACGTATCTAATCACAAGAAAAAAGGTATTTTTAAAACACAGTTCTATGCAATCAGTAAGAATCAATAACAATAACAATACTGCTGTTAGACAGTCATCAGAGAAAAACGGAATTTTAAATCTGTAAACCAAGCAAAAATTTGCACATTCAGTTGTTTCCACTTGATAAAGGAGCCTTCCTCCTACATGACCAAACAGGTAAAGGTGTTTGGGCTTTAAACCATGGAGGCTAACTTATCCACGATCTAGTCTGAAATTGTGAATCATTTGGAGCTGCCTTTTTACTGATCTCATGTTTGTATGTATTAAATACTGTCCATAGATTTCCTTTGTAGGCCTGTCCCTGGGGTCTGAAAACCTGGTGTACACAACTCATAAGTAAAGCTAGTGAGATGTGAGCAAGAAAAAGCATAGCATACTTCTGGGAATCACTCCAGGAAAATAAATACGCAAGATGGCACATCACCTACACAAAGCTGGCAAAGGTAAAATAACATTTGGGTTCGATCATTATGGAAAAGAAAATAATTCTGTGTTCATATGTACATGCTGATCTTCCACTGAGACAAAAAGGCAAAGGTAAGGCTGGAGTTTGACTCACAAGAAAACAGACCTGCTGGCAACCATTGTGGCTTATTTAACCAAACTGAGGGAGTCAAGTCTGAATCTGATCCCTGGCTTTCAGAAGGCCCATGAATTCTCTAGGAATGACCACAACCATTATTTTCTATCTCTGTGGTTCACGACTCTTCTTATGGTATATGCTTGCTTTTGAATTCTAGGTATACCTTTCCCTCAACAGTTACAATGCATGACTTTATACAGTAGTATTAAAACATGGTAAAGAACAAAAGAGGAATAATTGTCCTTCTTTCCTATAATGGGTTTGGATGAACACGGCCTCCTGTTTCCATCAGTGCTTCACTCTTTTTCTGGAATAGGATATTACATTTACTGGCATTGACGCTTTCCTCAGAGTTTATTATTTTGTTCCCCTTCCGCTCTTCTCTCATTTTCAGTCTTTTCTACCTTTTTTTTTGTCTAGTCTCCTGAATCCTTATTTTCCTATCAGGCTTTGCACTGTCTAATCCCCAGGTTAGTCTACTGTTGTTATTTATGAGATATTGAAAAGTTTAAGACACTGTATATAATGTATGACAACAACAGGATTGCACAGAAATACTCATTATTTAAGGGATGAATTGGAAGAAGACACATCCTGCAACGATGCAGATTGCAGACAGATGTCTACCTGTGGTTTTTTTGGCTGTGATTTGGAAATGTACAGAATTCTTTGAGAGCAAATGTGATGTGCTCTTGACAATTTCAATTTCATCGTGGATTGGTCCATATTTTTGCTTTTAGGGATGATGGCTTACTGTTGTCTTGTAACTGTTTGCCTGGTGATGTTTGTTGGCAATTTTGCTTGTGTTCTTAAATTTTATACATGACAGTAGAACTGCACACTCGCTGTGCAGACAAAGGTTTAAAACAAGCTACTTATTGATACCATATTCCATTAGTAAGTTTCAAAATTTGGAGTTTAAGGAAAGTATCTTAAAAGTTGTAACTCACACAGTTTCAAATGTTGTTTGTTCAGGTACTCTTACTGTTGCTTTATGTGTGCATTTTAAAATTACTTTATCCTTTGTATGATTGAACATGCTTATGCTATCTGGTATTGCTACTTTCATTGCACAAAGAACCTGTAGGAAAGCTTTTCATTCCTGTGATTGAATGACTGATAATCTTATCAGCTTATAGCACCAGGAGTTCAATGAGAGGTATATATGCATATCTGCTGGAGTTGCACAGTTGTTTATGGGACTGCAAGGGCTGACATAGCTGATATAGCACATGTAAGCCTTGAGACACCTCAAGATTTTAATTTGGACAATAGAACACTCAGCATGCCTTTGTGTGTGAGAGAATCCCAAGTGTGCAGGAGTACAACAAAAAGAGAATGGGGGCTGTGTGGGATATGTGCACATCTAGCACTCATCATTACTGATAGGTAACTCATTCTCTGTTGTCCTCCTAGCAGTTTCCTGCATGCAGCATATATCCCTATTTTCACCACACTGTACTCAGTAACAATCATTCGTTCCTTCCCAGCCAGACTCAAATTCTTGAGAGGTTGCAGTAGGAGCAATACTTTACAGTGCAACCCATCAAGAGTTGTTAATATATGTAACATCTGTTGAATTGGGAAGACAGCTTCAGGATGATGCTCTGTAGATGTCTAAGATAAATAATTTTCTTGCCGAAATTGTCAGCACAGATGCTGCTCTGACAGAGTATGATCTAACGCTCCACCTGGAATTGCTATAACAATTTTAAAACAGACATGCAGTCTGCAATAACTAGGTAGGAAAAGTCAAGTGAATATCTTAAAATACTTCACTTTTTGTAGTTAACAGGGCACTTGTTACATCCCAAGTGTAAAGAGATGACTGACTCCAATAACATGTGGTTTGACAGAAGAATACAGAAAGATGAATCCTCTAGTTCAGGTGGAGCTCCGTAACCATCGTCGACAGAAATTGGAGGATTGAATTAAGTGCTCTGTATCCATTTACAGAAGAGAGATCAGCTTGATTTTTCCATCTCTCTTGTCATTGAAGTGATGGCCAAAAGGACATAAAATTTTTGTCAAGGATAGGGACTTCTGTGAGCTGATGGTTCCAGATACAGGTCCCAGTCTGAAGCAGGAGAACTACCATATTTACCTTAGATGTATACTTCAAGAACCTTCAAGAATTCAGTGAGTGGGCAAAGATACTGAATATAGACTGCTGCAAGTTCAACTTCTTTCAGCCTTTCAGGACTGGCCACTGCTCCAAAGCCAGAAGAGGGTTTAAAACATCATGTAGCAATTCCTGAAATGTACTCAAGATACTTCAAAGGTCTAGGAGGAAAATCTCATTTTCTTTGCCATTTAGAATTGCCTCAATGAGATCTTCTTACCATTGTGCAAGAATGAGTGAAAAGCAGCACTTCCTATTCTTAACAGCTATCCAGCATGCAGGCTAAGAGAGGGAACAACTTTAAGTACAGATACCAAACTGTTCCTTTGTTTGGTGGCTCCAAATGCTGGAAGTCCATTAGTTCTATAGCTACTCTAGTCAGGATATTTGGAAAGCAGGACTCTTTTGACAGTAATGATTGACAGACTCTTTTTAAGTAGTGATTAAAAAGATTAATTTTGCTGAGTCTTACTTGATTTTGCCACGTAATCTGCCAATTAGAAGGACTGACAGGAAAAAATAAAAGGAAACAGCTATCCCTGGAACAAGGAAATCATTGCCTTGTTGGCTTGTGCTTGAAGATGTCCATTCAAGGCAACTGTATTCTGAGAAGATGCCTTCAACTGTTTTTGATTTCCTGTCTGCGTTTGGAAGAGGAGTATCTACTGAAATCTTCAAAGCAAATATTCTGCAGACTAAGCACAACACGAAAAAAGAAGATTTTATGCAAATACCATAATTTAATTTCTTCCTGGAACAGAGAGTAATGCCACATTCTCACACTACTGACATGAAGCCATATAAGATTGCTCACAATCATGACCTTTCTGGTTCAGATATTTGTCCACTGGCAACTGGTTTAAGGGTAAAGAGGCCATCAAAAAACTATCAGATGACAATAACTTTCTGTCATGACGTGTGGTGTCAAGACTGAACCTATATCCTGTAAATTACCTATTTCCTACAATGAATTAATTTATACTATCATATAACAATAGCAACCACCGATTCTGCACTGAAATACTTACCTGCTTTCTAGTGTTTCAGTCTAGCAAGCACAATTTCCCCAAACCAACAGAATTTTTGGAGTAAAAAGAGAGGTCAGGGTTCTGCATTTTGGGCAAGTCAAAGGGAAATTCACTGCCTGGTTCAAAAGCAAATATCCATGTGACCATGTGCAAATTGATGGGTTTCTGTAGCTCACCGTCTTCAACAAGAAAAATTTTTAAAAAGGGGAAGGACACATCGATTTGTATGTGTGAATTTTCCAGCTAATCTTCCCACTTGACTTATAAGAAACTGAGTGATGCATTTGGGGTTTGTTATTTTAATCCTCACTATTTGAAAGCCTCCCTCTGAGGGTGAGGCCACCACAGCTGTGCCCAAACTGTAATTGAACCAAAAGCCCTTTGGTCCATGAGCAAACATGGTATAATCCATGGCCCCTCCTCCCCAAGCCCTATCCACTCTAGATATATTATGGCACAAGGACCACCAGCAGACTGCTCATGACCATTAGGATGCTCCTGTACTAACCCACCAAACTCACTCGGGTGCCCAGATGCCAACATGGTCTAAGGAAAGGGCAACATGCCCATTTCTGAGGTCAGTCCTGTATCTTCGCAGTACAAAATGTGGTGAAGCGTTATTAAGGAAAAGGTTTCAGGTCTGCTTTCATTGGAGCACAGATCTAGGTCTTAAGTGATTATGCAAATGCAGTAATTATGTAAATCTATAAGACTTATGACAATTGGAATTAAGACTGAGGATGTAAATGTGGACCTTGCTATCTTGCATTTGGTGGGGGAATTTTTATTTTTGTGAACATTGTAATACATGAAAACCTTAATTCTAACACAAATCATTACTAGCAAATCAGGTTGATGGGGAGAATGATAAAGGTTAAGTGTAATTTGTTATTTACAGTTTTCAAAATCATATACAAATCCCTATGCTCTGAGTGCTAAACTCCTGTGACCTATACATATGTTGTCTTATTAGACTACATGTGAATGAAGAGAACAGTTGTGATCTCCCCTTGTACTTCGAAAGGACTCTGATAAAAAACAAACAAATCCTCTTCAAGAAAAAAATTCTTAATTTGTATTCATTCATTCTGCATGTGTAAGGACTTAAGAAATTATTCCATTTTTTTATTACATTCAGAATTAATAGTGAAGAGGCAGATAAGGTAGAATTTCACACCTGTTCATATGTAGTTTTGGAGTTACCTCTTAACATTTCAGTTATAATGCACTGTTCACTACCACTGTTTTCTACTCTAGAACCAGACTCATTGTAAACTGATATGACGTTCATGTAAACCTCTGGGTGGGCTGAAACTGAGTTCAAGCAATGCCATTTCCTCTTTGTGAAACTTTCAGTTACCTAAAATATGTTATTAAAAGGATTTCCCTCTTTCCATATATAATTTAAACAACTCTTTGTTGTATTGGGTGTAACTTTTTAAGTGTAATCACTGAACTGATACTAGTATTTAACTACTTTTAATAAATTCACTAAAATTACTGTGTCTGCACTGCAGGCTTATATTGTTTTTATTACACCAAATGATTTCTTTCAAATAGCTAACAGTACACAAAAACTAGGTGCGTGTAACCCATTGTTAAACTAATGCAAAACCTTATGTAGTCTTATGAAGATTTTGTTTATGTCAAAAAATGAGACAATTAATCAGTGTAAGTTTTGAATGTGACTAAAACACAGTGATACACGTATTTCACTGTAAAGCACTCACAACAATGATCACCCAATATCCCTTCTCTATGCCTCTTGAACTGCACACACTCCTTTTTTTTCCCCCAGAAAATACAGATCTTCAAATATAAGCACAAATAATGAGAATACAAAAACAAAACAAGACAAAAGGCCTCTGAACTCAGCTGGAGAATGAGGCTGCTGCCTCCCCAGCTACAAGATGGTGTTGATCAGCTTGGCTTTCTGCAAGGCAGCTGCTCGCAGCTTCTGCTAAGCTGTGCACTCAGTATGGGGCGCAGAAGAGAGGAGACAGGGGTGCTGGGATAGGAGTCTGGAAACAGGGAATATTGTAGTTCATGTTCTGGTGTGGAGGAAACTGAACGAGGAAAATGCAACCAAGCCACTGATTTGTGACTCACTGACACTGAGTAGTTTATTTGCCTTGCTCTTCTGTGCAGGTTTGATGATCTCTGTCCTTGGTCTCATTCCACTTACTCCCACTGCTATGTGAGCTTTTGCATGTGTCAAATGACCCAGATGTTTCTCCTCCACTCACTGTCTTCCAATTTGACTGAGCAACTCCTGTGATTAACAGGCAAAAAATACACAAACAGGGTGTATTTTCAGTAACAAATTCTGCAGCTAAAGGAAAAATAAAAATTCATTAAAATATTTTTAAACATTTAGTCAGTAGATGAGTGATTTGGTATCTTCTAGTTTTTAAAAATTTCATATGTAATCATATTTAGAATTATTGGAATTCTATGATGAATTACGAGAGTCTGTTACAGATTCTCTGCCTTTTAAGACTGAAGTAACAAAAAAATTTGTTCATGCTTGCCATATCACTGCCTGGAGAGATGCAGGAACAGGCAAAGAAAGCAAGCAGAATATAGCTGTAGCTGGCTGTGCTCATTTAATCCAAATATTTAATAACCAAATGTTCCTAACAACAAATAAGAAATAGCAATCTATTCTGTATCAAAGGATATATTTGAACTCCCTGGGCAAGTTTGGCTTAAGCTTATGAGGTATGTGTTAGTGGAAAGGAAATAACACAAATAAAAGATTAATTTGTTCTGAACTATTTTACCAACAAAGAGGAGGGGAGGGGGCAGGAATGAACTACACAGTTCTGTACTTTGTTCTTGAAACAAGCAGAATAACTTCCCTCAAAGCACACACTGTGAACTGCACAGACTGTGACAAGAGCCCAGGCCTGGCCAGATACCCAAACCAGCTCACTGTGCCCAACTGGAGTCACGTCATGTCAGTGGGCACGTTAGCTTAAGGCACAAAGCAGTGATAAGAATGTATTTACCCAGCTGAGAGGAAAGGTGCAGTAAATCTCTCTGTGTCATTCTCCGCTATGTTCCTCCAACAGTTACATATACCCAACCCACATTTCTCTCTTACTATGTTGAAAATATAATCCTCTCTCTAATAAAATAATAAGAGATCTGCATTTGAAAAAACATGTTAAATAATTTGCAGGCATGATTAATAGTTCTGCTGATTGGTAAAAATCTGGTTAGAGCAGCTAGGGTATGACGGTTTTTTAGGGGTAGGATAAAAGTTTATTTGATTCTCTGTAGCTGAGTGTCCTCAGCTGAACCTACCAGCTCTTTGCTGTGTGAGGATTATAACTCACACTGCAGTTGGATCAGCCTCTGTTTCTATTTTTAGTGCAGATCTTGCTCCTTATTTAGTCCTGATTGCATAGCCAGAACTGCATTCTCAGCAGCTCAGTGAAAAGCCTGCCTGTGCCATTTTATAACTTTAACAGACAAAAAGATAGGAAGCCTGTAGCTTTCCAAACAGTCCTATTTTAGGAGCTTGCAACACGATACAGTCCAAAAAACCAAGAGCCACATGAATCCCTGCTGAAATACTATAGACTTTCCTGAGTTTTACACAGCAAGAATTTGGCTGCTTCAAAGTTAACCAGGATATTTAAAAAAACAAACAAACAAAAATATCCCAACAAAGCCAAACAACCAAACCCAAACAAACCCCCAAATTCCCAAAAACCCTTCTTCACCCTAAATATTTAAAATATATTTATTGAAACAGTAATATACATCTGGATCAAATTGTTCAGAAAACATTTTATCCTCCTTAGATTCATAGTTTATAAATCCAATTCAAGGAAGCAAGTACTAGCCAAAAAAAAAGTAAACAAGGAAAAATGGAAAATGTTGGTTTTAAAGAAACTCCTAGCAGGGATGACCACACAGAAGTAATTTTCTGCCACTCAATTAAAACCATAAGAACATTTTTGGTTTTGAACAAAGTTTTCCCACTACAGCAAGGAGTTTCTGCAATTCTGTCAGCATCAGCTAAAATGCTTCACCTTCACTTCTAGGATTTGCTTCTGGAATATCTCCTCAGTCATATTCACTTAGTAAGCTTATTTCCATGTGTTGCACGTAAGTGCATAACTAAAACCCAAGATTAAGATGAACAAGACCACTGTGAGGCTATAAACACACAAAACGCAAAGAATCTACACGGATAATACATGTAAAATACATTTTTATCTACATGTACTGAAATAGTATGTCAATAATGGATCTTATTTTCATGTGTGAAAAATAATCTTACCATACACTGAAATTAAACATAACTCCAAACAGGTCTTTCATTCCTAACCCAAGAAAGTTATAGCCTTGCATGCACAGACCTCTTGAATGTAATCCTAAATCCTTGCTCTCCCAACCTGCCATAAATTGCTAAGGAATTGTTATGCTGGTCAGGCAGTGGTCACTGAATTCAGCCAGTTTTATTGTACATGTAAGGATATCCAGCACTCCTCCTGTAGTGGGGAGATTAATTGCAGACAGAAATTTCCGTCAACTGCCCCTGTATTCAGGCTGTTGACTAGTCCTTTCAAGGCACATTGAGAATACAAAGGCAGATTCATAAGAAAATTAACTGGAGGAGTAAAGAATTAAAATCAGTGAAGAGAAGGAGGGACCGATATATTCTCATTGTAAATTTAATTATCCCTTAGTCAAACACTGGACAAATTACAAAGCCAGTACAAAATAGAAGGGCCATAAAAATTATGTATTCAGCAGCTCTGCATTTGCATATTCTGTGTTTCCCAAATATCCTACTGATTCTGTGAAAACACAGAATATTCCAAACACATGACATCAAGTGCCATATCTTGATTTAAATGACAGGCTTGGGATGCCACAAGAAGTACTCAAGATCACTGTCTGGAAGGCAAGGGGTTAGAAACTGAAAGAACTGGAAGTCCTTAACTGAAAAGACCCAAGTACTTGAAAGCCTGTTCATTCTAGCAGCTCTCAGAAACATTGCACCCTTGTACCCTGAGTGGAGAGTACTGAAATTTGGGTATTTGGGATGTGGAGTGTCTTGGCTGAGCTTCTCAGTATGACACATAAAGTTGACACTCTAGCACATTTGGAAAATAAAATTAAAAAATACTGGTACCAAGGCATCAATGTGCAAATCAGGGCAATGAAATCGTGACTCGTGTGCCTACAAATTAAGAACAAAAATTTAAGCATGACTATTCTGAGATAAAGGTATTTAAGAACAGAACTTTATTCTCAAAAAGCCACTCAGATTTTTTTCAACCTTACACTGAAAGAGACTGAACTGCATATGAAATCCTTCAGAAAATACCTAAAGACATAACCAGAGACTAAGATAACTTCCTTTAAGCCGATTTCAAGGAGGGGCTTTTGCGCTGATGCCTGACAGAGGAGCCCAAGAAGCTGATACTGAGTTGCAAGGGTTCAAGACATAGTTTGGAAGTCTGTGTATATTCCAGGAAGGTGTGGAGAAGATTTTCACAGGGAGACCCTATATGGAATCATGACAAGATTTTCTCTAGCAAGCCTCTGGCATGAATTTTCTTATGAAACACCATAGCATAGTGCAAAAAGTATCAAATTACTCACAACTATTCTGGACATATTTTTTAATAAAAAACATAACTGCTGAATCCATTTGGAAGAAAACCTAAGTGTATATAGCTTTGTTTATAATTCAACACTATAAAGAGTATCCTAACAAATTATGAGTATTTTGCAACTGATGTAATAACTATTTCTGTATTTTCAGTTGAGTGACCACTTCTGTGTTTTGAATTAGGAAATCTGCATAACATTAAAATAAATTACTCAAGTGCCATTTTAAATCAAAATGAAGTAGGTCACTTTGAAGTCAGCTTTGATGGGCAGTTTGGTTGTTTGGTTTCGGTTTTTTTTTTCAAATGAGAGCAGGAGTCTGTTCCCTCAGCACCACTTAATCACTGGTAACTTTCATGAAAAGCAAACAAAAGGCCTCTTCTATTTATCCATTATGTTCCTAAGAGGTGAGAACAGCTTGATGCAAATGAAAATCATTAAAGCATTCTGCACTACCATTAACTGTCTGAATATGTGTCTATGCAAATACAGCACATTACCCAGTGAAACTGCAGCCTCATGACCTTTTGCATTGAAAATCTACGCCTTATGACTCTCTTAACAGTTGAAATGCTCTCTATGATGTGTCTTTGTGGAAGTGCTTGGTTTGGACAGGTACGGTAATGGAGTGCAAGCCATTTCACAGAAACATATTCAGTTTCAGCTACCCCTTCACCATGTCTGGGCAAGGTGTAACATCAGAGATACCCGATTTGCAACAGTGCTATGGCACGAGTAATAAGCCAAAATGTGATTGCCGAGATCCAATCCTGCATGCAATTACACTCATAACTTCACTGAAATGAGTAGTTCCATTTAAGACATAATGAACATAAAATAATGCAAAACTGTAAGTGGTTTGTAGGATTAGAGGCCTAATTAGATATAAAACCTACTGACCTAATTCTTCAGAACTTTGTCCTTTGTGTAGCCATTCATGCCCAACCCAAATGGTGTGCAGGACCCGGCTACTCCCACTTGGTGCCATGGTGCCCACCCGATGAGACGGGTGAATGCATAGAACTGAGAGAGTTCAGTTCTCCAGCGGCAGTACCTGGTGACAGTAATGCACCACAACTCCTGCCTTCTTAAAAGCTTGAACCAGAGACATATTAACGGCAGCCCAGACAACAGGTTACAAGACATTTATTGCTTTTCAGTCTGTCTCTCTCCTTGGCAAAATTTAGGTCAGTCATCAGGCACAAATTTGCATCTGCTGCATAAGCTTTTCTAGAACTAAGCCTCGGCAGAGGTTATCACCCCCTCCTTTGGGACATATACCTTTGTTGCATACTTTTATGTAGCAGCAGAGTGGTTAAGACAGTGCATTATTCAACAGCAGCTGAAGACGCAACAGTAGACTGGATTCTAGGCTTCCCATTTGAAGGACACCAAGCCAACCTCCCCTGTCTCACAGTCCGAGGAGAATGCTTCAATCAGCAAGTAGCTGCATGTAAAGCATCTCTTACCTCCAGTTTGGGATTTTGCCAATCATTGCTGATGACTGGAAGACTTAGAGGACAGAAAGAATAAGGAAGCTTTAATTTCTTAGGCCTGCTTATGTTTTTTTCATTGAACAATACTTAGATAGCTTACATACATAGTACTGAGTGCAGGGACAAAAGACCTTTAGGCAGGGGCCCTTGTTACTCATTTATTTGGATGTTATGAAAAGTAATTAATGCATTTCAAGGCCAGACTGGATGGGAGTTTGAGTAAGCTGGTCTAGTGGAAGGTGTCCCTGCCCTTGGCAGAGGGTTTGGAACTAGATGATGTTAGAGGTCCCTTCCAAGCCAAATCATTCCGTGGTTCTATTTGAAGCACGTAGAAAAGAAATCAATCAATGGAACTGACTAACCCTAAAGGTCTTGTTCTGAATTTGGCAAATTGGCACATCTTAAAAACCTGATCTAAGACATTGCTGCTCTGCCTATACCATTTAGTAAAATGGTCCCAAGGAACAAACCTGAACACCAGGCTGCTCATCACCTGGGCCAGCATGCTGGGGGGCAGTTTAGGACCATAAGAGCAAGAACCATCCAAAGCAGCATTCCCACACTGCTCAGAGACAGCATTGGAAGGCAGGGGGATGCAGTGGCCTCAGCAGCCCTTTTTCATTTCACAGTATAGTTGCAATATATGGTAAGGAACATTAAAAAGGAACCAAAGGAGGAAATTATGAATTCTACTCTAATGCTACAGTTCATACCAAATAATTTGGAATTTTTAAACCTTGGAAGTAGCAGTGTTATAATTTATAAATTATTAAATTTAAATGAGCTTAAAAAGTTTTGGGTTTCTTAGGAACATAGATATATATTATGCTAACAACAATACAGTATTTACTGAAAAGTTGTGCCTATAACTTGCTCATTCCTCTCCTTTTCTGTCAGAACATAAGAAATAAAGCATATGTTACCACGTAGTGCACTTCATCTCTTTGGCAGCTACTGCTGTATTTTCTCTTTATCTGAGTGAAATTAACAGAACTATTTAATTTAAAAAATGCTATTACTTCCAAACTGTGATAAAAGATTAAAGCTACTCAGGATAAGCTTGAAAAGCATGGATGCTGTGGATTTCTTTTGTTTAAAAGAAGTAACTTCTAAAGTACTTAAAAAAAAAAAAAAGGCAATTCTGTGCCAGTAAGAAAAAGAAGAAATTAGGGAACTGACTAGTAATCTTGGCTGGAGCAAGAGAGGGGAAACTCAGATTACTGGTATTGAAAGTTTGATCACAAAAAACAGTGGCAGCTAAAACATGTGGTCTTTAAACATGCTTTTTTTCCTCCAGCAACAACAAAGAAAACGTGGAGATTTTTCAAAAAAATCCAATTTCCTCTTCAAACAAATAGATATTAAAAAAACTTACAGTGCTTTTAAAAGCTTATTCATTACAGCACAAAAATACAGTCTGATTTTTAATGTGTACCTAAAGATTTACCCAGAATAGCCACCATAGCTGCTATCTTTAGACAATGATCAAGATAAAAAAAAACAAGGTGTGGAGAAAAGGTATTGTTTAATGAAAGACATACATACCCATTTTTCTCAAAGCACAAGAGACCTTGGCACTGACAATTTTTGTTTCGAAAGCCCCGTCCTAATGCCTTATTTCAGAATGCTACAGCTTTGCAGACAAGCCCACAACTACACTTGATTTACTGACTGATTATCTTCTGTTTCCTTTTAAAGAAAAAGAATGCATTTAAAGCCGAGTTTGAGAATGTGATCACTTCTTGGAAGGTTCTCTTCCCTCTCTGAACAATGTAAGACTCTTTCAAAGTTATTTTTATGGCATAATAATTTCCTATTTTCCCCTGTGCATTAGTACTTTCACTCACTAATTTTTTTTTTTTTTTCAAAAAAGCACTGTCCTAATGCAAACACACCAGTTAATTATTAGAGATTAAAAATGAAATAGGTCAAAAGCCTCAGTCCTGTCTTCAGAAAAACAGGACAAAATACTGTCTCCACAAAATAGCTTAGAAAGTAGCACAGGGAAAGGAAGGTGGAGGTGCAGTGTGTGAAGAGGCTGGAAATAGTACTTAATACTTCACAGATTTTGGAGACAGTGTTGTTTCATCTTATTAGCCAAGTCATCAAGTTCCTGCTTTTGGACAAAAACAAGTGTCACTGATTTTCTAAGTAAAACAGCTGCAAGATTACTCAAGACACAGCAGGAAACATGCACCATATTTTAACAGAATCCAGTCTCAGTCACTTAACAGCACAGCTTCCAGAGAGAACATAGCCAATTTCTGTACTATGTGTTTATACACAGCACACATGATTTTCCTCGTCAAGATCTGGAAACAGAATCACAGTGTCTTGCCTTTCAATCTGTCCTAACTTCAGTTAACATATCACATTAGATTAGGAGATCTACTCTAGAAATTTGGTTTTTTCCCCATTTTGCATCTCCAGTGGTACCTATCTCATGCTTTGAGACATAAAGTGATCAATATATTGGTATGAAATTTAATTTTATTTGCAAGACTCAAATTGTCGAGGTAGATCTGTGCGCTAGTGGGGTCTGCATTTTCAGGGTCATCCTTCAGCAGATACTACTAGAATTGGTAGATTGTAATAATAATAATAATGATGATGATGATAATAATAATATCATCTCAATATTAAAATAACATAACAACATCATCCCTTCAGTGTGAGTACTGAGAAAAAAAAGAACACTAGCAAAAAGTATTCAGTAAGTGAACAATTCTGAAACTAGGTTTCAGTAGCCACAAAATTAGTTTTTTAAACATCTAGATAAGAACATTACCTCTGAAATTACATTAAACTTAACTTCAGACCAAGCAAGCCTGAAAATGTTAGCCTTAAAGGACAGCAGAATACTAGGCAATACTTAGCCTACAGTAAAACAAACACCACCTCTTCCACCAAAAGCCAGAACAAAATACAGCATCCAAAGGAACCCTTTAGATATTACATAACTCAATTTTTGGAAAGCATATGGTACTCTAATGAAACCTCAAAAACCACTTAGGATGTGCTGGATAGATTACAATGCAGAGCCGGAGGTCCAAAGACACAAGGACTGTGTAAAAATTCTGCAGCTTAAAGAAAACAGTGAATATTATAGGGCTCAAGATAAAACTGGAATAAAGGAAAAGCAGTAATTTATCTATACCTGTGGTGCCACAGGAACCATTGCAAGGTCTTGTTTTATTTGACAGCTTCATTAATCCCTGAGAGACTACAATGTGGGCAACTTTGAGGACACTGAGATACTTCAACACAAATTAGTGAGGCTAAAATGCAGCCAGAAAACTGCATTTTGATTTTGTAAAATCAAACTGAATACAAGAAAAAGCAAGCTACTGCTATGGAAAAGACTGAGAGAAATACTCTGGAACAGATTCTGGAATATATTCAGTGGGATGGAAATACCCCAAAGGCATCATATTTGTAAAGGATCTAAGAGTAACAAGCAAGCAGAAACTACAAATAGATTTGTAAGGGTACCAACAAAAAGACTAATTTAGATTTGAGTTGCATACTTGGAAGCACTGTATCCTGGAGCAGAAAGGTAATGGTTTGTCTATACACAGCTGTAGGCAGCCTGTGCAACACTTTATTTGTCGACAGCCAACAGAGTCCTTCAAGCCTCTTGGTGGACCAAACATCGATACTCCCAAGTAATTAATTCTGCCCTACAAATGGAGGTCATATGGTTTCCTGGACATAAAACATAAATTCTTCATCCACACTCTTTACAACCACGCCTGGAAATCACCAATGAGTTCTAGGCATATTACAAGAAAGATCTATGCAAACTGGATGGAATTCACATAAAAACAGCAGAAATTCTTTGGGAGCTGGAAAGAATCAAAAGGAAATGTTACAAGCCTAAACAAGTGTTACTTTACTTAGCTTAAGCTAAGCAAGTAAAAAGTTCAAAATGCCTTTTTCTTAACATTCAGTTTCATCAGGAAAATTTTTCCTGATGAAATTTTTTTTTTTGTTGTTTCAAAGGAACAAATTCCAAGAAGGAAAAATAATTATTTGAAGTGATAAAAGGTTATATACACCTACTTATTTAGGAACTTAGAGAAAGCATATACTGAGTTCTAAACTAGAGGTAATTGTCCTAATAGAAAAAATATAGCAGGCATCTGAAATAATATACACTGTATAATGTATACATTCATATACGACAGGGACCAATACCAACAGAGATGGACAAAACATTTGGCGGAGCTCTGCCATCTCTAAGCTAATCTTAAAACATTTTAAGTTTACTCTTATAGCAACACTCCTCTTTCCTTTTGGATAACAGATGGCTGTTTGTGATCTACATATTGCACTGAGGCTTCTTTCACTTCGTCTGATGCATGAATGAGGAATGCCTCCCATAAGTCAGACTACATGGCAGAAAAAAACATAGCATCTAAAATTAAATGGCTTTCACTCCTTACCATCCAGCCCCATTTCTGTGATTCATTCAAAGAAACACATTTCCCATTTTAAAACAACAAAAATTCAAATAATAACCACATACTCATGTGTACTTGGCTACACAAGTTATAGAAGAATGATAGGGCTTTTGGCAGTTATAGTACTTGAAAATTTTCCATTATGACATCTTTCTAATTACTTATTATTTGAACCATTTGGGCTAACTCTCTTCACACCAGACGTATTTCTCAGTGGATACTTTCAACTAAATGCTTCAGCTATTCATCAGAACTAGAATATGAAAAATTATGTTTCACTTGCCGGTTTAAAAGCAGTTCTTACAATCATCTACCTGAGCTGCACTGTGTGGAATAGAAATTTCAGAGTATGGAGGGATTGGCAGCTCTCTTGTAAAAATAATCTTTGATTTTTTGCTTTGATTTTTAAAAAAAAAAAGCTATTCAAATGCTCAACCACTTTTCTTTGTATACTCCACTACTTGCCAATAACTCTGTTGAACATACCATTTCCCACAATAGTATTAATGTTCAAATGTTATATGTCATTACACAGTGTTTTCTCTTTTGAGTCCATTCCCAAATTTTACAGTCATTAGTACAAAGCAATACACAGCAGGTTTTTAAATTACGCTGGTTCAGCAATGCCAAAAACTCTAGCACCATTCCTCAATTATCTAAGACCTAATCGGTTCATTTTAATCAAATTTCATCTATGAAATTATCACTGTCATACATACAATCTCTAAATGTCACTTACTGCTATACTGCTCCCCAACAATGTGTGTTTTTTTAATATTAAACTGAATTCCTTATACAATCATATAATTGTTTTACTTTTGACAATAGGTCACCTTCCAAGCATGGAAGGGAACCTCAATCACTTCTTGACATGTAGAATTCTGTCAGTAAAGAGCAGATCAGGAATCTCATCTTTACAATTAAGTGTTTACCGGCCCTTTTCTTATATGATGCATGTGTTGCACGTTCTCAATTTTTTAAAATAATGGCATAGTTCTACATTGTTACACATGTAATTCTTTATTAATTTTTACATTTCAATTTATATAATTTTCTTGAATACTTATGGTTTTTCCTGTAGGCACATGCAGTGGCAGGTATTTTCTGATGCAAGGCAACAGCAAGACCTGAAAATGTTGGAAAAAACCCCATTATTTTCCAAAAAAAAACAACAACAAAGGGTAACTTTCAGTCAAAACTGATTGAAACATAAGTTGCTAAATGCAAATACAACCCAGGAAACAAAAATGGTCAAAGGTAGTTTGCATTTTCATATAAAGATTATGTATGTGAGTTTGTACATACAACTTATTTACAGAAAGGAACATATACATAATGCCACGATGCATATTTTAAAAGGGTTGCCTTTTACACTACTAGTACACTACTGTCAAGATTTTCTGAAACAGAAAGCTGTACCACCTCCATGGTATACAGTGTATTTTGTACAATGATGATGAAAACTCATTTATCCTAATGGCTAAATTGTCTGCATTGATTAGAGGAACCCACTTTTAAAATGTTCAGGGATCTACATGCAATCCTTCTAGGATTTTGATAATCAGGTGCAGTCACGTGATAATAACCAGCAAACATCATATAACCCTTTTTGTAATCTCATCAATGTCCATATTAAAATCTGTTAAAATGCTCTGCCCTGCTGCTTTCACTGAGAGAAGAAATACATTCCTCCACTGGATAGAAACCTTTCATGGGAAGTTAATTTTCAGTTTATGTCTAATCATTCTACATTGACAGTGTTCTTGGCCTAAGTATTTTTTGTTCTTCCTTAACTCCAAAGTTATGGATCTTATTTGATATGCTGTTCTCCTTCAAACCTAAGGTTATTAGCAACTTTTATTTATATGCTGACTAGGACTGCACTAAAGACATTAAAAGGGCAGACTCTACCTGGAGCCAACTTCCAGTTTTATAGTCCTTCTCTCAAAACAATCTATCAGAACTTCCCATCAGCGATTCTTTATGTTATGCATCCTCCTTCATTTCTCATATGACACTATACTGAATCTTTATAGGAAGCACAGATTAAATCTGATTATGGTGGTGCTTGGATGACAGTTGGACTAGCTGATCTTGAAGGTCTCTTCCAGCCTCGATGATTTTGTGAAATTGACTTAATTTTATCAAAAAATTGTTTTATAAAAAAAAATACAGTTACCCCAATACAATCTAACGTTACTACATCAAAGATATATCTTTTTTTTTTACTTCTATGCCTTTGCATATCCTATGTTATAATTTGTCTCCTATGTCCCACACAATGCCCATGGGCTCTCCTTCAAGAACATTTGTTACTTTCCAATCACATGGCACTGTTCTCGCCCTGATAGGTTTATTAAGAGTCTTTGCTAAAAGACTGCTTTGATACTTCTAATGTTTTCATAATTGAGACCTAGTTTAGTTTTCCCATCAGGCTTCTAGTGACAAGACACTGCTGGTGTAATGCCGTTGACTAAATGTGTGACTGCACTACACTTCAGAGCCTACTGCCTAGCCTGTAGCTAGTAACTGAGAATTAAAACAAACAAACAAACAAACAAATACACCTCATTAATTAGGATCTTAAGCATTGTTTCCAAAACACTGTTACCCCTACAAATTAATTCAGCCACCTAAGAGCCACTTTGAGGCAGTTTGGTATCTGCAAGCTGCTCAATTCCTTGTTGTTCAGATGCTGTCCTTAGATTTTTATCTGGTAACATCCAGAGAGCAATTGACTTTCAGCTGGTCTGATGGGCATGCATGGTATTGCTTCACATTCTGGCTTCAGTGGGCTTAAGTTCCTGGAGTATAAGCAAGGCCTGTCAGAACTCTCATGTGAGGACTTCTTGCACTGGGTGTGTATGGAGCCTTACAGTCTAACACAAGACTATGGATTGTCACACATGACAAAGCAAGTACAGGTTTGGCAGTCCAGAACTATACAGCATAGTACCAAGTACTCCAGTGTGAAGATTCAGACCTTCTTCATTCACTTAGTCTGTGGGGCACACTGGGGAATAAACTTCCTGTGTAATGCAGACAGTCTGACTGTCTATGTTGGGATACCAACTGGAGGGAGCACATATCACTCCTTGTCCATATGTCCAGGTTTTCTCCCTGCAGACACTGCATTTGTGTCATCTGAAAAAATAGCACCCAAGAATATGTGAGCCACACTCAGCTGTTATTCTGAAATAATAGTTTGGATAAATCCAGGGCATCCCCAGACTGAGAGAGCACTCCAAGATTTCAGATCAGAGACCTCAGAAATACTGAACATCCCCGAAATCAATAGGAACTCAAACATGGAAAACTAAGCGGGTTTTGAAGGTAAGATGTACTGCTGGAAATTTTACCTCTGTGTCATAGTCCAAACTTTAATCATCAAATTCTGTTGCTATATTTAGATATTTGAAAAATATGGCTTTTCCCTTGGCCTCCATCATGTTTAGTCACTAGATGATTCTGTGGCTGTTTATATTTGCATTTATAATTTTCTGTGAACTGCAGATATAATTTTGTGACCAGGTTTTTTAAAGTGGCTACACAGTAAGCATTAAAGAAAAATAAAAATTGACATGCCTTTTGTTTAAGAAAAGGGCAAACCTTTATTGATTTTACTCTATGGAGAAATTCTAACTTAAAAGGCAGTCATCAGTTATGCTGATAAGTAATACTATTAATACTCAAATTTTGATTGTACAGCTGTTTAGTTGTGCATGATTAGGACCAGTTATATATTCAAGAGTGATTATTTTCATGCAAATACTTGGCTGGCTAATGGGGAGAACAGCTGCTGCTTAGCAACTGGAGGAACAGAGAATATAACAGAAAACTGGATGAAACCTTACAGAGAGAGAACATACAATGTTTGGAGGTATCAGGGAAAATGGGTGGTAGTGCTCTCTAACCAGGATGGTTTTTTTTCACAATTAATGACACCCTGGGACAGCAGCATTTTCAGGTAATAAAGTGTAAACTAGAAGAAAATTTATATATCGTACATGCTTACACTCATGTGCGTGAATAACTGCTAAAGACAAACACTGACACACAAATTGAAATGTAGGAAATCCAGAAACACGCTTTGTGTCTGTCATCTATTGAAAGGGTTAAAATGATTTTCAGACTTCAGCAACTTAAACTACCACAAGCCAAGCTTTCTGGAAGTGCTCTCTTCCTGCTGCTCAATCTCAGCCCCTGCACTGCCTCCTCCTCTGTGCAAGCACAGGCTTTCACACCCCTACATAATGAGGCAGATCAAGGATCTGATCTAGGTTAAAACTAACCCATATTTTTTAGTGGGATCGCTTTTACCTGGCTCAGTTTCCAAGTCGGGTTCCTTGTGCAGCTATTCAAACACTTGCACTGACATGAGGAGGAGGGCAGGGGACCTCCTGTGACAGTGCTGACTCAAACCTTTACTGAAAATACAGTCTTACCTTGGTGTGACCCTGCAGACAAACCTACTGACTTGACTGCAAGACAAAACTGAAAGCAGAAGTGAGCTGTAGGAAATTAAGGGAAACTGAAAAGGCACAGCTCGGAAAGCATGCAAGTTCCACAAAAGTGTCTGCATGGCTTTAAGACTACCACTTGGATTAAGCTATTTACATCAAAAAGGAAAGTCACTTTAATTTTTTTTTCTGAGAGTAACGTTCAACACTTTCAGAAATCAAATTAGTACCTCATATGAACAAGAAATTGGCTGTAGATTAGGTATCAACTGTTCCTGTTCTTTCTGATTCAAAGCATGGTTCTCCCCAATTTAATAAACAACATAAAAAATTTGTCATTTTAAATAGAAGACTCTGAATGACATGCTTTAGCGAATCCTGCTTTGTGCTCCTAAGAAGTTAGTTATTTCAGCTTTCTACTATTCTACTGTGGGTAGCTGCTTTCTCTTCAGCAGGACTCCCAGGTATGAACTTGTGCTACATCTCACACACCACACTCATTTAGGAGAAACCAGAATCCACCAGTGGCTCAAATGTCTTGGTTTATTCACCAACCCAGCTGAGGGGCAGATACACATCATGTTCTCCTGCCTACGCAGATGACAACAGAATACAGCAGTGGACTGGTATCCCCTAGCACAGAAGATGACTGCTGATGTATCTTCAGCTCATGCAGGCACCAGACCACATCTGGCAGTGTTCAAAGGCATTAAACTGTCAGTGAAATACACAGCGGTGGGAAGACACAATGCTCAGCAAGTTAAGAAGATCATGTGAACAGAAAGAAAACAGAGCAGGAATGGAGTAACACAAGAACTGTTATTGTCCCTACCAAAGTTCTATAGAAAATTAAGGAAATGGATTGGTAAAGGAGCAGTACAAAATGTATTCAAATAACAATAGTTAGAGATGCTGTTTGTTAATAAGCTCCTAGTGATTTATTAGCCTTTGTGAAACCTAAGTATTCATAAGAATATTTTTGCAGTTCCAAAGGTTTTCCAAATACTAGCTTTGCAAATGTAAACAGCTGTCAAAAATTAAAGTTTTAGCTCAGTTATTCTTTAGATATAATGAAAATAGTTTGGATTTCAACCTTATTTCAACCGCTTTTGTGACGTAAGATTTCTTGATGACAAGGTAGTTGGATTTTTTTTTCTGTTCGCATAAAAATGAGTTTAAGGAGGAAAACATATGTGAGCTAGAGAAAATAAACAGCTTACAAAGAAAGAGTAGGAAACCAGTTACCCTCGAGTAGACAGGCAAGCTTCCTGTTCATTACAATGAAAAAATGAAGGGTAGCAACTGCTTGACCTGTCTTTTGTTCAAATCTAAACCCGAAACACATGTAAGCAAAATGTGAAACATGTGTTCTACATACTGGACGTTTGTCAGGTTTTATAGGTTTGTACATTTGTCTCGTATCATCCAGTCCTGCACGCACATGTATCAGCATCGCTCTCAGTGCGTCTGAGTATTTGGCCTTTTAACCGGCTCATCTCCCACATTGCCAGCTCTTTGGATATTTGCTGTTTTGGGGTTTTTCCTCCCGAATCCACAGCTCTCAGACAAAGAGACGGCAACACCAATCTTAAACCTGAACTCAAGGCTTTTTCAGCACCTCAACCTAAAGTCAAGCCTGTTTTATGGTTTCCAATAAAAACGTGCACGAGAGCGCTGCAAACCGCAAAATAAGCTCTCCTAAAGGGCGGAGGAGGAGGAGGAGGCAGAGAAGCGGGGGCAGGAGGAGCAGGGGGACGCGGCCGCCGCGGGGCCGAGCCGCCCGCAGGGACGCGGGGACGCGACCCCGCC
>VZTE01006108.1:0-118088 GCA_013397775.1 Eulacestoma nigropectus | reverse complement strand
CTCACCTGCCAGCGGCGGCCGCGGGGACGGCGGGGCAGCGGCGAGGAGCGGGGACCTGCCCCGGGTGTCGCGCCGCGCCCGCCCGGTGGCGGCGGAGGCTGTGGGGCCGCCGGGGCTTTGTGCGGAGCTGCCCCGGGAGAGCGGCGCAGCTGTGCAAACACCGGGGCCGGCCCGTGCCGCCCTCGCTCCCGGTGCTCACCGCCGCTCTCCTGCCGTTCCCGGGAGCTGTTGCTGCGGGAGGGCGGGCGGACAAGGGGAAGCCGCTGAGCGCGGGCACAAGTGAGACTTGTGCGGCACTTCGGAAGTGGGGGCTCGTGTCGCGGTGCGGATCGCGCACGGCCGGAGGCACCGGTGCTGCACTGCAGAGAGGAGCGAACTGAGCGCCGGCCACATGTTGCCCCCCGAGACTCCCGAATGTCACATGCCACTTCTACACTGCCTCTTCGCCGTGTGGCCTTGTGCTTACAGCCGTCCCACGTCTCAAATGTGTTTCTGACCAATACAGTGTTTTCCTGACCGGTACAAACAAATACACTCTCAGAACAAATTTCTAGCAAATTTAATAATTTAGAAAATTAATTTAATATGTATTGTAGTTTGCCCATACGTTAAATATTAAGTTGGAAAAAAAAACTGTTTTTTGAAATATTAGACATACTAAGCATCATTGCTTGTGATTTCTTTACATTTATGCTGTGTAATGCTGACCTTGGGAATTAAAGTATTTCTGCATATTTTATTGACTGGCATATTGAAAATTATATATTGATACATACATTAAATTTTAGGCAGGACAATAAACACATAATAAAAGAGCACAGCAGAGGTGTCTTTCTCTTCAACCAGTTATTATAGTAGAGCAGATATTTTTGTGGTATTTTTTGTTGGCTTGTTTTTTGTTTTTTAATTCAGAATTAACTGTCTTTAAGCACAGAGGAGCGTGACATATTAAAGCTGTTGTGCTCTGATGCAACTACAGCTCCAAATTATTAAGTAGATGAGTGGGATTAATAGATACAATATTGAAATAGTGGGACCTATTTTATTGTAGCTCTAATTTTGCATACAAAGGAGATATTATGTAATAATATTTATATAATGGCACGAGTAACTATTTCATTATTCAAAAATGTAGAGCTGAGGTTGTTGGCAGGTAGCAGGATTTTTGTGCATATGTGTGGTTAACTCATTAAGGCTTATTTTCTTTTAAGAAAATGTTTAGGTTATGCCATATCATGAATGTGGCATCATAAAGTAAACAGTGAAGTAGTTTAGTTGTCCAGCTATTAGGAATACAGTAGCAAATCCCTGGCTTCCCCAACCATAAACTTTAATGTCAATTTGCATAATAGAAGTGTTTCTAATTTGTCTTCATTAGAGAAGACAATTTGCTAGAGTCTGCAAAAGCAGTGTGACTTGTCTATCCTACTTATTTCCTTTTTAAGCTGTTTAATTTTTTAAATGTTCTGTACCTTTAGTAATGTTTGCTGATAAGCTTCGTGAGCTTCTTATCGCATCTCTGCTTTTTTTTTTTTCTTTTTAAAAAAGCAGACAAATGTAATTCTCTCTCTTCAGAGGTGTTGG
Source organism: Eulacestoma nigropectus (assembly GCA_013397775.1). Lineage (NCBI taxonomy): Eukaryota > Metazoa > Chordata > Aves > Passeriformes > Eulacestoma > Eulacestoma nigropectus. Next base: position 116,504 of record VZTE01006108.1, on the reverse strand, counting down.
ACCTAAGCAGTCATTGTTAGAAGTACTCTGACAGTGATTCTCAGGTTATTTCTTGAGAGCTGAAATTTAAAACGAAGTGTAATCACTTATACCTACACTGACATTTTCTTTGAGGAAAAAGGAATAGTAAAAGCAACTTCTAGCATGCTGTCTAAGACAATGGGATGTCCTTATTGTTTGGCTTACAGGCAGTGTGATGCTTGTCTTCACTTGAGTTGGTCTGGGTGGGAATAACCCTTTCTCACTGGGTTTAATGCGTGTGCCTGGCCTCCAGGAAAGGTGCTCAGTTGCCTTGTTGCCTCCATGGTAGCAACCCATTATGGCTGTATAGGCTGCTCCACCTCCAGCATGATTAACTTTGCATGAATCTTGCTGTGTTTATAGCTGTGTGCCCAAGCTGTGCAGCTAATTGGGAGTCAGGTTCAGAACAGACTCCAGATTTCACCTGCTGAGTGAAGGGGGTTTGACTGGTATGTGGCAGTGGCTTATGCAGATATTCAGAAAGACAAACGTCTGGCAGTGCTGTATCCTTGTGTCCACCAGCAGCTACGGCCAGTGGTCTTGAAGGCACCCACCTGTGCTTTCTGGCCCATCTTGTGGAGGTACTGCATTCAGTGAAGTGTGTGAATGGCAGGGATTGCCAGTGTTCTTACCTTTGAAGGCTTTTATATAATCCAGTACCCAGCAATTAATTTGTAAAGGTTTACTGGTACAGTCTATAAAATGAAAGCGGCTTGTAGTTGAGGGAGATAAAAACCAGACTTTTAATTAAAAGTAATGGAAGGATCATCTCCTAGAATGGACTGTGTTGGCAATAACATTTGACAACTTCTTCATGTCTTTTGAGGAAGAAATAATGTTGTATTTGGCAAGACTACGCAAATTCTGTCTTGATGTCCTACATCTTTGCATAATAAGAGCTTGAAAGACAAGGAATCAAAATTTTGTTTAAGCCCGAAGATCTGCCTACTATATTCTGTTATTTTGTGAAATAAAGAGTAAAATTCTGATGACAGTAGCAAAAGGTGAAGTGAGCTGGTTGAGCCATTTCATTCAATTTTAGCTGTTTGGTGTTTTAAGCAGACTGGCACGTCTGTTGACATAGTGATGTGGACAAAAGTATAATTTCAGAAATGCTGCAACACTGCCGTGGTGGTAATACAACGAATGCAGTGTTGAATTCAAGCTTTATTGTATAAGAGCATAGATATTATCTGATACACCAGTATTTGTATCTCTAAGGGAGTCTCATAGTATTGCTGCTTATACATAAAAACAATAGGTTTTAGTTCACTAGGTAATGCTCAAGTATGAAACCAAGTCACATTCTATTCTTAGGCAGTATTGTCTGCTAACTAGTACTTTTGTAAATGCTTTTCGTAAAAATAGAAAAAAACTTTGAAAAATTGCAAGGCCTGTTGTTCAGGGTGAAATCATAATGAAAATTTTTTTTCTTTTAATGTATTATTGTTAGTTGAATTGTCTATTCTTGAATTGTCATTCCTGTTGCTAATCTGAATCTTGTTAAGATTTTTGCAACCACATAAGTAACTGAATTTATAGCTTCAAAACAGATATATTTAAGGTAAGAGATATCTGTAATCATAAAAGTCATGTATGTTAGTAATTTTGTTTGGGAAGAGGTTGTTCTGTACATCTTAATCATTGAATCATGTAATGTGCTGAGTTGGGAGGGACCCGTCAGGATCATTGAGTCCAACTCCTGGCCCTGCATAGGACACTCCAAGAGTCATATGAGGTGCCTGAGAGCATTGTCCAAATTCTTAAACTCTCTCATGCTTTGTGCTGTGACCACTTCCCTGGGGAGCCTGTGCCAGTGTCAGGAAAACCTTTTTCTTGATACCAAACCTAGACCTCCCCCGATGCAGCTTCATGCCATTTCCTCAAGTCCTGTCACTGGTCATGAGAGTGAAGAGATCTGTACCTGCACCTCCTTCATGAGGAAGTTGTAAGACCACAATGAGTTCTCCCCTCAGTCTCCTCCAGGCTGAACAGACCAAGTGACCTCAGCTGTTCCCCATGTGGCTTTCCCTCAGGGCCCTTCACCATCCCCGTAGCCCTCCTTTGGATGCTCTCTAATAGCTTAATGGCTCTTGTTCAAGTTGCCATTGACCAGGACCCCCAGGTCCCTTTCCGGAGTGCAGCTCTCCACCCTCCTGTTTCCCGATCTATCCACAAAACCAGAGTTGCCCTATCCCCAGTGCATAATCCAGCACTTGACCTTGTTAAACCTCATATGGTTGGTGGTTGCCCATCTCACTAATTTGTCAAGGTCTCTCTGCAGGGCCTCTCTGCCCTTGAGGGAGTCAACAGCTCCTCCCAATTTAGTGTCGCTGCAAACATACTTGGTATTCCTTCAAGTCCTGTGTCCAAGTCATTACTGAAGATGTTGAAGAGAACTGAGCCGAGGATGGAGCCCTATGGAACCCCACTAGTGACTGAATGCCATGTCTATATTATTTTTATTCCTCTGAAAATGTATGTGGGATTTAATTCGCTGTTTGCTGATCCAGCATTGTAAGTCACCCTAAGCCTCATTCCAAACTGCTATTAAATTTAGGTGACCTCAGAAGGAGATTGCTATCCCATGTTGCTGCCATTTATCTGGTACTGTGAAGATTTGTTTACTATGAGATCTCTTGTGATGTTTGAGGTGCATTGGTTTCTACTAGCTCTTGGCTATTTCAAGCTCTTGGAGTCTGTCGTCAAGATTTCACTGACCACTTCAGAACACCTACGTGAATGCTCAGTTGAGTGTTTCTGTCAGGTGCTTATTCAGCTGCAGAAAGACCAAACCAAGCTGTAAATCTATTCATAAAGAAATCAGGGAGACTAGGTGAACTGGATGTCATTTTAGGAGAAACATTAATAAGCAAGCTGAGGTTGCTAAATTATCACTTCGCTTAACAAGACTTGAGCACAAGTAGCTGAGGACACTATCCATAAACCACGTAGGAGATACCTGTTGGTGTGTGATACTAAGTATTGTCAAACAGATAGTTGAAATATTAGCAAAAAAAAAATTTTGATGTGGATGTGATTTGAGGCTGATGTGTGATAAATTTTACAAAAATAGGTGCACACTTTAAAATTGCTTCTGAAGGGTGTTAGGCTGAGAAATGTGCGTTCAATTGACAGGACGGCCTTTGAAGGCAGATCAGGAATTTACCTAGGAAAAAGTGATGTGTAATTTGAGGAGTAATATAACTGCTGTCCTCAACTGCCACTTTATGTATTTGTCTTGTTTGGAGGGGTTTTGTATTTTACATTCTGCAGTCACTGATCCAAGAAAGAATCTTACTCAGGGCAGCACAAAAACTCAGCCAAAGCAAAGGATGTTTTTAAGTTACTCTTGTATGCTTTTGATTACAAGTTTTTCTGAGGCTAAATGTAATATAGAGTAGGGGCTTACAGTCAGCAAAATCTGAATGTATTTCAGGTAGACATCTCAGTTTGGTGCCTTCATTTCTTGGTTTTTTGAGACCAGAAGAGAGGGGGGAAGAAAAGCAGAGGCAAAAGCTCTAGCTAAAATCTGGCTCCCTTCCAGCAGCAGTAGCTCTGGTATGACTCAGTGAAGGGGCCTGCTTATCTTCTTTCTTCTGTTCTTCCCCCTCCCCTTTCCCCCTTCACTGACCTGGCTAGGCTGTATATCTGATCCCATCCAGTGTCTGTCTTTCTGTCCTCTGTTATTGCTCATTTGAGAAGGACTGAACTCATTTCAGGATCTTGCTGCTTTCTATACTCAGCTCATTATGAACTTCTCCTCTCCCCAATTTGCCTGCCATTTCAGACACTGTCCCCCACAATGGTCATTCCCTGTAGCTTCCTTAGTTCAGTGTTCACAGCTGAGCATAGTTCCAGTTGCTGCTACTTCCCATATTCCATTTCTCGGAAGTGGGTACTACTTCTTGCTAACACTCTTCCAGTTTCTTCTGTGGATTCCCAGTGAGAGGATTCAAAAAAGGATATAGCCATTGTGGTGAGGCTTGTGCCTTTGCTTTGCCTTTTCACACTCTTTCCCAAAATATACCAGCGTACAGCTCCTAATAAGGGGCTTGTTCTGTGGGCTACAGCATGGCGTAAAAGATTTTTGTGTTGTACAGTGTAGCTTCACTTCCATCATAACATTTCTGCATCTTGCACTGACAGGCTTCTCATACTTCTGAAGAACTGTTTGAAAAATTGCCTCATATATTAAAATGACATGTTCTCTAAATTGTTAGGTTTTGGTGGGGGTTTGGTGGGGTGGTTGTGTTTGGTTGGGGTTTTTTTAAGAACCTTCTGGATGTTTATTGTTGGTGGTGGTTTTTTGTTGTTGGTTTTTTGGGATTTTTTTAGAGGCATTTGTTACATACTTTGTATAGATTGCCTGCTGAGTTGTTTGAGCAATGAGAGGCTGCCTGAATAAACTGAGATTCTGCTCCACTAGCATGAAACTTGTTAAGTAGCCAATTTCATACTTGTATATATGCAACTTGCTAAAATTTTGTTTCTTTAATAAACTTTAAAATACTGTGACAAAATTGGTGTTCTAAATAGAATCCAGATACTGGGTTCATAACCAATATTGTGCTTGCTATTGTAGAGTACCTCTTGGTCAAGTCACTGAATATATTTGTGCTGTTGTAATTCAGTCGAAAAAACACATGCATACCTGACCCTACGTGCTTAAAACTCAATCAGCTGCAGACTTCAAAATGTCCCACAAAGTGGCTGCATCTATATTGAATCTGGGATTGGTTTTTATGATTAGTGTCCCTGGAAGTAGACCAGAAGCTTATCTATCTCAACTACAATTTCCAGTTCTGTTACATACTTCTTAAGGGTGCTTTTTGGCTGCTTGTTGAAATATATTCTTTTGCAGTGTGTAAAATGAACCTCCTCAAAATAGCACACTGGTCTGAAAATAGTTGTGTCTCTTATTTTTACCAGAGAAGCACATGCATATCACAACTGAAGTTGGCAGGATGAGATGATGTGTAAACACTCAGTGAGAAACAGCTCCTGCTTAGTAATTTTTGCAGTCTGAGTAGACAAGATAAATCTCTGAAAGAAGGAAACAGGTGTGGTAATACCATACTATCAATTTCTTCTCAGTCTCTCATACTCAGAGTTCCAGTATTGATCATTTAATAATACCCTCTTCTACTAACTGTTGCCATTACCTTGGTTTTGTCCTCTACCCTTGGTTGACTTGATTGACCTCTGTGTGCAGTGAACCTCTGAGAAGCATGATGATGACAGTGAACATATAACCATTTGGAGAGAGGCAGTATGAACATTCATACTAAAAGATTTATAGTCGATGTTCTGTCTCACAAATGAAGCAGGTGAAATTTTTTATAATGATCTGACAGAGTCACTGAAGATTCAGTCTCATGTTACAGGAGACGTGCACATCAAAATCTCAGGACAGTTGGCAGTTGAAAATTTTTTTCTTCTTTAATTACACGTTAAAGAGACTCTCCATCTCCAGCTATTGCAAAGCTAGTATCTCAGCCTCCTGATCTGTCAATACTGGATGTTGAGGTAACAACTGATGAACTTGCTTCTTTGCCTTTTCCTCTCTGTCTGCCATGTTATATATACTGTCCCTGTATGTTACAATTGTGTGCATTTTTTAAGCTCCTGTGTATGTCTCCTCTATATCACATTTATTCTGGGGGGAAAATTGTATCACTATATTGAATTATCTCACATTTCAGGAACATGTTCTTGACAGACAGCAAGGTATACCTGTGTAAAGAAAAGGATGAATTTACTTAGGGTCCCACATCAAATAAATAGCAGAACTGATAGTACAGTGAAGAAGCTGCTGTCTACAAGCAGTGTTGCTTCTGTGCTACTATGCTGCCCAGTAATAAAATAATGTGAACAGTAAAATAACGTTCTTTGAATGTTGACCAAAGTTATAGTTGTGGTAACAATTATAATGTTAAGGCATAGGCTTGGTTAACAGGGTCCAGGGATTGATTGCAAAGATCTGCTGTGAAATCTGTACAGTTACACTTAATTGCACTGTTACTCACAATACCTATATGTATTCTGGTGAAACCAATAATTCTGAAGAATGCAGTGGAATAATCAAGTATGTGAGCTTGCAGACAGGCAGTATTTTTCTGCCAGTGATACAGTTAAGTCTGAGAACAGAGCCCAAAATATACAAGAATCTAAACAAATACCAGAAAAGTTTGCACCAGATATAGGAACTGTCCGAAATGTCGCTTCTTGCATAGTCTTCATTCATGCATGTTTGTTTAGGCTCTTTTCTTTCAAGAGCTGCTTTTTATTACAGAGAAGTTATAAGGTGTGCAGAAGTTTGTGTGTTTTTTGGCAGGGCATTTGAATAAAACTTCACACTTGCTGGCTGGGCTGAGCCATATGGCTTATTAGGGAACCATTTGATGTCTGTATGTTCCAGCCTTCCTGTGATCAGTATGCAGACAGCCATTTCGGATAACTTCTTCCTCGACTCATATATTTGCAGTCTGTCGTGTTTACTGCATGTTTATGAGTTCATGTTATGTTACCTTGGTGTATATGTGCATGCCTTCTCTGGTTTCATGTTGGGGAGTCATCATCCTCGGAGGCACTTAAAAGTTATGGGGATGTGGTCCTGGGCAGCCAGCTCTAGGTGGCCCTGTTTGGGCAGGGAGTTTGGTCCAGGTGACCTCCAGAGGCCGCTTCTAACCTCAACTGTTTTGTGATTACTGAGATTACTCTTGTCAGCAGTGAGTATCCAGGTGCTCTGTACAGCCTGTTTGTGTGTCCAGGTAAGCACAGTTGCATCCAGACGATGTGGAAGGGTTGCCAGGTAGCTGTCTTTAAGCTGATTGCCCTACAGCTGTGAAAGTTACTGGAAGGTTTTGGTGTTGTTAGTGAAAACTGATTTAGATTTGGAAAGAAGAAGACGGAAAAAGAGAATATTCAGTACAGTGATCATTGCTAAGCTGTGTTTGTCCTTAGTGACATGTTCTTTTCCTGAAAGTTAGAGAAAAAGTAAGAGCAGCCCTGCTTATTTACATTCAGGTTGTGCCTCTGTGCTGTTTGCTGACTAAACCAGTGTTTACTACAGAAAAGCTGTGTGTCCTATTTTAGGTGCAATATCAACATGCAGTACTCAGTGTGAATATTGAAAGGACTGTGGAATGTTGCACCTAATCCATAATACCTGACATTACACCTCAGGGGAGGTTTACAATAGAAGTTTTCCGAGTTTTATATAGTGAGATGTATAATGAGTCTTTCATTTTGTGTTTGAAACTACCTAGGTGGGTTTCTGCATAGCACAGATCTTATTAAGCAGTGAGAATTGGAAACTGATTCAGCCCTCACATTGGCAGGTACTGCCTTCAGATCAATAATGAACAAATTTTTATTGCTGCCACCCCTATTACACTTATTATCCAGATGAAGAGGCAATTTTCTGGAGTTCTTGATATAGAAACTTTTTTATTTTCTTTTGAAAAGTTACATATTTAAGCTAGCTAAAATGTTACAAAATACTTTTATTGCAGATGAATAATTCTTTATGTTCTTGTATGTCTTTTTCCATTGACCATTAAGCAAATGGATTTGTGGCATTCACATTTGTAAGCAGTGAAACCTCTTCTGCTGTCTGCAGAAAATCAGAAGAGATTACAGGCAGATTCTTATGCTGAGGTAAAATGAATCTATGGTATCAAATATTTTAATTTTTGAGCTGTTTGAATTAGCTTTGTGGAACTAATACTTGGCCATCTTTACTGTTAGACCTAAATAGTAGCAGTAAAAACAACCCAGTTCTGCTGTGGGTTATCTTTTTATCTATTTCTTACAGTAGAAGTGTGTTTGCACTCTCAGATAAATGTTCATGTCAGAAGGGACATCCCTAGAAATTGTCTAGTTAGTCCAGGTACCATGCACAAAGCAGGGCTATCTAGACCAGCTCCAAGGACGCAAATGCCACAATCTAAGTAGCTTCCAGTGTTTGACCACGCTCACAACAAACCAAACCAAAGAAAGAAAACCAGCAGACTCTTTTTGGTTTCTTGTGTTTCAGTTTGTGCTCATTGCCTCTTGTCCATTCCTTGGGTGCCACTGAGGAGTCAGACTCACTCCTTTAGTACTTCCTATCCGGTGTTTATACACATCTATAAGATCCTTTCCACCTTCTCTTCCTGAGGCTACAAAATCCTGGCTTACTCAGCCTTCTCTTGTATGTCCAGTGTTCCCAGCCCGTAATTATCTTTATGGACTGACTCCAGTATGTCCATGTCTAATGCTGGAAAACCCAGACCCGAAGCTAGCACTCCAGGATGCATCTCACCAGTGCTGAGTAGAGAAGCATCATGCCCCTTGACCTGCTGGTGTTATTCTTCCTAATGGTGCTCAAGACACTCTTGGCCTTTTTTGTGGCTGCTCGTTTACACTCGGGACCCCTGGGTCTTTTCCATCAGAGCTGCTTTCCAGACAATTTGCCTCTAGCCCCTAGTGATGTATGGAATGACTTCTCCCCAGGTTAAGACTTTTCATTTCTCCTTGTAGAAAGTTCTTCTTCCTTAGAAGTTCTACCCATTTCTTCAGTCTGTTATGAATGTCAGCACAACCTTCTGTTGTAGAAGGAACTCCTCCAGATTTTATCATCTGCAAACTTGCTGAGGTGCACCTGTTCAATGTCCACGTCCTTAATGAAGATGTTAAACAATGTTGGCCTGAGTTTTAACCTCTAAAGTACACCACAAATGACTGGCCTCTGTGATCCATTATTGCAAGACTGCTTATCCACACTTAAGTTTCATTTCTCTCCTTGCTGCATAACAGTAAAACCTGTTTTAGAGATCTCCAGTGTGTGTGCCTTGATACCCCTTCCTTTTTTTTAACATGCTGTCCTCTGAGGTGAAAGTATAAACACTTCATCTTAATTCTGATTACAGCAAGGTTTGTTTTGTAACATTTATAAAACTTCTATGTAGATATTTTGGGTATGTTATGACTGTGTAAAAGTAATAAATCCTGGATCTGGATTTTCTGGGTTTTGATAGTACGTTGTATCTGACAGAAAACATGAGAATTATGTAAAATAACTGAATATAAGTCGTCATGTGACTGAAAAGGTGTTCTGTATTGGAAATACAGTTTTAAAATCTCCCGTGTTTTTCTTACTTCAGAAGAGTGGCACATGTTGTACATTTATGCCATGGTAATTCAGGTCATTCTTTGTTCTGGCTTTTTACGGGGTTTTGGGTTGTGGTTTTTTGTTGATCGTGGTTTTTTTGATGTACAGTTCTTGAGGAATTGTGCATTTGTAAACCTGCAATTCCCATGCAGAGATTAATTTAGTATCTTTAGAGTATAGATTCTTGGTTTGAGTCTGATGCATTAAAAACCCCCAAAATACCCTCAACAAGAAAAGCTAAACCCCTCCCCCCCAAAAAAAAAACCCCATCAACAACCACACACACACTCTTACAGATAGATGAGAAGAACAGAATAAAGTACTGCTAAGCATTTACAGATTGTGCCAGCACGTCAGGTTTTGGTGAATTTTTGTTCTTATGCCAGTGGTTGGAAACCTAATCAAGGAAATAAATAGTAATTTTTAACCACTGCTATATTAAAGATGAAAGATTTAAGAATCAAAACCAGTTGTTTTAGGCAGTGTGCAGATAATAGTAGGGTAGTCCTCACTCCAAAAAAGTTATGTTCTATATAAATGGCGCATTAAAAGGTGTAGAAAAGAGTGATATGTTATGAAAACAGATGGCATGGCAATATTGTTAGTCATTATTTTGAAGTGGAATTTTGTAGGAGGGATTTCCTGAATGGAAAAACAGGGAAAGGGTAGGATGTGTTGAAAGGAAGACTGGGATCAGAAAGCAGTATGTAGAGTATGTGAGGTGAGCTGGGGGGTGGAGGAGGTTGGAGGAGGGAAGAGTGCTGAGAGCCAGGACTGTGGAAAATATTGATGTTGGAGTTGCAGTAACAGGGACCAGTTATCTAAGGCTGCTCCCTTTTGGTTTTGCTTGCTGTGGCGCATGGGGCTGACTCATCCCCTGAAATTTTTTCTCTCTGGTCTTGTGGCTGGAAGTAGATGAGGTGTTGCATGAAGTTTATTGCTCTGTGCAGTGGGAGAAGAGAGAAAAACAAGGTCCCCCTGACCGAGAACTGTCCAAGAGGTGTAGAACATAAGTGAAGAACTACAATATTCTCATCAGCGCTGTACAGTTCGTGAACACCTTTTGTATTGCCTACTTTCATGACAATTTGTATTATTTTTAGGTTAAGGGATGTGAAAATGTAAATAAAACAAATAAATATCTGGTGTTCATCTTCCCAGTGTATCAATAGAAATAAACTAAAACCAGATAGACTTCAAGCCAGACTCAGCAGTGATGGGTGCACAAGAAAATGCATCTCATGCTGGCTGAGAAAGATAGATGGGCCTGCATAATGTTAGGTGCATGTGAGGCAGGTTTCAAAAACAGAACAAAACCCAAATGCTGTGAAAAACAGCACACTTCTTCAACCTGATGATCTCTTCTTTAGTGCCAGTGGGCTTCTTGTAGCCTGTTTGTTATGTTCTTCAGTTACTTCCATAAAAATCTTACTTGTGTTGTGTAAGCTTCATTTATTGTGAGAAAACTGTAGCAATATCTTGTTCTTTCCAGGTTAGTCTGGCTTTTTCAGAATATTGTTCTCTTATGGAAACTACTAGCAATGCAGTGTTTTAAGTTTATTAATAATTTGGCTTCTGTATCCATCTGACTCACAGTAAGCCATTTAATTACAGGGAATGTTTCAATTTTAGTTTTTAAAGGATGAGTGACTACATTTTTTCCTTGTAGTACCCTAATGACCAGGGATTTGGTGTTTTGACAGCAGAACATGTAATAGTGAGAGGCTGAAGCTTTTGCATTTGGCATAAATAAATAAATAATAAAGCTGTGGAGATAAAATGGTGGTGGAAAAATAACAGTAGATCAGAGTGGAGTTGGCCAGAGAAACTTGAGTAAGAAACTGATTTAGGAGAAAACCTAGTGGCTTAAGATTGCATTGTAGTGCTTTTATTGTCTGAAGATACATAATTTGGTATACAAGGCTCAGGAGAAGCACATGCAATGTTTGCAAGAGTAGTACAAAAGTTGTCTGTTTTTACAGCTGCCTTGCAGAAGCCATCAGTTGAAACTTAAGACTTCATCATACAGTTGAATCTCTACATCAGATAAGTTGATGAGTTTCCAGTGCAGTGGTTTGCATTTTCTTTCTTCTGTATTTAGTTAATGATTTAAAATGTTTTATGGTGTGCAGTATTGAACAAGAGTTTCTTGGTCCAAGAATTTGCTATAGTAACCAACATTGCAAAAATGTTGCTTTCTGAAGCCTTCTGATTTTATTTGGCTTGTGTTGCAACAAATAAATGATCAGGTGTTAATTGTTAGTGCTTTTACACTAGGAAATTAGAGTTGCAGGGAAGAGGCAGGAGAGGGGGAAGGACTCATTCAATAAGCTGAGCTGAGGAGGCTTTTGGGGGGGGTGTTTGTGGTATTCTGGGGTTTTTTTTTGTGGAGGTAGACTCAGTTTGTTGTCCTCAAGTAATTGGGTTCATTGTTAGCACAGTGTAATTGAGCTTTCAACTTTTCTAGAGCTGAAAATAACTTACAGCTTCAGACTGTTTTGTGAGCTGCATATTGATACTGTAACGAGTAACTGAGAAAGGCAGCTGATTTTCTACTGGCTGTGTTCTGAATTACTGCACACACCGCAGCTTTGCAGAAGTGTGTGTTTAAGTTAATCAGAACAGTAAAATAGGACGCTTCTAGTACTAGAGGTGGCATATTCTTGTGAGGATTACAGAAGGAGAAACATACGAAGAAAAAAGAGGAAAACATAAAGCTTGAGGAATTAGAAGTCCATTCCATCTGCATTCATGAAGGAATCTCAACTTTTTTCCATCTAAACATACTAAAGTGGTTTCTTAATTTCTTCAAATGTGAAATGATCTGTTACAGATACCAGCCTTTCCTTAATGTAACTAGATGTAATGGAATTAGATAGATTCTGTTACTCTGAATATAATCCTAGCTCTTCAATATGTCTAAATTGTATTTAAGTGCGTACCCCGAACCACAGTTGTTTTGACCGAGTAGAACCTGGTATAGCAGTTACAAATGTTATGATACTGTTTTGAACAAAATTTTGGATGTTTAAATTAGATAGGAATATTTTTTCCCTTTTTTTGCATTTAAGTAATATTTGGAAAATTCTCCAACTGTTGTATTGATGCCCTTCATTTTCTTAGAGTTTTCAGAAGAGAAGGGATATGTGATAGAGAAATCTGTCCACTAAATCTTTGTGTACATACCAGAGTGATTGGGTATGACAGCAGTCCCATGTCATTATACTTCAAATTGTATGTTTCATTTGTTAATATGGGGTTTTTTAGGGAAAATTCAGATGTTTGCGAAAAGATTGTTTAAAAATCAGTTTAAGGATGAAATTTGTAATTAAGGATGATAGTGTCATCGATACAAAAGAAATTACATCCAGTAAACGTCTATGGAGGTGATGGCAGTTCTTTTTTTTGGTGTTGGTTTTCTAAATATTCTTAAATATTAATATTGTCACTGGTGCCACCCAAAATCTCTCAGTGTCACTTCGTTACTTCTTTCTATGAAACTTAAAATACTGGTGAAAGAGAAGGCATGTTGTGCTTTTCATAGGTAGTGAATTGAACCTTAACTGCAACTCCAGAAATTCTTTACAGTCTTCCAGCCAAGGAATAAACCATCAAGTCCTAGTTATTATTACTGTTTGAATACTAATCAGTTACTTTTTAAAGTATAATGTTTCTTTTTTCCTTGTAGCTCTTGTATCCTCTCAATTCTGTGTAATGTCTTAAAAAAAGTACTGTATGAAAGAAAAGATTAGAGCAGGGTTTTTTTAACCTCTTGGGTTGGGATTATTTTATTATTATTTTTTATTAATTTTCAGTTGACTGATAGAATTCATGACCATGATACATTACATATTTTACAAGGAGTAAAATGGATTTTTTAAAATCAACCTATGTTGTAGTAGCCGCTAGCATTTAGAACAAGGAAATCTCCAAGTTGACACCGGAGGCTAGCCATGTGAAAGGACAAGGTGCCAACTGCATGAGTTATTTGTTTTTCTGGCAAATAGCTTCTGTGTACACTAATCTCTAACTCAGAAGTAAATCTGGCCTGAGGTAATTTCTGCTTTTATGAGTTAGTTCAAGTTTAGTTCTGAAGTCATGAAGGAAAGGTCACATCTGTAGTGAAAATGGTTGCTCTTTGACCATTTTTGTAGTTGCACAGTTGGGTCAAAAGCTCTTTTGCTATTCAGGAATTTCAGTCACATTTTAAAATAAGCTCAGTTGCAACTGGACATCATTGTCTCTCATTGCTAAGCTGTATGTTGAAGTATTTAGCTTTAAAAAGGCTTCTAAAGATCACCTCTCACGAGGCTTAGTGGTATTTCTTTGTAGGCCCATTCATAGACAAAAGGCTTTACTCTGAAGAGGGATAGTGATGGTTGGAATTGTAGTTTTGTATTAGAATTTGCTCAAGCAGTTAAAAAATGTGTGGAAAAAAAAAAGAAAGGCAAACAGATGTTTTCTACTGTTAGTAAGGAATGTGATGAAAATGGAGTGTTCCAGAGAAATAAAGTGAAACAAAAGAGAAACTTTGGATTGAATTAAGACTCATAATCTCCATTAAGTAAAAGGAGAAAAAAAAGAGAAATGCAGTAGATAATGATGATTATAACTAATATCTGTTTAGAAATGGCTTGCACCTTTTTCAGTGGGGAGACAAATATTTATATTCTGTAATTGTCTGTTAATGGAGTTCTTGATCCCCAACTATTGAACAGTGGCAGCTACAATAACAGAATCAATGTGTCCAAAATGTCACATTTGAAGACTTTCTTTGTTAACACTCCATTGTTGTAGGAAACCATGAGTTAGATCTTTCTTTGCTTTAAGACAGTTTCTTAATACATGAGACATCAAAATTTCAATGGGCAATTCATCAGTTGGGTGCAAGGAAATTTGTCAGTAGATGATCTGGCTGATATGGTTATGTAACATCAAGACTTAATTTTTCGGTAGTATATAAGAATCACAGTTCCTATAAAATCAATATATTTCTGGCTATCTCTAGGAATTCCATTCTCACCGTTTTTTGTTGGATTTTTTTTTTTAATAGAAATGTGCTACAGATGTTTTTATTTAGAACCAGTAATTGGAGTCCTGTGGGGTTTTTAAATGCATAGTTGTCAAGGGTAGTTACTTATTTGTAGGGGAGAATAAGGAGAACCTACAGTCTCATTTGTGGTTTGTGTATGAGGTTAAGTTTTTAGTTCTTTTTGGCCATAATTTTGAAGTGATTGCTATTTTTCATGCAGTCATAACTTAAGGTTTTTGTCTCCCCCACACCTCGCCAGTTCACCTCCTAAACAGAATTTTATACGTCAAGACTTGAAAACCTGATAATAGGAAGATAAATCAAAATACTTGCTGTATCAAACCACTGCCCATTTAAGCAGTATCTCTGTTATTTGGTCATTATATTAGAGTTATTTTCAATTGGATTAAACTCTTGCAAGATAATATTTCCTTCAAGTTGGCCTTTCAGGATGATGTTCAGATTGAAAGCTGAGAGTAATGTACAGAATCTTTGCAAAGACATTTGACTTATCTTTCTTTTACTTCCACTCCTGCAAAGAGTGGGTTTTGAGTGTTTAACAGATATATAAATTGTGTCAGTGCTTTTTTCTCTGAATGCCATGTATGTGGTTAGTGAATGACTTTGTGCTTTAAAATATTTAGTCAATTATTAATTTGGTTATTACAGATGTAGAATCAAGACCAAGGGATTGAATGACTTTTGTTCAAGGTCTCGGTGGATTTGAAGTGGGATTCATCCTCCTTTTCATGCCGTTAGGCATTTTAATCACAAGACCGTCATTTAAGATAATGATATGCACTAGTGCTTCTAAGAATTCCTCATATGTGCCTTTATGCCATAATATTGTGTGCAGATTTGTACAGCAAACTAATGGGCAATAGACTGGACACAAGACATTGTAGAATACATATGTTGGAAAGTCACTAAACGGAAGGTTTTATTAAAAGATTGTATTTCGAAGAGATTTAAAGATGGCTCATTTCATTAAAGTTTATGCCTTTTTTATCATCTGCTAAGAAAGATTTTAGTATTCTGTATTGATAAGTGGTTTCAAGACTCACAGCATAGCATTTTGTGCTCTGAAGATTGAAGTTTTGACTGTGCTGTGTCTTCTAATGTTTTTGCACCATATTCAAATCCAAGTCTGCATATATGATAATGCACTTCCACTTTCTGAAAGAACTGCTTGAAGGATAGTCCCTGACATAGTTTGGCTCACATAGTTCCTTTCTTGAAAAAAAAAAAAAGAAATCCTGGACAGGGAAACTTGGCAGGCAGTCATATTGGAAAATAATAAACACGCCTCTGCCAGAAGTGTTTGAATTTGTTACAGTCATCTGGTCAGGACTAGTAGCTGCTTAGAGAACTATGAATAGCAACAGTAAAGGCAGAGGAACAATTTTTCTACAGGCATAGGGTTTAAATGATGCTTATTTGGAAGACTGCCTTTGTCATCAAAGAGTTGGAAACATAGTGGTTTTTTCTCTAAAAGTTTTTTTCCTGAAGAAATTAGAATCTGTTTATGCTACATATAATTAAAAGGTTTTGAACATTGATTTTAGAACAAGACAGTGCAGAAATGCCCCAGTGACAGTGATATATTATTTTTCTGGCCAAAGCCAAGAGTGAAAATAAATAGCTTTACCTGTGTTTTTGTATTTCAAGGTCTTCTGGTGGTTTGGATGGCAATTCTTTTCTGCTTTTTCAAGAGAAATTTTTTTGGCTCTGAAGGGGATAGAGCCCTGGAAGCTTTATTAGTCACCTTCTCTTTAAGCTTACACGAGACTTATTACTATTTTCTCTCAGCAGGAGGGTTTCAGGTTGTTTTCCCAGTCCACAGCCATCATTGTTAATACCGTGATGTGGCGGTCACCTGTGTGAGAAGTTCTCCTGGGTCTGTGCTTTGCTGTTGATGCATTTTGTATCAAAAGTAAAATAAGTACACTCAAGTTAATTGACTTGGATTTCAAACAATCAGCAAAGTGTTGGTCCCAACTATGTAAAATATTTTTTAAGCACAGATTTTTCATTCTGATTGTGGTCCATTTCCTCCAGTTGTCCAATTGTTTGATTGTATTGTTAGTGGAACTTTGTATACAGTTTTGTATAATACATATTATTCCTTACCATCTTCAATTTGAGCAGAATTTTTTGCAAAGTCATACTTCTAAGAATAATAGCAGTGATTCCAGGGGACATAAAAGAAAGCCTCTTGGGAACCATTGTTTTGTGATTTGTCATTTTAACTTTGTTTTCAAATGAGAACCAGTTCTGTAGTGGTAGTTGCAAGAAAACATTCAACACCAAAACTAAGTCAATGTAATGTGTGCTTGAGTTGTCAGAGAGCCTGACACAATAGCTCTTAAAACTATGCCAATCTGAGTGCCAGTAGTGGTGGTCCAGAATGTCAGAGTACTTTACTGTTAGACTGTTCATTGAGCTCTAGAAAGTAATACCATATTTATGTGCATGTTACTTGCATTCTGAAAAATGCAGAGCCCAGACAAGCTGATAGTCAATAAAATGATGAGAGTGTACATACATGGATATTAATCTGAACAGCAGCAAACTTTCAGATTTAGAATCTCTTTTCTGAAACAAGTTTTGTAAAACTTTAGACTTGCCAGTATAATTAATGTCAAATCAGGATACTTCATACGTATTATAATTAATTATATTTATTTTCTTGAAGAAAAACTACCTCACTGCTTTTTCTTTTGTTTCATTTTTTTCTTGGGTTTAAGGCTAACTGTGGTTGTGATTGGATGACTTAAATATTTGTTAAAATACATTTGTGTAGAAATTGGAGTAAAATGGAGGAAAAAACCCTTAACTGAAGTACTAGACATTGTCATAGACCACCTGCTTTAGATGACTGCTTTGAGCAGGGAGGTTGGACTAGATGGTGTCCAGAGGTCTCTTCCACCCTCAGCTGTTCTGCCAATCTGTTGTATGACAGAAGAACTGCTTTTAATATACCTGTGTTAAAAATGGGTTTATCCAACTAGTTTGTTTTGTTGAAACATTTTATCTCATTCTATTGTCTTCAATTAAAAGAAAGAATACTTAAGCTGTTCCTATGTGGTATTTATTAATGGAGCTCTTTCTCAGTTCTGAGGGCATATCATCTATATCTATCAGTTTAACCAAACCTAAGATATTTGTTCTGCACCTGCTTGAGAGAGATGGTCTCTGTCACAAGATGTTTTTAGAAAAACTTTGTAATTCGAGGTCACTTACTTTTCCATTTCCGTGGTTTGGTTTTCTTCTAATACCTTCCTTTTGGACATGGTTTCCTTAACATTTAAAAGCTTTTAAGTGAAATAATGTTAGTGGCTTGCAAACATAAACCTCAGTATAAGGTTTTTTTCCTCATTATCCTACTGTGATCTGATTGGTAATAAATTCAATTAATTTCACCAAGTTGAGTCTGTTTTGCCTGTGATGGGAATTGTTGAGTGATCTCTCCCTGTCCTTAACTCATGGGTCTTTTGTTGAATTCTCTCTCCCCTGTCCAGCTGAGGATGGGAGTGACAGAGTGGCTTTGGTGGGCAGCTGCACCCAGGCAGTATCAAACCACCACACACTGACATACAATTTGTGATTCCCTAAAAATGGAAATGTAATAACTAACTATTTGGATAAAGAAGTATGATTTCATCCAGGTAATATAAGGGAGAAGCTCAGTACAGCTAACAGAGATGCGCTCCAGTTGCTCATGATGAAGCATTACAGACTTCTAAGGACTGAGTTTCAGGAGAGACACGATATTAAGTAAGTGATTAAATCTTCAATCATGGAACAAAGGCGAACAGCCAACACTTAGTAAAATTTGCATAGTTCAGAATAGGTTGCATTTGATTGTTGACATTTAACAGCTCACTTAGCATGCAGAGTATCCCTTCAGAAGATTTACATTGTCAGCTTTGGTGGTCAAAATGAGTACCAGAGGGTTTTAAACTAGGAATACTGCAACGCAAGTGAAAAGGAAAAAAAAAAAGTAAGTAAAGAAATAAATCTGAATTTGACAGAGCTTTTTTAGTCTCACAAGTAAAATTTTAGAATACAGACATTTCAATCAGAGTGCTCCTTATTTGAACAAACACATGCTCTAACTACTATATATAGATTAAATGTATGTAGTTAGAAATGTTTCTGTGCTTTTGATGTACAATGTATCTTGTTTTCAGTTGGACTGGTTTTGAGCTTTATGGTAAAAATACTCTTGCATATTTTGCACATGTTTTTGGTATGCTTATTGATGCATTTTTTGTGTTTTTATTCTTGTACGGCTTGTTTAATTTATTGCTCCTTAGCTGTATGCCATGAAGTACAAGCATACTGGCTCTTTCTGGCCTGTTGAACAACAACATCCCTTCTGACTGTAGTAAAACTAATTAAAGTAATTTATTGCGAGTAGAGGACACAGGAGAGCTGCTTGAGAATTATTTATTTTAATACTCACTGCAGTGTAAAATTCAAGGTAAAATTTTTCTGATAACTATATCACCTGATACCATATGCTTTCATTTGTTTTGAATTATATATGGTTGCAGAGTAAGAGCTGGAGCTTTGTCTTTTGAAAAGTTTGATAACTTTGGGAGTTTCATCCCTTTAAGGAGCATAAATATTTCACGAGAAGCTGCTGATTATAATACTTATGTATAATAAACTATTTTAGTGGAAGTTGACTGTGCCATTAGTTTGTATAAGTAACATGTAATGTTTGTAGAATTCAAGAAAGACAAAGAATAGTAGCAGTCATACTTGGTTATGTAGATCACTTGGTAGAGTTTGAGTGTTCAGACAAAGTGCGGTGTTGTATGTAAGAAAAAAGAATGTAAACAAAGTCCATGGTATAGAAAACCAGGACTGTGAAAAGAACTTCAGATCATTGCAGACAAGTGGCTGAATGAATATTGGTATGATGCTGAAAGGGCTGATGTAATTTTTGGTTACAACAGAATGCCAAAGAGATTGAAGGTGGCATTTGTGAAACAGATGTTAACTGTGCTAAGCAGTGTGACTCTGTGCCAATGTATTTTAAATTATGTAGGAAAAGTATAGGAGGCTTAGAGGAATGTTCAAACATTTTTTTCCTCTTCTAGAGGATATTTAGATACACTTTTATTAGATGGTATCAGGAGTTTGTGAAGAAGTGATGAGAAGTTCTAGTTTAGTAAGAAAACCACAGAAAGAAACAAATACCTGAAATTTAGGCTACTCAAATTCGAACAAATACATAAGCAATGAAGAATTCTAGAGAGAGGAATTTAAAGACTTTTGAGCTACCTGTTAGAAGAAAGTGGTAGCCATCTCTTCTCCTAAAGCTAGATACAGATCTTTCTAGAATGGCTGCTTTTGTTGTGTAAGTCACTGGACAACTAGGTCTGTAATGTCCTGGAGTACAGACAAATTGAAGAAGTCTTCCCCCACAACTAGGAAAAAAAAAAGTACATTGAGTACCAGTCCACTGCATCAATATGATTCAATGCTGTATCAGTGCAGGGCGGCTTCTGGTTGGGAGGTACTGCTTGTAGTTCAGCCTCAGCAATGTGGAGTACTAACTACACGTGTGTGAAGTAGAAATATTTGGGTTCCAGCTCCCCATTAGACTCCTTGTGTTTCTTTAGAGCTTACTGGCCTGTGCAGATCTGAGCTGTATGTAAACAGCTGACCCCAAATACTGGGGATTTAGATAAAATCTGTGGGTAGGATTGTGCTTTCTCTATCTTGGAGCTCATGAGAGAGCTCACTAGCTTTGCAGCACCACTTTAATGGTGTTACCCTCTAGTAACAGCTATGCAAACTGTCATAGCAAGAGCAGCTGATATGCTGTAAATTTATGTGCTGGTTCAACCTGCTGTAACTTGTGCATGTGCTCATACTTCCAGGGATGACAGGCAAAACATCTTGCCTGTGCTTTCAAAGCATTTGAGCAATCCGTTAGAGTGTCTTCAGCTGGTGTCACTGCCACAAGGGAATCAGAATTTGAAACTATATGTAACTTTGCCATTAAATGTGTCTGTGGATAATCAGGGTCTTTGCCATTTTCTTTCTATGGGAGAGGGAGATTAGTGTCACGGAGCAGAGGCCTTTGTTGTCTTCTAAAAGCAGCTGTTAAATGCATAATTTGAGTAAATTTTAGCTTGATAAACCAGTTTTTGAGATGTGCTTGTCCTTAGAAATGTATCTGATTAATAATTCAGCATGTGCAGGATTGGATTCTTCTGACTGCTTGTGACCTAAGAGAGCATGCCAGTACTGAGTGCTCTCACACATTGTAGCTCAGGGCATAAAGGGCAAGTGACTTCTACCTGCTGTCTGCTCTTTCTGGTTCTAAGAGAGAATCCTATAGTGAATGCATACCTTATAAAATAAATGTGAATGTGTCTAGAATTTATTTGCTCCTTGATTCTTTCTCCCTTTCAAACAGGATAAGCCGTGTATAGTAGCATTTTGGCCAGTTGCAAAGGCAAAGTGTTCGGGTTCATAGGATCATTGGCCTTTACTATTTATCCATTATTGTTAAACATTTCTGATGCTTATTGCATTTTGGCAGATGCTATTTCCTTGTTTCCTTTGTGTGAGGAAAGTCTTCTCGAGAAGGATGTAAATGACACACAAGACACCTTTTCAGGTGGTGCTTGATCTGGTTAGATCTACTGAAAGATCAGGCAAGTGCATCAGCCTAATAAAGCCACTATTTTAGTAAACACAGGTGTAGTTTGGCAAGCCAAGTCTATTTTTATTCAAACCTCTTTCTAGCATATGAAAAGGAACACTGTAAAAAGCAGCTTCAGGAGAGCACAGCATCAGGCCAGATGTGGTTTGCTTCTGTACTGTGTGAAATAAAAAGCTTTTGCTGTTCTTTTCTAAAGCAATTGTATTTTTGTTCCTGTTAGTGTTAAGCACTTCAACATCAAGTGTACTGATCGTTACAATATTCTTTGAAACAGTTATCTTTATTTCTAGACAGATTTATTTATTTACGGCAATACAAGTATTTCACTGGTATTGGTTTGATTTATGGCATTGGGAGACCTTCCTGGCATTGCCATTGCCCATGTCTCTTCCTGAGAGCGTGAGAGCTCATTGCAAAACATGGGTCATTATTGTTTTGGAAACAAATGTTTCCAAATAGTCAGAGCCATCCGCTGAGGGAAGCTCATCCCGTGCCCTCAGAGATTTCTAACTCAGTCATACTTTGCACAACCCATGTTGATGAAATACAGAATGAATCACTGGAGAATTTTCAAGTGGAATGGAGAGATGATTGCTGTTGTACAAGGAGCAGCTGACATCATCACATTTAGTGCGGTATCCTCACTGGTCACAGAAGGATTGGGTCTCTTCATTTGTTGAAAGTAGATGGGCTTCGCTGAATATTCACTGAATTCAGTATTATTCATTTATGTCCATCACAGAGTATACACTCCAGCTTGAGTGAATATTGTCCTGATTGAAACCCAGTTTTTAAAAGGGGAACTAAGAAAGGAAGAAAGTATTTTTCAGAAGATCACTACTTTCTGGCAAGTGCAGCTATGGGCTTAGTTGAGAGGACTTTATACCCTTTAATGGCAAACTGTCAAGCATTCTGCATTGTATTTCTCATAAAGCTTAATAGCATAGAATCAGTATTATTTGCTTGACAATGTAAGTTGCATTTGATGTTTCTGATTTAACATCACTATGGCTTTGATTCTTTAAGCAGAACATGCTCCTGATAAGACTTTAAGGAGGTGATGTCCGTTGACCATTCCTCTGCTTAAGAAAGGCAGTGAAATGTATAATTTAATTTAAAATTTCACAAATACCACAAAGATGTAATTCTCTGTGTGCTTTTATGGGGTTTTTGTGCTTTTCTGTTTTGTGTTACACATTGCTGTACAGTTTCAGCTTGGATGGTAATAGGAAGAAACCTAATTTATCTGGTAACTACGATGCAGAGGTAAAAATTAAGGAAACTTTTAGAACATGGTAGAAAATATTGGAAGTTTGTTAGAAAATGCATCTTGTGGTGACAGCTTGAAATTTCCCCCAACTCTTTCAAATTTGAGTGCATATAACATGCCCCTGTAAAATGTAGTTTTAAATTTACGTGGCAGGGAATAGCTTTTTTGCTTTCTTGCTGTTTCTGGAAGTAGCTGTTTGTGCCCCTGAAACACTGGAGAGATGTTGTCTATAAAACTGCTGTCTTAAAGTAGGATGAAGGGGTCCGATCTGCCACTAGTCCCCTTTGAAGCAGTGTGATGCTTAACTCATTACACTGCATGAATCTCATGCTTAAAAAAAAAGTTAGGTCTCTGGACCAAGAAAAAAGATCCCTCTGATTTATAGTAGGTCTGTCCTTCTGACAATTAGACACATGGAAATAAATTACTTTTTTTTCCCCCCCTCCCTCCCTTGAGGAAACAGCAGTGCAGAAGCATCCTTATGGAGTCAATGGTACCACAAAGTATGTGATACAAGTTTTGAATTGAAGTACACGTGGTGAAAGGAGTCGAGATGGGGAACTGCAAATAAAGAGACTCACACACATAGACAGGATTCATGGGCCCTAAAATACAGGCAGGTAACAAGACAGATGATGTTGTTTAAACATGGTGTGGTAACTACATGAAGAGTAGTAATATTATCTGTGTGTTGTCTTGAGTCTACTTATTTTTGTAGTGATTCTACTTTTGCTGAAATAATTTACTTGGGACTAGGAAAGTTTTAAAAATCATTTTGACTGTATTAGCTCCATTTGAAGTTAGACAGTCCCTCATTATATGTGTTTCCATTACAAAAAGGAAAGTTACTTTATACATGTTTATAGTGTACACAGGGGGCTTGTCTACACAATTTTTTTATAAGCAATGAGCTACAAATTGCACTTTTAAGCACTTTTTAAAACTAGAATAAAGGTACTTCAGAAAATAGCCTGTTTTGTAATACGCATCCCTAGGGCTATATATCTTCCAGTTGAGTGCCGATGTTAATTATTAGTCAGTTAACCTCAAACTTCTCTGGAGCAAAAATGTAAACCCGGTCACTGGGCAAGCCACAGTGTTGATTTCTATAATCAGGACTTCTTAAAAGTTTTCTTAACAATAGTCCTACTTCTTTCTGAATGTTTAAGTAAATTTGCATTCTTTTGCATGCCTAACTACAGACTGTGGTGGGTGTGTCTTGAATCGTGTATTGGGTATATTCCAGTTAGATAGCTTTTTTCCCACTTTTTTAAGTGATTTGATAAATCGCAATTCTGATACAGTAACTTTGTGCAGATTTGTTTGAATCTCCAATGCTGAGCCAATTTCTTCTGCTATGATTTCTTTGCGAACTTTCATGCATATTTTTTTCCTTACATAGATCTTTATTTATAAGTGATATTACCAAAACTGGCATTGGTTCACTTGTGGTGGAAAGAAAATTTATTGGTGTATGACACTGTCATGTTTTCGTTCTCTTTAATTGTTTTAATCAGTTTGGGAATCACAGCTGTATTCTTACCAGTAGCTATTCAGTAAATCTGTCGTAGAACAGTGCACTTCAAACTGTACTGATTTTGTTCATTTCTGGTGTATTGTGATCCCATAGCCTTACAATGTGAACACATGATTTCACATTGATCTCTCATTCCGCCCATTTATGTTGTCCAGCAAACAACTGTGAAGTATATAAAGCTTTGCTGGTACATTTCTTGATTGTGAACACCACCACCATCACCTTTTTTTTTTAATGTGAAAAAGGGCAAAAATGTGATTTTCACCATTCAATAGCCACTGTCCTAACTCTGATCCAGTTACAGTAACATTAATATAATTACTCTAATTTTAGAAATACTTAATTTGCTTTACACTCTGGATTAATTAGTTCTTTTTTTCCACATGAAACTCAAGTCATCTTATGTGGTTTACAAGTGATAAGAATAATAGGATTTGTGTCTTGAAAATGTAGAACAAATCCTTTTCTGTTTTATTAGTCTTTGGAAGTTACTTGCCTTCTCAATCTAGTTTGCCAAAAATACTGTAAAATACTGTTTGTCCAGCTTGCTTTAAAAGTAAGAAACATTTAGAGATGTTGTTTGCTTACATACATTAGAGCAGTTAGTTAACTGGTATTTTCTTGTATTTGCAGAAAATAACTGCTTTTTATCTCTCTGTGGAAGGAGTACATCATAAAAGCTATGTGTGTGTACCAACCACTTGTAAGAATGTGGTGGTACAGGATTTTTGTCCCTTTGCTTTTAAAGTAGCTAACAGTTAGATTATAGTTTAGAATGCTGCATATGCTGTCTATTAGCTGACGTTGATACTGTATGAAGCAAGAACTGTGCACAGCTGCCCTGTGTGGTTTTGTGCCTTTGTGTGCTGGCCTGGTAAGTTGTGCAGTTACGGTGAACTTGGGGAACTGATACATGTTGAAAGGGTAATCGTTTTTCAGGGTGAGTTTTTAGCCAGATCAGTGTTCCAGCTCAGTTCCTAGTGCAGATTTCCAGTCTTGTTCAGTCTCAAAAGAGAAATGGAGAGCAGGAGCAAGACCAGATGACCTAGACAGCTTAGTTTTCATCTGATTTTGTCTCTATTGTACAGCCAAATTGCTTTTTCTAAAGAATGATCTTTCAGTGTTATTTCTCTCTGTATAACCTGGAAGATGTTTTTGTATTGAAATGCTTGGAGTACAAAGGAGATTTTGAGATTGGGGTTTTTTTTGTTTATCTCCTTATGCGATATTTTGATTTTTTTCTTTCCCTTACCTTTCTTAGAGAAATAAAAGGACAAAAATTAAAAACTGAGGAACGTGTTTAGCAAGTTCCCAGGTTTGTAAAATTGTGTGTTATTTCACTTCTCCTAAGTATTGTTAAGGTTAAAATGAGTGGGGGGAAAGAAGGTAGTATCTAAACATTGAAATGTTTTCCATTCAGTTCACTGTAATCTGAAAACTCAAATATCTAAATGGACAGTTCTATGTGCTTTAATGTATATATTTAAAACATTTACTTTAAAATGTAGTAACTTAAAACATGCTTATATTTCAACAGTAATTCATAGATAATATTTAAATAAATGTACATTTAAATTTAGTGGGAAAAAAAGACCAGTAAGGAAGTACTTTAACTCGAATGAATCCATGCACCTTTATAATGTAGTTTCTCATGTGCTGGTGTGAAAAGTAAATCTTTAGTACTTCAGCTGTGCTATTTGCAACCAAACTCCACTCATGATTTCACCTTTTGATACACGTTGAAGTTGATGTGTGCAGATGTTGAACATGCAGTACTGTCATAAAACTGGTTTTAGATTAAAGTTCATAAGGAATCTAGTACATTATTCATTCCAGCCACAAGGTGACCCATGCAGTTGTTGCTCTTACAGAGCTGGAATTAAATGAGAAAGTAAATATTCACCACAAAGGGCAGCATACAGGAGCAGCTGAACCAAAGGTGGTTTGTTTACCAGGTTTGCTCTCTTTGACCTGGGCTGATCTTGGTTGAGAAGATTAAATAGTGTGATAGATGTCACTTGTGCTGAGGCCAAATATCAGTCAGTCTGTGTTTGGTAGACAGTTGTTCTCAGAACTGATATCGAAGAGCTGATGTTATTCTTATAATAGCAAAGCCTGTGTGTCATGATACCATTTGTGGTTTTTTTAGTTCTGTATGTTCTGGTAATATATTGCACTTTTCTGTAGGAATTTTGTGTCTTAGCAGCAACCTTGAACTTCAATAAATTGACACTTTCATCTTCAACACGTTTACCTTTTATATATCTCAAACTTTTTCATTATTCAGTGTCTTACTGTTAATTGGCTTGCTTCCTTATATTGTTTATCAAAGCATAGTAAATCATTGGAGGCTTAACCTGAAATACAAGCTAGACCTAAGCAACAAACAGTATGGCCTTATAGAGCCTAGGAAACACCAACATAAATTTTGATAGAGAGTTTTGGTCCTTTTGTGTCCTGAGACAAGGAACAAATTACTTTAGATCTTGATGTAGATCTGCAGTGTCTGTCAAGTGGCATCTACTGGTCAATTCAAATTGGTTTTTCACCTTCAGAGAACTATAGAACGGTTTGCTTTGGAAGGGACTTTTGAAGGGAATTTAGTCTAACCCTCTTGAAATGAACAAGGACATCTTCAGCCTTCAGAGCTGCCAAATTTTAAGTAGTTCGCCTTCCGTCTCATCTTTTCCTCATCTGCTGTAGGAGTTCTGGAGTCCCTGTTTATCAATATTGCATATAAATTCTTTGTTAAAAGAACACCAGGGTTGCAGTCACTAAAAAGAGTGAAAATGTGCCAGAAGTATTTTCCCTTGTGTGAAACGTTAGGATGATTTTCAGTAACGTGATAAAACATTACATTTTCTCATTTTCCCTAGCAATTAGCACAAGGTGCTTAGTGACTCCAACCAATTATTCAGTGAGTAGGTGTAATCTTTTTTATCATCTACAGTCAAAAACTTAATCCAAATAAAACATTCATTCTGAGAGGGTTTTTTTATTGTAATATTGATGTATTTATAATTTTTTTGTGAAGTTATCTGCAAGTCAGAGCTGTGGTAATGATAGTAACTTGTATATGAAGAACTGAGATTACAAAATAAAAATATTAAATTTTTTTAAGATTTTGTGGGGTTTCAACAGGAAGTATTATGATTTACGTTTCTGTAACATTACAGTGCTTAATGACTTAATTAAGCATAGAACTACTTTGCTGTTTTCTAAACCATTTTAACTGTCTCAATGTAATAAAGGCTCCCTCTGCCTTTTGAACATATGACTTACTCAGCATCACAATAAAAATTCTGAGGGAAAGGTGGGAATGCTCTCTGTTTGCTACAGTGATATTCATCTGCCTCGATGATGAATCTTTCTGTATGCATTGGTGTCTGCTTCATTGGCATAAATTTCTAACTACTATGACAAATGAGATACGCATTATGCAAGTAAATCATTCAGCATGTTGTTCTGACTTGCAGATTCCAGGTCTTCCCTCTGTATCGTGTGTAGCTAAGGTTTTGTGAAAGAGTCACTATCAGTTGTACAAATACACTTTAATAATATATGTGAGGAGTCAAGGGCTTAACTAGTAGCACTTTGTTTCGGCACATACTAAGATTTCTGTCAGTAGATTGGCCCTATTCTCCCCCTACACCACCACCTCCCACTCTGCATTTTTTTTAATCTCTCTGTTTATCTTTTTGCTCCCCTTCTTCATGCGCAGTGTATTTTTTTTGGTTGGATTATGTTGTGGTGGTGGTTTTTAGGGGGGTTTATCCAGTTGGGTTTTTTTCTGTGCTCTCTGGATACCAGCAGTAGGGCTACTGAGACCCTAGGGAGAGGGAATCTTTGTATTTTAATGCAGTTCTTTTGATGTCGATGCACATGTTATTAATGCTATTAGACAAAACCATAGAAAAAACCCCATTATTGCTCAGGTGTTATTTTTATTTTTATTGAAAACTTGTAGTGTGTGGTATATCAGTCACAAAGGACATAGTCCTCAGCTGCACCACGGGAGGTTTAGATTGGACATTCGGAGGGAATTTCTTCACAGAAGGGTTTGGTTGGGCATTGGAATGGGCTTCCCAGGGCGGTGGTGGAGTCACCATCCCTGGAGGTGTTTGAGGAAAGACTGGATGTGGCACTCAGTGCCATGGTTTAGTTGGCACCATGGTGTTTGGTCATAGGTTGGACTTGATCTAGGAGGTCTTTTCCAACCTAATTAATTCTGTGATTCTGTGAAACTGCTATCATAGATTTGGGAAAGGGGATAAATGGTGATAAGAGAGAATTCAGATCTGAACAGAGCCATGGAGAGACTGGTATTAAGTAGTCCTTCAGCACATTTGTAACATGGGCTTAAAACCTGAAACTAGATTGCTGGCTGATTTTTTGAGGGAGACCCTTTGTTTTCAGTGCAGAAAGGTAGTCACTAGTTAGTTGTGCTGTGCTCAGAATTTCAGAAATTTAAAATACAATAGCCAGTGAGATGACCTTGTAAACTAGGAATATTTGGACTGAATGATACTGCATCTGCGACAGATACTTCTGAGTAACACTCCAAAACATTTCTTAAAGCATGCAGACATTGCTATAAATACATTGTCTTGGCAAGTGACGTATCCAGTCTACACAGTCTTTACAGCCACTCTGAAGATTATTGAGTAAATACAAGACAACCACATTAAATGATCTGTACAAGGCAAGCAGTCTTTAGATACATGCTTTCTGTAAAGTGCTTGGATGTTTAAATTTTTTTGCTGTAGCAGTGAAACAGAAAAAGATTTTGTAGTTTAATCATGTGAAGAAGTGGAACCATGTGTATGTTCTCAATTAATGATGGTAACAAGCCTAAGATAAGAATACCACAATGTCTAGGCATTCTTTGCAGGAACAAAGGCCTAGAGCAGGCAAATAGCCATGAAACTCTTCAAGTGCTGCCAAAAGACATTAGACTTTACGAAGATGAAAAGAGGGGGATGGATGCCTAATTCAGGACGAGGAAGGAAAGTAGTATGTTGCAAAAAAAACTAAAATAGGAAGTAAGATACTTAATAGTATTGCAAAATGTGTAGAATAAAATAGTAACACCAGCTGTATTACTGAAAGAGCATTCATTTATGTATTTTGTAAAATATAAAAGAAGAAGGCATAAAAAGATCCACATTCAAGAATAACAGATGCTGTGCCTGCATTTAGCATCTATTGGCTTCAGTCATGCTTTAATGGATGATAAGGTCTTTGTCCACCTTGAAACGAGTCAGTAAAGACCCTGTTTGTTAGTACCCACAGCTGAGGGTGTGGCAGACACCTGAGGACTATATTTGCAGTAGAAGACAAAAAGCTAAAATACAGATTCTTTTGAAATATCATAGATAAAGTCTAAAAAGAGCTAGTTTCATTTACTTTTGTTTTTAAGGACTTTTTTTCTTACCCTCCCATGTCTTTTGAAAAGCAAGGAGGCTATCTAATATATTGACAAGCAAAATAAAACATTGCTTTAGTGTGATTTCCATATACCGTGAAGGAAAACAATTTTTTAAAATACTGAAAAATGCTGTAATCTGATTTTTTTTAATGCTGCTGTTGTTTCCACTGTTTAGAACTGTTGGTTTTGCACTTGCACGGTACCTCTCAAGTTAATCCTGAGTAACTATTGACTAATTATTGAACAACTGCTAAATTGGAGTGAAGGTTAAAAATTATATGAAGGAAAAGGGGATCGTAAGATTTTTGTGTGTGTGTGATACAAACTATAGAATTGCTCAGGATTTACAATTCTGTTAGATAAATCAGGATTCAGACCACCAGTTTTCAAGAATATGGTTTCTCTAAGTCATGTATGGAGCTGCTCCCTCTCTAACTGTGTTGTAGAATTGAGTTTGGCTGAGGGTGGTGCGTTCATGGCACCCCAAATGCTGCTGTTACCAGATGAAAATTGTTTCCCTTGTGTAGATGCTTGAAAGATCCTGTCATGAGGATCTTTAGGAAAAACTTTGAATAAGGATTTGAGGTATGTGCAATCTCAATTTAAAAAGCTTCCGTGGATTAGAGCATTTTATCTTTCTGTCTGCTTGCTGTAGTTTTTCTCCCCCACATGGAAATGTTTTGAATGTTCTGCGCCTTCATGCACAACCTTTTTTGGAAGACTCATGCACAGGCATATCTTTCATTAATATGTTTTTAAGTAGGTTTGTTGTAAAGGACAATACTATCTCCCGCATTTTTTAATTATGTATTAACACAACAGACAGAGTATGTTTATACCATTACATCATTTAATGTAAGCTATGGTAATAGGATTACTTTATTTTAGGCAAGCTTGTGGTTAAATATATTAATGTTGCATTGAAAGGTTTTGTTACTTTAGTGATTGAGGCTGTATATTATTTTTATTAAGTTAAATCAGGTAGGCTGAAACTTCTATTCTGAGTAAAGGTTTAAAGCAGAGACTTGCAGCTGTTAACACCCTCTGAAGTTTCCAGGTGCAGTTAGAGATCACAAGGTAGCAGATAGGAGTCTGCCAACACTAGGACTTGATTTACTTTGTTACCTTTATTATCTGACATAGTTAGAATGTTTCAGAGGTTGACATCCAGAGGATCATTTCCTCTTCAGTGGTCTGTGCTAAGCCAGACTTGGCCAACATCGAAATTCCCACCCTGCTGCTTGCTTGTTCAGCCCACCACCTCCAGTCTGCTAATGCAGGGGGGTAAAACAGGAAAAACAGAAACACTAAAACAATAGGTTGAGATAACAACAGGGAAATTGCTTACTAATTACCGTTGCAGGCAAAATGAACTCTTTGGGGGGAAAAATAGCTGATTTATTGCCAACTAAAATCGATTCGGATAGTGAGAAACTCAGAACAGCACACCTTTCCTCCCCCTTCCCCCAGGCTCAGCTCTGTTTCTCACATACCCTGCCCCTGCCATGCAAGCTCACATGGAGAATGGCAGGGGGGTTGCAGCCAGAACATAATGGTGTCTCTCTCTGCCTTCTTCCTCATCACATCTTTCGTCTGCTCTAATGTGGACTCTCCACGGGCTTCAGTTCCTTCAGGAATATCTTTGTGCTCCACTGTGGCATCCTCCATGGGCTGCAGGGGATATCTGCTGTTCCGTGGAGATGTTCCTTCTCTACTTTCCTCTGACTTTGGTGTTCCCTTTCTTAAACATGTTTTCCCATAAGTGTCCTTGGCTTGGCTGAGGGACTCAGCTGTGGTCTGCAGTATGTCTGTTGGATCTGGCTGTGTCCCACATGGAGCAGCCTCTGGTTTCTTCCCACAGCAACCTCTCCTCTGCCAACTACTTGCCACATAAACCTGGAACACAGAATTTAGTAAGAGATTAAGAACACATTTTATTTCCTGGGTCGTGAGATTCTGTCCCCTACTATTACTGCCACACACCATGTAGTCTTTTCAAAGCTTACACAGAAATTTGGAAGGTGTCTGTAGTAAGGAAGTACTTCCTAGTAAGTTGCTGCTTGTCCAAAAACTATAGGCCTAGAACACACAAAAGATGTTAAGAATTTCTTGAATGAAATAAAAGGGTATGTGTGATAAGGAGTACCAAGTGTTGCAAATTTGCTTATGAGTAGTCTAAGAGAAGTGCTCGTATTTGTCGAACACATCCTCTAGCTTTCATCAGCTCGAGGAACAGGCTGAAGTGACAGTTACCTGCAAGTGAGAGATCCTAAAGCAAATACAAACCCAAAAATTTCAAGAAATATTTATAGAATTATTTAGTGCTGTTTGAAGATAGAGAAAGAGAAAACAAACAGTGTAATGTCATTTGCTTGTTAAGATAAAGTAATCTAACTCATGAGAATGTATATACTCTACAATGTGTAATTTTGGGGGTATTACAAAAGCTTGGTGTTGTTCAATAATTTATTGCCAACATTTCTGAAAAGTGTCTATGGTAGATAATACTGATGAAAACAATTAACCTTACCACAAGGCCAAGGGGTTTTCTGCCTGCAGTTTAGAGTAACAAATAATTTTTGGCAGTAATTTATGGTGCTTTTTCTCTACCTAGCTCTGTAGCTGACAGGAGAATACCTATTGAACAAAAATGTTTCAGTTGATTTTGTCTGACACAGGAAAAAGAGATGAGTTGTGGCTGGAGCAATGCATACACATCACGATATTTAAATAGGTAGATGAGCCTCATACAGAAGTGAAAGTTCAGTTACTAATCACGAAAACTTTTTCTTTGAATATCTAGCTGTGCAGCATTCTCCATTTACATGTGACTTGTGTTATTTGCACCAAGAAAGACCAGTAAGATAGCTACCAGAACTTGTGTGGCAGTGTCACTCTTTAATGAACAGTCATTGAGGGAAATGGAAACCAAAGGCTGTGTGACTACTCTGCTCCCCCGTTTCACTACTGACTTGTTGTTTCATCTTTTACAGGATGTGGTGAAGTACACCTCATCAGTTTACCTGGGACTAGTAAATACACTCTTTTCTATTCAGCTATGCTTTGGTCAGTGTGGTCTAACATAGTCTGCCTGTGTTGCTTTCGTGTGGTTGTGTTTCTTACCGGAATAGAAGCTTGGACTGTGCTGCCAGCCTGTGAATGCCAAGAGCCTGGTATGATCGCTAGAATTTGTAGCTGGGGCCAGCTGCATTTGCCTCCTTTGTGTGTTTTAGTTCATTTTAGCTGGCTTCATAGTGATTTTTGATACTCATTCTAGAAGTAGCTGCTGATATTGTCCAGCTGCTTATATGAGTCATCTGTCAATACAGGAAGCAAGAATAATATTTTGTGTGTGGTTCATTTTATAGATGGGTGCTTAATAAGTGAATACCTGATCTCATCTTGTGTGTCTTAAGAAAAGAAGAAAATACTATGGCTATTTCTGTAACTCACAGTCATCAGCTTGAAGATGGTTTGTACACGGCTTATATTTGCTTTTTGAGATGCTTACTTCTTTGGTCTCCATTATTTCTGGAGATTTGTTCTTTTAAATTATCTTCTACATCTCTGGACTTTCCTGGTTTTAGTTGGACTGCGTAACAGTAAATTTCTTCAGTTATATTTCAGTTATTTTTGCTTGGTGATAACAGTAGGGAATAGATGTTCCTTTCTGATGATGTACCTTTGCATCCTATAAATGTTTAGGCTTATCAGTAGGGCTTCTGAGATTGTTTTCTAATGTCACAGCAGGAATTCGAAAAAGATCCATCCTAATCAATTCCAGTCAGGAGGAGGTATTTTTATGGAGATGATCAGAATATCTTCACTGAGCTGATGTATTAAATAAACTGTTTCAACTCGTATGCTGTTTCTTGGGGTTTGCTCATTGTTTATGTGTAAACAAAAAATCAATGCCTCTCTTATGTATTAGTCTAAAAAATATATGTTAAAAATTCTCGGTAAGACAAAGATAGTAGCCTTGCTTTTGAAACATACAATTGATACTTGCCATCAGCAGTAATTCCCAAGGTAAATTCTAGCCTGAGAGGTCTCAAAGGTTATTTCTTCTTTGGATACTTCATGGTTCAAAGTATCTAATAGTCTTCAGTTTTGTGTGACTATTACATTGCTTACTAGACTGGAGAAGACAAGACTTGGTGAACCGCATGGTCTCTTAGGCCTAATATTTCAAATGATTAAGACAACTTAGGTTTGATGAAAAAAACTGTCAGTGAGCAAAGTAATTGTATGGATATCAGTTGGAGATGTCAGCAAAAATCAGTGTTTCAAATGTCATTTTATTTGGTGTTACCTAAACTTGAGAGGAATTTGTCCTTTGGAAGATACCAAATTCAAGGAAGCTCGTGGACTTCTTGTTTGAATCTCCATACTGCCCAGAGATCTCCTTTTCTCTGATCTTTGTTTCCCCCCATAGCTCAGGGTATCACACCAATATGCATCTAGTTATACAGAAGTTTCTAATTTTAAATTACAGACAGAAAACCCAGTTCTTCTCCTTCACTAAGGATCCCTGCATCAAGGCTGAGGAACAATCTAATTGCAATGAGTCAAAGGCCTCATTTTCCTAGTGGTTTGGGGTTTTTTTTGTCTTCATAAGAGTAAAGGTATTACATGTTGCAAGGAACA
This sequence comes from Eulacestoma nigropectus, assembly GCA_013397775.1. Taxonomy (NCBI): domain Eukaryota; kingdom Metazoa; phylum Chordata; class Aves; order Passeriformes; genus Eulacestoma; species Eulacestoma nigropectus. Next base: position 82,724 of record VZTE01006108.1, on the reverse strand, counting down.
GTTACTGACTAAAGAATTATAAATAACCAAGCACTCCATTTGGATTCCAACAAAGGTAAGAAAAAAAATATTTTGGTCCCATTTACAGGTGTTACTGAAATAAGTGTTTTCTCACATCCTAGGGAAAAGCTGAAAACCTTGACACAAATATCTAATAATATATGTGAAGTAAGATCTTTGTGCTCTGTTCTTAATTATGTTTTGAGGATATCTTGCTGCTGTGAGGCCTAATTTTGTTATTCTTGTTTCTCTGACATCCAATATTCTCTAATATCCAAGACTGCAGTGTGTGTAGTTCTCCCTTTCTTCTGAGTCCTTGTGAAAAAGCTGGCTTGTTTCATGACTCTGTGAGAAGATTGAAAGTTTCATGTAATCACTGAAGGAGTTACATTAATGTAATATACTACTGAAGAACTCTTTGGGATTAAGAGCATGAACTCTTATGTTTCTGAATGACTTGGCAAGAGTTTTAAGGGGGAAGATTTTCCCAAGTTTTGTTAGGAAAAGGGATTTGTCCATCAAAGCATTACCTTACTTCACCAGTCCATGTATGTTACTCATTTGCTTTGTGTCAGAGGGAAGGAATGGCGGCTATAGTTTCACAGGCTGTGTTAGCACTAGAAAGTAATGGAGTCCTGTCCCTTTTCAGTAGCTCAGTTCTGATGGTATTCAGTGAGACAGGCTTGACAAGCCCACCCCAGTGAGCAACAAAGCTTAGACTTAAAGCACCATCTAAACTGTGCACAAGATGCCCGTGTTGCACCTACCAAGCAGGGTAGATTAAGTACTCGTGTTACAACTTGATGTTGCTCTCTGAAGCCTGTTCCTGTAGAAAGGGTAAGATTGCCTGTGACACAGGAACTTTTATTGCCTGAAGAAATTACTTTGAAATGGAATTCTAATATTATTCCACTTACAAATTTTCATTTTTAGAATTGTTTTTACAACAGGATTGTTAGTTTTCTAATTGTCTGTAGGCATCACTATTCACAGTTCGTTTTTCAAGTGTTTTTGAATGTAAGTGGTTCAACAGTTAATTGAAAATACCAGTTTTCTTCTTAAGATGATAGTGCCATGTATTTTGATTTCTAATGATTTTGCTTTACTGTTGCTGTTAAAGGAAAGAAATCCCTTTTGATTGTCTGGTTTTTTCTGCATCCTGTAGTGACACTTGACGTGTTTGTGTGCATTCTTATTCTAATACTTGTCCATGCTTAATTAGTTCTTCCACTTTACAAAACTGCACCTAAAGTGCTTCTAATAGATTGCAAGTGTATAAAAAGCCATTTGTCTTCTATCTTCTGTATCTCTTTATTAATTCCCAGCCCAAATTTCCTAAAATCTCAGGGTTTTGCCATGCTTTTAAATGCTGCTGTGGTCTCAGTTTTACTCCCACACCATTGTTCCCCGTGGCTTTGCTTAGCTTCTTATAATGGGATCAGCTTGTTCTGTAGCAGAAATATCACAGCAAAATATGTCTGCATGTAGACCAACATTGAACTGTTTTCTGAAGTCATATTTATCTAGATTTAGTTTTTGTTTTCTAAATACTAAAGAAAACGTCTATTCAACATGTTTCCAGTATTGAGTTCAATTTATGAAGGTTCTGTAGTCAGTTCCTAAATTAAGAATTACAGGATAGGAGATCCACAGCTTTGAGTATCATTTATGAAAAGTTAGTTGAACTGTATCACAACTGTAGAACATGTTCTCATTCAATATTGGAAATTAGAGTAGTCAGAATGGATTCACTCAAGGTAAATCATGCTTGGCCAACCTGATTGCCTTCTGTGATCATCTACATGCTTTGTTCAGACAGTTCTCCCATGAGATTGTAAGTCTTCTGGAGGAAATAAATGGAGACAGTATCTGCAGAAGCTCTCCTCTTGATGGAATGTGAGCCAGCAGGTAGTCGTGTATGTGTGGAATTCCATCTAGAACAGATGGACTTCTGTTTTCTCTTGGAATATATACAGAGATGTTCATGTGCTCCTTGTCTATCTTGATTGCAAACTTTATTCCTGAACTGGACAATAAAATGAGTTCCCTTATTTATAAGTTTCACATTTTTCTTTGGTACAGAAATTTATCCAATTTGATCTCAGTGGAAAGTTTTTAGAAGATTAAGTCAAAGTCAGTGTTGGAAAATGATGAAAAAGCACTTCTCTGAGGACACTTGAATAATGATCCTCAGGTTCTCTAACTTGTTGTACTGTGAAATTAGGTGTTCATAAGCTTGGGCAAGGGGCTGGACAAGATGACTTTCAGAGGTCCCTTCCAACTTCAGCCATTCCGCGTAGATTGCATCTCAGTTTTTTCCCTACCGGGTCATCCTGCATCGTTGAGCATTCTGGTGGTCAGAAGACATCAGTTCTTGTATCTTGCTAAGTAGTTATTGAGCTTCTTCGCATTGCATTATCATACTGATTTCAGTTCTCTTCTGATAATACTGAAGTTTTTTATCTTAGGGTTGCTGCAGATTTTTCTTGTAACCGTAAAAATTGTGGAGTAACTTAAGGATTATGCTTGGTATGTGCTCCTAATAGTAATGTATATGGCAACCATCTTTCAGAAAAAATACCAGATTTCTTAATCTCTCTCTCATGGGTTTCAAGTGTGCAAAATGTAGTATTTTAATGCTTCAGTAACATTTATGCCACTTGCTTTTATAAGTATGGGTTTGGCAGGTGGGCTTTCTTTCTATATTGTATGAAAATATTTCATTTATATTATTTTTGAAGTATTGATTCATTATTATGGCTATTCATCTATATTGACATTTAGTTGGCAGTGTCTTCTTTTCAGAGGAAATAGCCAGTTTGCTAGTTGAATATCTCATAATACCTCAAGGTTTTGTGTACTGCCTTTTTTCTATGTTATAGCAGCGATTTTTGTGTTCCTTCATTTACCACTTCATTTAGTGCCTTACAAAGAGTCGTGATTAAGCCTCAGCTTTACTTGTAGGTGTCTGTACGTTTACTTACCACTCTCCTTGAGTCGTACTGGGATGCTTGATCTGCAGATAAGTCAGTCAGTGCAGACCTCATTCTTTTAGGTCCATGAAGAGGCCACAGAATGAAACATTTCGGTGGCCTGTCCCATCAGTGGCCAATTTTGTATCCAGAAATTCTGAGGAGAGCAGTCATATGCAGAATCTGCTGTTGAGCACCACTTCCATTGATTCTACAGATGGGAAGGAAGTGATGAATAGATATAAAAATAACATCATCTGGTCACTCTTAAGTGGATGCTGTAGCAGTCAGTGCTGTTCTAGTGGTACAGATTCATTTCTCTGTATCTCCAAAAAGAAACAGGAACATAAGATTAACATATTTAAACCATAAAACTCATTAACCTTTTCCCAAGCCAAGTTTTTAATTTATGTAAATTGGCCGGTCTGTGTAGCCTGAAATCCTCAGTGGGTAGATCTTTTTTCTCCTTGTGGCTCTGTTGGAAAGAATCCACTAGAATTTGTAATGGCTTAGTGCAAGCCATGGTTGCTATTACTGGAGTCTGGGCTTCAAACTCAGTACCATGATATTTGGTGCACTTTGATGATTTTACCTAAATGGTGGAAATAAATGACTGTTTTTAACAGTAGCAGCATCAGACTTGTAATAATGTCGATTTTAAGTAAAAATAGCAGTAAAACCAAATATCACGATAAATAAATCAATACTATCAAGGATCAAAGTAAATAGCTGTGTAAACCCATGTAACTTGACAGCTGCTAGCCTAATAGGAGTCTTAGATCAGCAGTAACTTGTTTGCTTTCTTGGCAGAATCAAAATGAAAAGCAGCTCAGGGTGTGTATTCTATAAGATTTCCCTGGAGTTAAATGGTAATTTGACTCTGCTCAAAGCCATAGTGTTTTTCATGGGTTTTTTGCCCATAAAGGGGAGTACAGGGGAAGGGAAGAGGAGGAGATAGAAGGAAACTTTCTTTGTATGTGTTCTCTTTTTTATTCAACAATAAAATTACATTTTTAGTTCAGCAAGAACTGTAGCTGCTTAACTTGAAAGGAACCTGAATTTAAGTACAGTAAGTTTGGACTGTGTCACTGTTCTGTTTATTCTGGTGCTTTGCAATTTTGCATTCTAAGGGGACATAAATTAACTAGCTCGGAATACTTGGACAACCATTAAAGCTAAGGTATTTTTTTAAATATGAAAAAATGCATGCTTTTGAAAGGAGTTCATAGCTAATAGTGCAAATAAAAAGTCTAAGTGCAGAACTGATTTTGACTGACAAGCTCTAGGAAGCAAACACCTGAATTTTTAAAATTCATGGGAGATAAACATGTATATTTGTATATACAGAAATTCAGTGTGTATTCCAATATCAAATTTAGCTTGCAGTGAGTTGGTTTGTTCACATGGTTTTTTAAGCTTGAGTGGGCATTCAAGTTATTTTATAAACTAATTTGAATATCCCCCTGAACATGATCCTGGGATACATTTGAAAAAAACCAACAGCAACAACCCACCCTTTCCAACTTCGCAACAAAAAGAATAAAAAAAAACCAAACTCAAACCCTTCTCAAAGCCAACCAACCAAACTTGAGTAGAGAAACTGTAGAACTTTAAACAACTATTAAATTTTCTGTTAATTGTATTTGGATGGGGGACTCCTTTATTTCAAAGTCAGTCTTAAGTACAACCATTAGTATACACTCAGATTTGTTGGTGACTTGGTACATTTTTTTGAGCAATTATTTTACTTCTAAACATACTTTGAAGAACAATACATCTGACCCCAGTTTTAAAAAAGAGACAAAAAAAGCTATGCTGTTACTGGGATTTTTGGGCATGCTTTTCACAGGTGTAAAAGATTTGCAGGCAGTCCTCAGCCTGAAGGTCTTGTTATTGCTGCGCTTTAATGGACTTAAGCTGTCTTCACTGGGTGGCCACTGGTATATGATTGAGTGTAAATAGTTCAGGCAAGCTTCACCTGCTGAGAAGTAACCTCAGTTTGAAAGAGTGGACTTTTGGCAGTCTTTTCATTGGTCTTTTGGACCAGTGAAGTTGTGCTCCGTCTTTGTAACATTCATCTCCTGGGTGATGAAAGCACAGCCAGTTTTGCTGTCCTCATGCAGGGAGTTCATCCAAACAAAATGCAAAGAGATATGTCCTGCCTGTCATTGTGGTGGTGGTTGTTAATCAGCAACACATGCTTACAGTATTTTTCTGTGAAAGCTTTTAATTGGCAATGAGAAGTCATGAATGATTTTGGGAACTGAAAAGGTGGCAAATGAATGCCAGTGAATGCATGCTTTGTTATATTGTGGTGAGAAAAGAACAGATAACATGCATTGTAGTTGAGACTAGTCCCCTCAAAAATGCGGTGGGTTTGGGAGGTCCCAGTCCATATCACTGTACTGCCTTGTCTGAGTGAGAAGCTCAGACTGTGGTCTAGCACAAAGGTTTTCATGGTATGTCCTTTCACTCTGCTCTTATTGCAGACTCACAGAAGCTAATGCTGAGAAGTAAGCGTGTTGTTAGAAGTCATTTGCATATACAGCAGAATTCTCTCAGGGATCCACAGTTTTTAAAAGTTGAAAAACACCTGGGTTTTTTTTTTCCGCATCCCAACTTACGCCTTAATAACTAGAATATTGAATGGCCTCATAGATGTTCTGGATGTTCTTTTTAATTTCTGAGAGGTTGTGTGATTGATACTGAAAAATTTTCACAAAGGCTGAGAAACCGTTAAGCATCCAACTCTTACTCAGTGTGCGAGGTTATTCTTAGAGAGATGTTGTGTTATTACTATAAAGAAAATAATTAGTAGTGAATTCTATTTTTACTGGTGTAATCGTGTGTATGTCACATAACCACATCTGTTCTGTATTGGTTTTGTCAATGAATCAAGTGTGAGAACTGCTCTACATTAGTACCTTTGTTCGAAACACACCTGAACTTGTGTCATAAATTTATGATGTCTGCCGGACCTGAAAATAATATGAAAAAATTCAGATGTAGCAGCTACTTAGAAGAAAAAAAAGTAGTCATTAGAAAATAAATGTTCATCTTTTTGTTTTTAGGTCAGAAGACTTGTCTCCACTTACATGGTATCTTTCCTTACCTCTATGTACCATACGATGGTTTTGGACAGCATCCAGAATGCTACCTTCGTCAAGTGGCGTTCAGCATTGACAGAGCACTCAATGTGGCTTTAGGCAATCCATCTTCTACTGTGCAACATGTTTTCAAAGTATCATTAGTATCTGGAATGTAAGTATGACCTGTCAGGAGTTTTGGTTGTCTGTTTTGAAATGTTTTTTGCAGTTGTACTACATAGAAGCACTTTGGGCTCGGGTGATTGTAGTGCTAATCATTTTTCATTCCCCACCCATGTATGGCTTCATACAGGGCTGTACAACTTCTAAATAACTCTTCTCACTTGCTTTGGCTTTAACATAGTTAACAGATTTTCCCCAAAAACTTTCTTGACGCAACCATTTTTTCCTACATTGTATCCTAGTGTGTATAATTTTGCAAAATCTGTTCTTTTTCTGTCTCTGCTGTTAGAGCAGTACTTCCCGTGCAGCATTTCCTACCTCTCTGGATTATTCTAGGTTCCCTGAGACCAGGCATGTCTTGCAGTAGTGTGATTCTAGGTCGTCTCTTTTTTTTGTTCATCTAAAATGGCCCCCATGGAGACTGTCAGGTCATGTTTATCTGCCTGATTCTTCCAGCAGCACAGGCCAGGAAGTGGAGGCTTTTAAACATACATTTACTAAGCTATCCAGAGGACCATTGTGTTCTATTTGGTTTAGTTTTCTATTGCTGCTGAACTATATGCTATTATTGAATGTTAATATGAATGAATGAACATTTTAAGGATTCTATTAATTAATTTTTATTTAACTTGCATAACCAAGGGCTGAAAAATAAGTCAAATCATAATGAATAATAGGAAAATATCCTGGAGGAACACGGGTAGTCTAGATACATGTATTCAATTTTTCATCTTCAAAACAATGTAAATGCTAATTGTCAATGTTGTGCAGCACTATGTTTTATTTGCTTTTTTCACACATTTCTGAAATATATTCTTTCTAATTGTTAAGTGTAGGAAGATAATATTTCTGTTCCCAGGCAGTTTTGGTGGCTTCTAGATATTGTGAGTAAAGTGGCTCCAATAACTTGTTTTTATTTTCAATGAGAACTTTCTGATGTTTTTGCAGTAACAAAGAAGGTCACCTACCAAGTTTCTTGATGTTGTTCTTTTTGTGAGAACTATATAAATTGTAGTATAGCTGTTCCTGTCATAGTGAAAACTGGGCAGAGTAAACTGTTAATGACAATCTTTACTTGAATCAGTGAGAAAAGAACAGGTAGAAATTAGGAGAACCTGCCTCTTTTTCACCTCTCTTGCCTCAGAACTTCAGAACAGTCATTACTGAAAGTCAGCTGCTCATTGCCTCAAAGCAGCATAAGAGAGTGTTTCAGGTATTTTTTTGTTTGCGTAAGAGGCTAATGGGGAAGACCTAAATGAAATACATCTTCATCTTTACCTGGGTAGATAGACATGCTTATTTAATACTCTTTATAGTAAGATGTCATTGAATAAATGCCACAGCATAACTGGTTAGCTTCTTGCTTTTATGTCTTTCTCTCCAGGCCTTTTTATGGTTACCATGAAAAGGAGAGACAGTTTATGAAGATTTATCTTTACAATCCTGCAATGGTAAAAAGGTAAGGATGTGGAAATACAAAGTTCTGTCCGATTTCCTTATATCTTGAACTAAAAAGTCAGGTTTGAAACAAGATTCACCAATAACTTAAAAGCTCCAAAATGATTGTCCCACGGTTTTCAAAATATCGCCATGTGGGTGGGTTCAGCCAATGCAACATCAAAACACTTTAAAAATTGCTGATTTTAAACACACCAATAATCTTTTAAAGCAGTAGTGTGTTAGGAAAGCAATACCAAAACATACTTGCCTTTAGTTGTTTTATGTTTACTGTAATTCTTGAACACTTAAACAAATTTGTATCACGTTACTTTTCTTATAACTCTTAAGGAAAAAAATGTAGCTGTCTTTTGTAGAGCTTCATTTCATCTATTATGAAGTAAATTTTGGTAGGTTTTAATTCTAGCAACAATTACTAAATTTAAGATTTACTTGGAAAACTGAATAGCTTTTGTTATTAGACAGGTTCTCTATTTCTCAATAGAGTAATGTTCTGTTGTATGAAAGTGCTGTTGATTTCAATCTTACTGTCAAAGTAGTTGCAGTAAATTCAGGAATAAATAAGGAGGAATTATTTCCCAAGCATAAACTGAAATCCCTTGAGTGTGTGCTGTTAGATACTGCAACTTTGTTTAAAAGGTCTAATACATGATCATAAGGCAGGATTGTCTGATTTTTGTTCTAGGCGAGTGAAATTTTGCATTATTTAAATTTCTGTCTTAATGTATGACATGATAGTTGTTTCAAAATTTGGAGGTTCTCATGTTTGAATTGCTCCTATCCAAATAAAGACTGACACTTCACTTAAATTATTCCTTTCTTTTTTCTGTGTAAATCTTTATTTTTTAATCCCAGTTTGTTGCATTTAGAAGTGCTTAGTGCTTTTCTTTGTTGTACAGATGTATGTTAATTTGAGATAAACATATTCTACCAATTTATAATTATCCAAATATTTGCAGTAATTTTTTAATGTTTGTCTGTTTAAAAGCGAGGATTTGTCCTTCTACAGAGTTTTAAAATACTGCTTCTGAGTGCACAATATGTAGCTCTAAAGCCATGAAGGACATCATATGTATTATGTATATGTCAAGGAGAAGTAGAGAGACTTTCAGACTTCTTACTGGTGTGTACACATACAGCTGGCCCAGTTGTTCTGTTGAAAGATTTCAATGGCCTATAGTGGCTTTTGGATCACTTGCAGGAATTGAATGTTGTAGGATGGTTTTTTTCAGAGAATTTCATGTTTTTTAAGCTGAAGGATTCAAGACTCCTTTGTAACTAACACTGAAATATTGTATCATTATTAGCAGAGATCATTTTTGTTCATCTGTTATTGTGAAAACACAGTTCTTAAGTTAAAAATACAACTAAGGCAAAATTTAAAATGTCTTAAGTATTTTATATTTTGATAAAATCAAACATCAATATTGTTATACTGAAATAATTTTTTATTTGTCCTAATTTGTCTTTTAGAGTTTGTGAGCTTCTGCAAGGTGGAGCCATAATGAACAAATCTTACCAGCCTCATGAAGCCCATATTCCCTACCTCCTCCAACTCTTTATAGACTACAATTTATATGGAATGAATTTAATAAACCTGGCTGCTGTCAAATTCAGAAAGGCAAGGAGAAAAAGTAAGGTGTTTATTTCTTAAGACCAAATAATTGCTTTGAAGACTAAAAACTACCATTTTGAACAAGATGTCACTAGCTGTCCGGTTTTTGCTGTAGTTTGGTGAATGGGTATTGTGTTGTTTCCCTGAAGTTTGCTTTCTGTGTCAAAACAAAGTCCATATGTAGTTTTTTTCCTTTTTATGCCTCTGTGTGAGGATTGAGGAAGAGCTTGCTTCCTGAAATGAGATGCTGTATATCAAGAAACACGTGATCTGTCAGCAGTGCAGCTGTGATCATTTCACAAGATGACCACACCTCTTTTCTAGATGAAAAATTGATATTTAGTTGAAGAATTGACATGAAAGGTAGCATAATAATACTGTTGCTTTGTTTTTTTATGGTTTTGATTCTTATATCAATTCAAAATATTTTTCTTGTTGCAGTAGTGTCATTACAAAATTATGACTAATGATTTTGCTCTGATGACAATCAATGTTCTTAATTAAAATGCTTGTGTTTGTGCTAAAGTCATTTGCTTTAAGGTAAAGTTTGAATTATTGATATGTGAGCAAAGGAGGTATTTTAAAAAATTGGTTTGGCATTTTGAATGTACACACTGACATAAAAATTAAGTTTTGTGAGAACATCCCTAATTCTTCTAAATTCTTCATTATAAAGGAGAGATAACAGTAGGAAAAGCATAATGCCTTTGTAACTTAACGTTTAATAAAATAAGTATTGTTTACTTAAGTCATAGTTGTTCCTACAGCTAAAGCGAAAGTTGAAAGGAATGGTGAAGTATCTTTCTGTAAAAACGCCAAGCAATAATCATGCTGAATTCCTTCCTTATTTTTATGCATGTGTATTCAGACAGCAATAGATTAGCCCATGGAGTTTTATAACTAATTCTTGTTTAAAGGAAGATGCTCCTTTCATGCTCAGCAATAGGCCACACTTTTTGCTGGTGTCAGAACTGTAGGAAGGCAAAAGCTCAGCCATGGACAGAACATCTTCAGGATTTTCAGTCCTGAGGAAGTATAGTCAGGTACCTTTAATCTTCCCAATATTCAAATCAGCCTTCTGGAAACATGCAGTGTGATTGTATCAAGTAGTTGCTTCCATTCTTTTTCCGTAGCTCTTTTTTTTCTCTCTTTCAGATGTTAGATGAAAAACATAAGCTGTTTATATTCTCCTTTATAATTTATTTAAGTATGAGAGACCTAAGTCTTGAATGGGAACAAGAGGGTGAAAGAGGAGCATGGGCTGAGACCAGTGGACTTTAACTATTCTTATAGGGAAGAATCCAATAAAAAAAGGAAAAAAATGACACTACCTTGTCTGGCTTGTTCAGATACTGACTGCAGTGCTCCTAGGAAGATTCATTCTGTTTTGCATGGCACCACATCACACATGCTTCAGTAGCCTGCCTCAGTCTGTTGGAGTCCCCAGGCACGGGATCACTGCCTACTGCTCCTGGCACAGCAGCCAAGCAACAAATGGTTTGTCCCTGGTGCAGCCTTACAGAGGCACTGCTGTCAAGAAGCCTGTCCTTGTACAGCAACCCTCTCTGAGCTCAGGCTGTTGGGGTGCTGTAGAAAGCACAGCCTCTGCTTGCAACTGACACACTTCACCTGCCTATTCCTCAGCATCTGTGTTGTGGGAGTGTGCGTTCCTTTCAGTCAAGTATAGCTGTGTCACACAGGCCAGGCCAAACGTTGTTTCTTAGACAGCAGTAAAAGCCTTTGCCAAAAGATGTGCAGCCAACGCTTAACTTACTTCCCTTGCAGATGATGATATAAAAATTAGTCTGGCAATTAATATTTTTGTTTGTCAATGTAAGCAAGCAGCCTCAGGAGCCTATTCATAGTGGTATTTTTCTCATTGAGATAAGCAGACCTTTTTGAAGGCTGAGAGAGGTCAGCACACAAATTTGTATTAGCAGGAATGTTCTGCCTTCATCAGCCTGTATCCAGAAGGTGCAGCAGTTCATTTTCTCAAGTCCTTGTCTTTATGGGCTGTGAAGAAGGCTGCCTATTCATTCATGCACCACATACCACTGTAACTACTGCAAAACTTTTATTTTCAGTAGCTGAATCTGCTTCTGTAATATGACTCTGAAAGACCTTGATGTGATATTGCTACTGTCTTTAAAGATCTTTATATCAAGAAAAGGGGAAAATTAGGTGTCCTTAAATCCCTATCCTGTGATTAACTTTACTGAAGAAACAAACTGATACAGGAATTCAAGCCTCAGTTTTTAGAAGTATATGAAAACAGGGTTCATAGGGAATAAGAAAGGAAATAATGCACTGAAACTGCTGTGGTGTGGTATTTGAAATGCATAGAAACTTAAAAAATAATACTATGTATTTTACCAGTTGGCCTATAGTCTTGCATAGCTGCTGTGAGATGTATTTTCCTTTAAATATACAACTGTTCAGTCCCATTTCATCAACTTAAAATAATCAAGTTGCAGATGAAAAATAACAAGAGATGTTTCCATGCATAGTCAGCTTACATTTTAATGTGGAGAATTAGCTGATGTGCCATGCAGTAAAAACATGGCTGTGTTTCTTCCTGGACTAGCTGCCCAATGCACAGACAGTAAAGTGTGCTAGATTTGAGCTGGATCTGTGCAAATGGGATCAGATATTTTGTATTGTCTTTCTGGAATCACCTGCTTAGGCATTGAAGTGCACAGACCGTAACAGCACAGATGTGACTGAAATATGAGCTGGCTCTGGCTAAGCACAAGAGTGTCTTTTCACCTCGCTTGAATGCCACGACTTTGTGCCGTGTCAGTACACCTAAGAGTCTGATGTAAGGGTAGGGTTTGCAGGAACTGGTCTGGGTGCAGAAAGCACATACAGAATTAAGCCTGCTTGCTTCTAAGGTTCTTTTGGCATGGTGTCTGCTTCTGTAGTAACTTACGGCTTTTTGCTATGTTAGGTATCCCTAAACCAAATATTCCAAGTAGTGGAATTCACATTGGCAAGACTGTTGTGAAATTTATAGAATAAAAATACATGTTCTAATAATTATTTAATTACTGAAGACCTCTGACAATTGAGTTGTTTAACTGGTGTATCTTTAACAAATGCAGAAGTGTTTGCGATGGCTGAAAGGTAAATTTAATACCAGAAAACTGCTAGTGCATGACACCAACATAGCTGAGAAAATTCAAGGTTCAAGCTGGTCTTTCAGGTACAAGCGGGAGACTGAGTAATTTTCAAAGTCTTCTCCCATTCTACCTCCTTCCAACTCCATTCCTGGGCGTTTTTCTCTCTTGTGCCATATCCTGTGTATATTGTCTTTCCTTTCTCTGAAGACTGAGGGTTCAGGTGGAGACCTCAAGGGAGACAGGAATTCTTCAGGGAGGACTTCACCAGCATGACTTTGGAGCATATTTCCTTACACAGAGACCTCTGAGCAAACTTCCAGTGTTTTCTTTATTTGTAGGTCAGACAACATCTGCCTTCATTGCAGGTTTCCACTTACTGCTACTACGATTGTATCTGGAATATATTGTATATTCCCTTTCAGCTCACAAATAAGAAAGAGGAAAAGTGTGAAGTAGAATTTAGTGTTTTCTTTAGTTTCTGATTTCCATTGCAATTTGAACTGTGTACCCAGGAAATTCTGAAGTTTACATCAGAGTCTTTATGATTTATTTTGAAATGTTCACAAGTAGGAGAAGATTGAATTTAGGTTGAGATATTACTAGAATGCAACAAATGTAGTTCTAATAATGTCAGTGTCTTGGAAAGATATTTTTCTTTTTATATGTGTCTACGTGTTAGAAAGAAAATTAGATCATTTATATTACAGCATAGTTAATGGGTGAAGATGATATCATGCAATGCTTTTTATTCTTTAGGAGCAGGCAGACTGGTAATATTAAATAATAAATGCAGTTAAATAATGATATTTGTAAAAAATATTGCCACATAAATGAATTAATTTCTCATTCTACTTTTTTCCCTAGGTGATACGTCAGGTGCAAGTAAACGTCATGGAACTCATTTGCCAGAAAATTCAAGCAACGTATCTTTCATTGAATGGGAAGAAGATGCAATACCGAGGTCAGCATCCCAGGTTTTTCTGTTGTATGCCATATTTTCTTATATACATCAACTTGCGCATAATACAGAGTTCCAGTCTCTCACTTAAAGGACCCTTATATGTTTTATGTGTTTTTTTTAAAAAAAAGGTGATAATGTAACACAAATCATCATTATTTAGTTTCTTTGTATAGTTTTGGTCACCTGATGCTTTGTGGTATATGGTTATAAAAATCCATCTGGGAGCTAATGGGCAAAATTTGACTTTCTGGATTTTGGAATGATGACTTTGATGAAGAGCTAAGCACGCTTAATAGTTACAGAGAGTATTTCCACATCAGTTCACAGATTGTGTTTTTGTAATCATCCATAACTAACGTGACCTCACTGGTGAGGCCACATCTCAAACCCTCTCTTTGGTTTTGGGCCCCTCACTACAAGAAGGACATTAAAGGGCAGGAGTGAGTCCAGAGAAGAGCAGTGAAGCTGGTGAAGGGTCTGGAGCACAAGTCCTGTGAGGAGCGGCTGCAGGAGCTGGGGTTGTTTAGCCTGGACAAAAGGAGGCTCGGGAGTGACCTTATCACTCTCTACAACCACCTGAAAGGAGGGCATAGCCAGGTGAGGGTCAGTCTTTTCTCCCAGATAACAAGTAGGAGGACAAAATAAAATGGCCTGAAGTTGTGCCAGGGGAGGCTTAGGCTGACTATTAGTTTCTTCACTGAAAGGGTGGTCAGCCATTGGAATAGGCTACCCAGGAAGTGGTAGAATCTCTTGGAAGTGTTCAAAAAATACGTGAATGTGGTGCTTGGGGGACATGGTTTAGCACTGCTAGATTAACAGTTGGACTTGATGATCTTAGAGGACTTTTCCAACCTTAATGACTCTATGATTCTGTGAACAGTGTGTTATCACAGAATTTCAGTTTGTCCAATTCAAATGATAGCTACCTAAGATTCTCAGCTTAGAATTTTCATGTCTGTCTCCATGCTTTTCCTTTTTCCTCGACATTTCCTACTCTACAGTTTGTAATTTGTAATCGTTTAACTTCTATAAGAAAATGGAATGTTTCTGGAAATTTGGGGATTTTGTGGCCAGAACTGGGGAGGGAAGAGAAACTCACAGTATCTGAAGCTACTTTGTATAGTTTATCTACGGCAAGTTTATTCTTTAAACTATTTGCTAATGTTTGGCAGGTCCTTCTGTCATCTAGTAGTCTTCTCAGTCTTTGGGTGGTTCCTGTCATTCTTCTCTGAAGAGCTTATTAGGCTCAATGTGCCTAGGCTTCCTGCTAGTGTTATGTACTGGGAGAATTTGCTTCCCCAGTAGAAGGTCTGTGCCTTCAGCCATACTTCAGGTTTTTCTTGCATACAGAAACAGGGGCTTGTGTTTTTCACATCTGGTTTTCTGATTCTGTTACTACTTTAAGGAGATTTTGCAACAGCATTCGTCTGATAATTGTATTGCAGTTTTACTTCTGGTCACTTTATGTGCAGTAGTTCTTGGGCTGTTTCTTCTCCTTTTTGGCTGCATATTTCATTCACAGTCCATTTCAACTTTTATTTGGCTTGATTCTGCAAGCCAGCTTACTTAAACATTAAAGGTTGGATCATAACTTATACCAGAATTACCTGATGTTACTTTACACAGATCTGGGGAAGGCAAATGAAAAGAAAGCAAAGTGGTACTTCCTGGCTGTCAAAAGCAGACAGGGATGAGCTCAGCAGAGCAGGAGCCAAGGATGCATCCTCATGGCTGTAACCACAGGTCTTCTTTCCTCCTCCTTCCGCGCTTCCATGTATAGAGCCAGGGGAGCAACACCTCACTCGTGCCAGTCCTTCTCCGGCACTCACAAATGTTCCAGAAGTGGGACGTTAACAGTAATGGGGAAAATACCAAGACTGTCCATTTCCCTGTCCATTCGTTCACTGAAGTTCTGCCAGCAGGAATTTATTTCTTGAACATAAAGCCTGAATACTGCATAATATACTACACAAATTTCTCTCTACACCATACGCAATGATAATGGTAGGTCCTGATACACTTTACAGTTTCATTTATCATGCCAATTTGGCTTGTGAGCATTTTAGGATTTATTAGTACAAGATGTTTCTCTTCTTTCTTTTTTCAAATTGAGAATCTTCTGTTTGGAATCCATTATAAGTTCCTATAGGATCTTTCATCCCATTTTAAAATTTCATTCTGTTTCTATTATTCTACTTCTGAGTTATCCTGCTTTTGTTTTCTGATACTATTATCTGATTATGTATCCAGCATGTCTACTGGCTTGCCTTATCAGCATATTTCATTACTACACTGCTGCATTTTCTGCCGGAAGCATTAATGAGATGTGAAGTAAACGCAGTCACAGAAACTGGTCTACGTTTAGTTCTATACATTTTGTGTCGACGCTCTGTCCTTTTTTTTATAACCAAGAGGAGTTTCACTTTTAGTTAGCTCTTAAAATGCTTTAATAAATTAGGAACTCATTTATGATTTCTCCCTACTGAAATTGTTTCCTATTTGATACTGTGTTAAACATTTTTTTGTCTAGAAAATCAATTTTTTTATTAAGGCTGTTCTAGCATGACTGTCTTTCCCATGCTGTAGGACATACATGCTGCAGCAAAGCAACAAACCTAAACTTTTCCATCCTGATTTTACTCTATTCAGTATCTACACGAAATTATTTGCCTGTTAAAATTTCTCCTGGATTATTTATGGGAGTCATCAACTTAAAACAGTGCTCTTGTAATCAAACATACTGCAGTGCCACTTTTAGATTACCTTCCTACTTAATTTCCTTTCAAATTCTGAAAATTTGCTTCTAGTTGGTTTAATGGATCTGTAATTGTAATGATCAACCTTACTGAGGGTAAATCTGACCCAGACAGTATGAGATGTCTATCTAGGGAAACCCTTGTAATTGTGCCCTAAAATAATTGTGACTCAACTGTTTCTATTTTTGCAGTCTACAGCATTACTCAGTAGTTGTAAAGCTGCCTTTCTTCCTTTATTTCAGTTTGCATAACAAATTATGTTCTGTATTCCCAACATGCTTAGCTTCCGTATCAACAGCTGTATTCATTTCTAGTTTCATGTGCAATACCAGCACAGTCCCCTCACTTTATTATCCAGTCCTCTTCAAGTTCTATCCAGTTCAAATTGAGGTATTTAACTGTTTTGTGAATTGTTTAGCAAAATTTTTTACTTACTGTATTTCACCCCTTGACTGCTATTTTCAGTAGCATTTGGAGTTTCTTCAAATATCATTGAACTTCTAAGTTTTTTGCTTGTCCTTTATATCAGATATGAAGGTCAAATAAATCTTTTCCTGCCTTTCAGCTGTATGTTTAAGTTATTGGTTGTTCTGTCAAGAAAAAGCAAGAACGGAAAAGACAGTCAAATGTTGAGACCACAAAATTTCTAGGCCTGTCTTGTATTCCTAGTGACTGGGATGTCTGTTCAGACTCATTATCCTTCGTGTACATTAAGAATACATTTTAGAGATAGTCAAACATGTATCTGCCAAGTCCTTGCTGTAAGTGGCAGTTAACAAGTTCTCTTGTTTAACCAAGCAGTGCCAGTGATTGGGCATTTCTTGACTTTGGAACACAGTATATCGCTGGGCTGAAATACAATTCTGGATACCTGGGAGGTATCTGCAAAATTTGAAAGTCACATATGAAACATGAGCAGCATTTTCCATGAGTAAATGCTAGTGATGGTTCCTTATTTCAAAAAACGTTTGAGAAATATGTCAAAGTTTCTTGGTGACTGAACTCCCTCTTCCGTGCTAGAGAGCACCTTGCTGCTCGGCCGCTTACCAAGAACAGCATTTAACCTGTGTCCCGTCTTGCTCCTGGCAAATCTCCAAATTATTTACTCGCTGCTTTGGTTAGTGCTCTGTATTAAGCCAGAGAAACTTCTTTTAATGTAATTCTAGAATGATTCTGTTATCAAATAGACAAATGTCCAAAATCTCTAGTGCCCAGGAATCCCATATGTTGTAAGGCTTTTAGGTATAATACTTGCCAGTGTTATCGCACTGAAACCTACAAAGCTTACCCTAAAATGGGCAGCAGTCACCTCAACCTGGTAGTGCTATCCAACAGTTTTTGACATCAGTTCTGGACGTGAGGCACGTTTTGTTGTCCCACTCAGGCAGCTGATAATAAATGATGAAACATGCTATGAGTTCCATTGAGAAAACTTTCTGGTAAACATCAGACTTAGAGTAATCTGCCAGTCAAGTCTGCCACTTGGACATGATGTGTTAAAAGCAGAATGATTGGTAGAATGCTTTTGAGAAACACTTTCTTTTTAAATCCTAGATTTGTTATTAGATGCTAGTTTATATGGAAGTGGAAAGATCTGACAAATAACACTTTTGCACAGTCTAGCAGATATGAAATATTGCAGATTTTTGCTAGGTTTGTGGCTGTCATAATTGCTTTTCTCGCTTGTCAGCCTGTGCATGTTTTTACTTAGCTATTTGATTTTTTAATATAATGTGCACATTATTTAAGTCAGTTGAACATCCTGAAAACAAGGACACGTTTTCTGCCATGAACAGAGTATGGAGAATTATTATGTCAAATTTTAGAGTCCTTATCAGCACAGTTGAGTAACACCTTTCAGATTCTCCATGGAGTTAGTTTTTGTCTCTTGTGCTTAGTTTAACATTACAAATACCTCACATGTGGTCATTACAGAGCTTGTTTCCTTAGGCTGTCATTAATATTGGTGAATTAAGATACTGACCTTGTTGATTCTTCTTCAAGTTTTTGAGGGCTTTGATCTACCTAGCTATATGTAGTGGGCACTTTTTAAAATATGTGTTGACTGTAGCTTTAATTCATTGCCTCAACATCTGAGAAACCAAATGTTGGTAGTTTCTCTGAGCACTAGTTTCATCCTAAACTATTGTTTTTATCTCAGTGGATAGTGTGAACAAACTATTACTTTCTTCAAAAATAAGGACCATTTTCTCTGTTCTTAAAATAATGTATTTGGAGCTTTCTATACAAAAGTAAAATGGATTTGTATTGCAGTTTTTCACCTGGAGTGTAGGTATAAAAGGCAATTTAAAATTAAGTGGTATGAGTATCCCAAGTAGCCTAGCCATGGCAACTCAGTGTTGTGCAACCCTGATTTTTCTTGCTTCTTCGGTGAGTAAATTTCTGTTCTTGTGCAGCTGGGTTCTTTCTACACTACCTCACTTAACCCTGTCTTTCATATATCCGTATTACAAGTTTTATCTTGTGAACAGTTCTCTCTCTACATTCCTTCTTACAAAATAAAACATAGATGCTGTGAAAAGCTTTGCCTGGGACTTGCTAAGTCATCTTTTCTGACCTTGTTCTAATACAGATATTCTCAAATCATGGTTTTGGCATTACCTAAACCACTATTTCTTTTTGCAAAACTGATGCATGCAATGTGAGGCAGATGATTAGTCTGTTGTGTAAGGCAATCTGTGTCAAAAGGCCACTTCTGAATACCTTCCAAGGCATTACAACTGCTAATGACATGAAGTAGTTGGTATTTTCAACTAACTACACCTGGGAGACAAGAAATGTTCTGGCTTCTTCATGCTGTCTTCTCACCTGCTAAAAACAGCACTGTAGCTGCTGAGGAAATGTGTCTTTATCAGGGAGAATGGGAAATACGGTTACTTTGTTTATATGTTGCACGTATATGTTTTTGGTGAGCAACAGCACCAAACCTAACAGCTGGCCAAGCTATTGCCAATACTCAGATGAAACAGTTCCCAAAGCAGCATGTAACCATATTAAATAACTGTAGTTCAGGACAGTTTGTACTCCCCCTTGCCACCTCACGTTTTTGTTTTAATCAACATAAATTAAAATGTTAGAAGGACCAGTTAAAGCTGCTCTGCTCTCATATGCCCTTCAAGGTTTTTCCTGAAGTGGGAACAAATGACTTCTTGGCCTTTGTGGCTTACCTGAATGTTGCAGAAGCTTGTAGTGCTACTGCTATGATTTCAACTAGTGCAAGTGTCTAGCAGCTCACCTTGACAAAGATGTGAAATGGCAAGCTAATGTACCCATTGTATTGGGAAGACATTTTTCAAGTCTAACGAAGAACTTACTGTGTGCGTCAGGTGTCTTTATTAGCTTCCATGCAAGTCTTTGGAGTGTGCAATTTTGACTGCCAGCCCTGCCTTCATCATGAAAGTGTTAATGACAATTAGGATGATAAATCCTAGATTTGTTTCAGAAAAGACCTGTTATTAGCTCAGTGTTTTTAATTTGAATAATAGGCCATGTAAATCAAAATACTGTAGTTTTTGACAGAACGACTCCTCGTATCTGTTTGATTTAGAGCTTGGGCAAAATGAGCTAACTCTTTTCCTTCTAGTTGCTCAAATTTTTTGAATGAATTACAGACAAGGAACATGCTTCAAATTGATGTTACTATGGAAAAATACTTAAGTTACATTAACATCTACCGGCTCGTTATAAATTCAGCAATGTTGAATTTAGTGTTATTTTTATATGAGAAATCCATATTAGAGTCTCTTGCAGGTAAGAAATCTGATTACTTGGGAAGCTTTTGGCCAATTTTGTCTTTGGTCTTGATCAATTCTCAAATCACTGGCCATACTCTTGATGGGGATGTGGAAAACCAAGACATGGTTTGTTTTGTTTTTTTTAAACAAAACGTCCTAGCTAAATGAAGGGAAAACAATAGAAAGCTATCTTTGTCAGAGGAAAAACAAATGCTTCAGTTAATGGTTTTAGTCATCAAGCAAACTCTTCAGAAATAGCTCACTAAAACGCATTTTTTCTTAAACTTTTCAAGAACTTTCATTCTTTCTCGCTTTCTCCCCAACCCCTATTAGTTTTTGGGTTTTTTATTGTATTTTAAAAGAGAAAATTAGTGAAAGTGGGAAGCTCAGATCTTTGATTTTGTATCCTCCAGACAAGTCAAAGGCAGGTCCTTACCACATTTCCGATATCAGTGACCGTGATATATATCTGTATTGTGGTCCCTTTTTGCTTGTTCCCAGAAGTGTTTTGATTTTATAAAGGGAGCTAACAATTCTTGCAGCCTCTTCCCTCAGTCTTGTTTCCCAGTGATCCTGCAGTTGTTTCTTACTGTGGGATCAAAATACAAGTTTCAGCTTGCCTGCAGTTCCTGTTGCCCACTGTGCAAGCAAAGCTCTGTTTGAATCCTTTGATGAATGTGAAGTGTGTGACATGAAAAGTAGCATTTTGAGCCTATTATGGATTTGTTTCTCAGCTGATGGCGTGACTGGGAACGGAGGGACATGATGGCAATGGATTGTCTTTAAAAGTGTGCATACCGTCATAAAATAGTTTGGGTTCGAAGAGACCTTTAAATGTCATCTAGTCCAGCCCCCCTGCAATGAACAGGAACACCTTCAACTAGATTAGGTTGTTCAGAGCCCTGTAACCTCGCATTGAATGTTTCCAGACATGGGACTTCTCCCACCTCTTTTGACAGGCTGTTCCCAGCGTTTCATCACCCTTATCATAAAAAAAAATCTTCCTTATGTCTAGTCTAAATTCACCCTCTTTCTGTTTAAAACCATTACCCCTTGTCCTATTGCTACAGGCCCTACTAGAAAGTTGAAGAGCTTGGAGTGGATTTTCAGTGTTGCCCTAAAAAATTTTAAAGGGTAAACAGACTTGTACAGTAAACCTGGGAGATGGTTTCTGTTTGTTAGCTTCCTCCATGGACCCCTTAAAATTTGTTCACTGACAGCAACAGGTGGAAGGTTACTGACATTTGCAGATCTGAAAAGGCACAGCTGGAAGTTGATCATCATTGAATCTGTTTCTAGTATTTTAAGTCTTCATCAAGCCAGTTATCCTTAGTTCAGCATATGTTTCAGTTGTTAATGCTCTCTTTCTTATTCACCAGGCTAAATAAAGATAAAAACCCAGAAAAAATAGTTGTAAATATTAAAGTGTTCTGCATTGCTCTGAACTGTGAATGAGAGAAAAATTCTTGCCACTGTGTTTTCTGGGTGCATGATCCTGCCTTCACACCTAGTCCCATTGGCTGAGTTCTATAGAACATTTCATCTTATATTTGAGGAGGAGAACATTATTGTAATTGCTTTAGTACTTGGAGTTATTTACCAGCTCTTTCTCTTCTCCTCACAAAAGAAAAATCTAAACCCTTTAAGTTGAAGATACAGATTTCTTATCTAATTAGATTTGAATATGATTGTTGGCGAATCCAAACGGGATGGGGAGCCGGGACAGACGCTCCAGGAGCCTTTTTATTATTTTATCAGTCTCACATACAGAGTTGAGACACAGGAGATGATACAAGCTCATGTTGTCACAGGCATCCAAAGACTTCCTGGTTACAGAGCATTCTTAAAAGCTTTTCAGCCAATAGCGTACTTTTTAAAAGTTACAGACAACTGTCTTAACCAATCTTCAGTAGTGCATGTACATCTGTTATACACAATACTTGCTTGTTTATACCTTATATAACAATGCAGTATTCCATTATTAAGCTTAACCTTATCTATTTTGCTAAGCATATTTTTTGCAACTCTAAAAACCATCTCAACCAAACCTAGAAACTCTAACCATTGTTTTAATGTCCTTGCTTGTTGTATAATTTTATCTTCTTCAAGTTTTCGCTGCCGAAGCTAATTCCTAAACTCTCCTGCTTTATTTCTGAAACTTGCTTTTATTTCTCACACTTAAGAGCCTTTCTACTTTTTTTTGTTTCCCACATAGGATCATTAGTTTAAGGACTTGCAGGTGAGGATGGGAACTGATAATTCTGCATTCCCTTAGTCACTCCTGTTCCCTCTGAAAAATTTTAGATATTAGTCCAGTTAAAAAACAATGATGATGCATGTTTCAAACTCAGTGTATTGATAAAATTAACCTGTAGTATTCATGTTGTCACAGCTCTTTAATATTGAAAGGTGTTGACCCACAAAGTACCTGTGAATTGGAGGTGGATGCAGTAGCTGCTGACATTTTGAATCAACTGGATATTGAAGGTGAAGTGTTAATAACTTTCCATGTAAAATGGTTTTAGAATAGAAACTATGTTGACATAGTTCACTCTTCTTTTAAAGCTCAGCTTAGTTAAATCACAATCCAGATTTCAGTGTTAATGAATTGTTGATCTCCAGATTTATGAAGTTTTAAAAAAATTAATTAACTCTGAAAGAAAAGAGGTTATAAAAATAGAGCAATATAAAGAGATTTTTGTTAATGCATAACAGAAAGTTTCAGACCTATAGGAAGAATAGTAGTGGAAATACCAACAACAGATGTGTGCGTGTATGCATATGTATGTACATACACCTGTATATACATATAGACACATACTTGGTGAGAAGACCAGAAAAAGCCAAAGATCTAGATTACAGATAGAAGATCTAGAAAACGAATGAAGTTATGCCTTAACTTTTACATAATACCAAATCCTAGAGTAAGGCAGGAATGGCAATTAAAAAATAACAGGCTAGAATGACAAAGAGATGAAGAAGAGTGTCAGAATCCAATTTGGGGAAAGAATGCTTTGTCACTTTGGCAGACTTCCCTTCATGTATGATTGCATATTTCAGCCCAGATTGGCAGGAACCCTGGTTTGCAAGCTATATGGGAGGATGAAAAGCAGCGACGGAGACAGAAATGT
This sequence comes from Eulacestoma nigropectus, assembly GCA_013397775.1. Taxonomy (NCBI): domain Eukaryota; kingdom Metazoa; phylum Chordata; class Aves; order Passeriformes; genus Eulacestoma; species Eulacestoma nigropectus. The sequence goes on along the minus strand of VZTE01006108.1, from coordinate 59,688 downwards.
GAATCTTCTCAGATTAAGCAACCTGAGTCACAAGGTAAAAAAAAAAAAAAATTGTGCCGCTGTTAATCCAAAACTTTGAATGAGAAGCAAGCAAGAGGACAGAATTTAAATTGGTATCAAGTTTGAGGGTTTTTTAGATGTACTGTTTTTTTTCACTTCCAGACTTACTGGTGGTCCAGTATGTGTTTGCCAGTTTTGAAAGCAAGATGCATAATCTTGCCTAACAACATCATGATTCAGCTATCTGCAAAACATTCTAGACAGAATGAATGATAATGGCAGTTAAGACTGCATGCTTTGTGATGGAAAACATTTAAATACCGGCAAAATGAAATCTCTTTATCTTGAAGCTTTCCATTGTAGTTTATGCACAAGGGCAATCCCATTTCCTTTCTGTGGAATTACAGCTAAGGTGATACTAGAGTGAAACTCTAATAGGATAGACAAATCCCTGTATTTTTATGTAAAATTCATTACACAGGGAAGACTGTGCTCTGCAACGTAATTGCATAATGAACAGGCTATTCTCCGCAGAACCTAGGCCATATTTCTTTTAAAATATGAATGATATTTGGCAAGTAAGACAGAGGATTGCAAGAAGGAAAGAGGCAGGTTCCTGGCTAAGGAAGACTACTTTATGATTGACTTTTTTTTTCTGTGTTTCTGTGTAATGTTAGTCAAGCTGCATAAGCCAGACTTCTCAAAATTGTTCACTGATTTTTCTTGGATGCTCACCTTGGTGTAATTGCATCGTGATTGGTAAATGCTGTTGATACAGTTGCAAATGAGATCAGTGGGAGTTATGTGAAGTATTTTAAAGTTTTTTAATACACTTGGAAAGTCAGCCCTCAGATTTGGCACTAAAAATTAGCAGGCACTTCAACTTTGAGCCTTTTTCTAATAAAATCAGTAATTTTAGCTGCTCTCTGTGTTGAGAGGTCAAAGTAAAACTGAATAACAAATATTTTTCAAATTTTAAAGACCGTGGATTTGTGCCAGCAACAGAGAGTGAAAAATTTTTTCAGAAGAGACTTAAAGAAATTCTCAAGCAAAATGACTTCTCTGTGTAAGTGTTTAGCCATTCGTCATAAAATATAGTATTCTGTGCAAACCTTAAATATGCATTTAAAACTTGCTTTTCAATTAACTAGAACGTTGTCGGGATCATTGGACTACAGTAATGGATCAGAGGAGTTCTCTGCTGAGCTAACACTGCATTCTGAGGTACTTTCTCCTGAAGCCTTTCCGTGTACACCAGCTAATACGGTAGAAGTGCATGACGATAAAAAGATGAGCAAAGGTGAGTTTTTTTAATATTCTAGTTGTTTAGGCATAAATCTGTGTCATGGTTTGGCTGTTTATATTATTAGCAGAAGGAAGCCAAGAAAGTTGTGATTGTTAGTTATGAAAAACCAAAGAGTAGTTTTGCTTTATTACTGTTAGAGTAAGCCTTTCTAAAATTGCCACAGCAAATAATGGAAATATACTTGGATAGTAAAATCTGTTCTAAAGTGGCTTGCTTTCATAATTTATTGATGCCTCTGACTCTGAAGTTTTATGCTTTCTCTTTTTTTCTTTTAAAGACTCCAGTAGGATGCATACTGATAAAGAAGAGGAAGCACTTATTAATGAAGAAGCAATTTTAAACATTGTGGAGAATAGTCAGAGCTTTCAGCCTTTGTCTCAAAGACTGAATCAGACTGCAGTTTTTAGTGAGTATGACTGGAATGTGTTTTCTTCCACACTATTTTATTGTTCCACAGTCTTTGTGTTCCCTTGGGCTACCCATCATGAAAGAAAGTAGTTTATCTCAAGGAGTTTTTCAAACAGGTTAATACTTCACACATACACATACCCTACCACCACCAAAACACACCCTATGTTTTCTGAGAAATGTCACAAGGACTGTGTTTGTAGAGGCTGCTGTGTTTGACTGGTTCAGTAAGCCCTGTCCTCTTGCCAGGTCAGCTCAATGCAGTCTCTTGTGGGTATTGCTCTGCCTTATGCTCCTAGGGCTATAAGGGTAAAACTATCAGAATGAAGATGATTTTGACTGTCTACCCATGATAGTCTTTCAGTTACTGACTGCATCTTTCCTACAGTTACGGTAGAAAACATGCATATTATCTGTCTTCAGAAGCTCAGCTGTGTGGAGATACTGAGCAATAGTAGGTTGATAATGAGAGGCAAGTTGCAGCAGAGCATTTCCCAAATTTATAGATATACCAAATGGTTGAAGGCAAAGAAACAAGAAGCAAAATATTTAAGAGAAGGAGAAAAACCATGACAGTAAAATTGTGAGTGGCACGAGGGAGAAACAACAATAAAATAACAAGAAAGGAACTTCTATGAAAAGCTACGTGAGGTAGAAATATTTCAAATACTCTAGGGAAGATGAAAAGCACATAGTTCATGGTATGTCTCTATGTATGTTCTTTAGTAAACCTAATGTATAATGTTAATATGAACTACGTGGTGTGGGGCAGGGAGAAGTATCTAAAACCCATAATAGCCTCCATTTCTTTTGGTATCTGTAGGGTGTGGATATGTGCTTGGACGACAGTATATGTCTGTGGGTAATACAGTACACACCCAAAATACAATTGAAATCTTTTCTGGCTAAGAAAGGAGGAGTGGATGAAGTTAGATTAAGACTGTAGTGCTGTTTTATTTTGCAGAGAATAGGCAAGATTTTGATTATAGGAGTTTTATAGGCAAGGTTTTGGATTTATTGAACTAACTATAAGAAATTCTGTGGGAGCTGGCAAACGTGAGCAAGCCTGAGAGGATAAAAATGGCTAAAATAATATGTAGGATATGCCTTATGTCTGTACATTTGAATTGCTCAACCAAATTGAAGTGTTGAAATGGTCTGGTTTTTTCCATTGACTAGAGAATCAAATCTAGATTATATGACTTTTTTTTGGTCTTTTTTTCTCTCCTCCCTTCCTGTCATGCAGCTACTAATTTCTGGTATCTTGTGTGACTATGAGTGACATGCTGCATATTTGGGTCTCTTATGCTCCTTCATAGCCTGCACTAGTCTTCATTATTCCTCGGTAGAGTTGTAGTGCCACAGGAACTCTGAACCACCTGAATTCTGCTATTCACTGTGAATTATACCCCAAGGTTCATAGTAACATGAAGTAAAGGTTGGAATTTAATGATGGGCCTCACAAAGGGCAAAGGAGCCAAGAACAGAAAGTATAATTGAAAGTGGGTTAATTCAGAACTCTGTAAAACGGATAGTTTCTATTGTAAAGTGTTGCATGATGTCTTGTGAAGCCTTTGCAAAATATAAAAAATGCCTTTCTCACCGATGTTGAGATCTATTTTATATAATTCTCAAGATCATTGTAATCATATGATGCTTCCCAAGGAAAGAAAGTAGAGATTGTAGTTCTTCAGCCAGAGAAGGAGAGAGAAGTAACAAAGATGCCTGGTAGACTGCAGGTCATAAATTGGTTATGAGGTCAGATGATAGGTAAGTAGGAAGAGAGTAAGAAAAAATTGTGACTTGGAAGGATTTTTAAGAAACAGAAAGAAAAAATAAGAAGGGACGTGCATGAATTACTGTAATCTTGGGTCACATAAAAGAAAATAAAATTAGGAGAGGAGTGAAATCAGGTAAACTTTCAGTGTTTAGTGAAACCTTGGAATAGAACAGCTTATAGTGACATGAAAAGGGAACCAAAGTTGAGCATTACAGTAAAGAACAGAAGGAGGAATAGTTGGTCAAAATCAGCATCCTTTTTCACAAGATGCAGTGATTGAAAGTCCTTGAGTGATACGGAGAGAAGTGCCTAACAAAGCTAATGCAGCTATTGAGCAAGAGAAGGCAGTGATGCTTCAGAAGCTGGCACTCATACTGAAATTAAAGGGGAGAGTGAAGCTTTACTGAATGTGAGGAGGTAATAGAGTGGAGAGAATTGAGTCCACTAAATCTGGTACAATCAGAAGAATAGGGCAGAAATCCAGAAAGTTGTCAAAGTCTTAGATACAGAGCTAGAAAAGATAAATCATAAAATTTGGAAGAATAAGATATGAAAAGAGCTCTGTTTCTGTAGCATGCCTTGCCTTAGACAGTAACAAACTAGTAGATTTTAAAATGGTGATGGGCTTTTTGTTTGGTTTGGTTGGTTTTGTTTTTTACTGGTAGACTGTAACTAGTCATTTACAAGTAGAACAAAATATAGATTCTACTTGTATGGGCTTTTTCTGCAGTGGGCAGTAGTGCTGATGAGGCCATGATTGATCTGTTGGCTGGATTGGAGAATGATGGATATCAGATGGGACATCAAAAAACACTCTCTCACCATCGTTCTCTTGGAAGCTGGCGAAATTCTCAGAACAGTGATGATGAAGAAAATGAGCCACAGTGTGAGAAAGAAGAAATGGAACTTAGCTTGCTAATGTCCCAGAGGTGGGACAGTAGCGTGGAAGAGCCTGGGCCAAAAAGAAGGTATATATTTCCTTTTCTTAATGCAGTTTTTTTTCTGCCATCTTTCCTCTATCCCACCTTGTTTTCAGGTATGCTATGAGCCCAATGAGATGTAGAGAGGTCTCTGTTGATAACACAGAAAACTCCGTGCAGATCTTGGGGTGGAATGCAAGTTGTTTAGATGATGATGTGAATCATCAGTATTATCTGGAAATAAAGATTAAGTGTTTAGGTTTGGCCAAACATAAACTTCTAGTTTGCTCTTTGAGGAAAAATTAAGTAGGCTTTTTGTTCTACAAGTCCAAATACAAGAAAACCTTTAGCGGTAACTTCTTTGTAAGGTCACACCTTGCATGTAGTACAAATGTTAAAGTGTATCTTGTACATCTTTTGCTAAAGTCAGTATTTAAGAAATATTCATATAAAGACTAACCAAGCAACCTGAGGAAAAAACACCCATTTGTTTCCATGCTCAAAGCTTAAATCAAAACGTGAATGTTGTTCACTCTGCTCGACTGGTAAAGGTCAGCAACTTCAATATATTTAAGGCCAAGATTCTTGGAACACCTTCTCAGGTTGTAATGACCTTTTGTACAGTCTGCACTGACAGGCATTGAAAGCAGCTTCTCTTGACCCCTGCTTATGGCACACCTTCTGATACTTATAATTCTGTTTGAAATATGAGAAACTTCACAGACATAATGTTTTTTTATTTGGGGTTTTTTCCTACATCAGAAATTGTCATCATACTATGTTTCAGAGAACCAGAGAGGTATAGAAATACTTATTTTATTTCCCAAAGACACATAAAAGTTGTAACAGAACCAGAAGTTCATTAGTCTCCTAGTTCTAGAGATAATTGATCTCTAAAGCTATTTTTCCTATCCAAACTTTGATTTTCTATGTTTTTTTCCCTCACAGTAGTCTGAAAAGTTGAAATTTACATCGAAAACACATAACGTCAAACTTCAGTTTACTGGTAGTTTCTGTGAAAACCTGTATCTTGCAGAATTCATTAGCTCAGGCACAGCTCTGTATGAGCTTGACTGTACAACTTCAGGAGTCAGCTAGGATCCTGAAGCAATTAACTGCTTTCATGCAGTAAAGAATCCTATTTAAAAACTCAAGCGACTTGGTGAGCTGTCTCACTAATACCTTGCTCACATATGCCTACACCATAATCCCAGACAGAAAGCACTAGGGAAAATGTATGTACCATGTGCTTCCACACGGAGTGAACTTGTGTTCAGAGGGAATTACAAGTTCTGTTTCACTGAGATCTCTCTAGGATTTGGACTGATTTCAGACACAAGCATGGGTATCTTTGCCCCCTGCATGGTTCTGCTCATGCATAAAGAACCAGTTTGGGTCTGATGATAGATCTCTCATGATTTACTCTGCTCAGGCTCATTCCATCTGTATGGCTTCCTAGTGCACCCTACCATATCCATACTATGGCTTTTCTGTTAGTGAGTACTTACCAATCTTACATTATCTCAGCAAATCTATTGAGCTAATGAGGAGTAACCACACCCTATTGAGTGAATTAAATGGCTTGGGTTAGATTTGTATTGAACTGAAGAAGAAGGCCCATGAGGAGAAAAAAAGCCCAAGACCTAGACTAGTTCATGTATGGTGGTATCATGTGTGTTACACAAATTTTCCTGGAATCCAAACTGATGGGTCTGAATGAGGAGAAATCCGAGCTACCTGCAGAAGTCATCAACCGTCTGATTTGGTTTACTGAGGTTGACAAAGATTTACCTGGGATTACAGCATAATTCAGGTTGAAAGAAACATCCCTAGTTTGATACAAATTTGCATATAGAGCTGATTGCTTTGTGCTGTACTTTTCCATGTTTTGGGAACATAGAAGAGGGACAACTAAGCTCACTCAGATCATGGAGATGGTACCTAGCTGTGTTTGTTACTTGATTATCCAAGTCATGATTCCAGACCTGAGTGGAGACTATGTGGTTGCATTTGAGCCTATTGTTTCTGGACTAATAAATGTGTCCTGATGTAAATTAGCTCAGTGCTGACATTCAGATGTCTGGGATGGTACCATGCATATAATTAATGCTGGTCTAACTCCAGTCGTAAAAGAGTTCCGCAAAAGTAAACGGTACTTAGGTCATTGTGGATTTTCCTTCCTGTAACTTCCAAACATTTGTATTTGTATCTTTTAAGGTATTACACAAACTTAAACAAACAACAAACAGAGTAAAAAACCTCAAACCTCAGTTCCTTAATATGTGTCTGGATTTCTTGCTTGTAGCCACAGAATAGCTTATTCTGTTAAGAATTTTGTCCATCTCACACTTTATTTTAAAGAATAAGAAATCAAATTCCTATGTGCTTGTACAGTTATAATATACTGGAGGATTTGTTTTTTGTGGTTTTCTATTATATTCTTCCTTCCCCCATGCCCACATAAAGCATGCCACGTTAAAAACACGAAAAATTCATAGAAGCTTTTCTTTGTAGATTCGCTTCTTTTTTTTTCCCCAGTGAATTTATTACTGTAAACATGCCAGTGTAGAACAGTTAATTCAGTAAAAGCAGCTTAAGTATTAACAACAGCTGCTTCAGAATATTCATTGAGAGGTGGAATGAAACATAGTTTTTTTGGTCATGATTTAGTTAAGCCTGCCAAGAAAGATAATTGTTATAATACAATAAAGATTTCTTAACAAAAAAAACCAACCAAACAAACAAACAAAAAAGTAGACATCTCTTTGCTAACAGCTAAACTGTAGTAATTTTGCATAGTTGGTTTAGTCTTTAAATTTTAAGAACTTTGAAGCAATGACATTAAATCTCAGTAAAATTGAACTAAAATTAAGCATCTAAATGCCTTCTCTGTATCTTCTTAAGTTAGTGAATCCTGCTGTTTAAAATGGTTGGCTACCACTGTTGCCTCTTAAAATAGTAACATTGAATAATATTGAATTTCTCACTGAGAAATGTGACAAAATTTTTGTTTCCTTTTGCTCCCCCAAATTACACTACCACATAGCACCACGCCCCATTGATTTTCATGTTCCTGTGGCTCATGGTGTTTTCTAATAGAAGTATTGTGCATCAATTAGTTCCTTCAGGTCAGCTGGCAAAAATATGCATCGAAGTTCAACAGAAGAGGATTCATCTTCAGAGGAAGAAATGGAGTGGAGTGGTAACAATATGCTCCTAACTAATCTCTCAATACCTCAGTTAGATGGAACTGCAGATGAAAATGGTGGTAAGTAAATAGAAAATCAGCTTTAGAAGTTGAGTCATAGTTAATTTTCACATGAAATTGATAATTCTCGAAAGTGCTGACCATTTTCAGTCCTTATTTCAATAGGAAGGAAAAGTTCTCTACAGATTTCAGAAGCAGGCCCTTAACATCTTCCTTAAAAAACAGCTATATTTTAATCTCAGTGCCCTCTATGAATTACCAGAATCTGTTTTTCTTATTATATCAATGATCCAAAAAAAGACATAGTTTAATTTGTTTTATGAAAAAAATAAATATGGTATTTAAAGTAATGATTCTGTAGGATCATTTGTCCTCCCAGGATAATTGTAAATAATAAATGTATTACTTTGTAAATTTAGATGATTTTTTGCAAGTATTTGCCACACATGCTAAAATATAGTGAGCCTTTGTTTGGGCCTGTGTTTCATTCTTGCATGTTCACATTTGGGATTGCATGAGTTAAAGCTATGCAGTGGCAAAGCTGATGCAGAAGGAACTGCCTTTCAAAATCTGTAAAAAAAAATTAATTAACCTGTAGAAATCTTTTGCCATCTTTATAACATGCTGTCTTTGATTAAATAACATTAGTCAACAAAATGCACACTTCAGGGTTAGGCAAATATATAAATAATATTATTTGTTTCATTAGAAAATTTGCATGTGACATTATAATGTTCAGTTGAGAAAGTGAGCTATATGATATTATGATATAGATAACCACAGCTATTCTTCTGTGTTCAGTGTTTAAAACATAGTTTGCTTTTTCTTTTGCTTTTATAGGTATAATGGCAGTATTAATACATGATTTGATGTACTGCTAATATGATTTGCTTTTGTCAAATATACAATTGTAATTTCCCTATTTGCCATACTTCCTAATTTGATGTAGTAAGAGATGCTGCTGACTAATGAGACTGTATCTTAAATAATTGTTTAAATTTTAGCATATTTTAAGTATGGGAAATGTCACATGCAGAACGTCGGCTTAGGAAGTTTATTACTGTGAACTTTTACATTGATTTCTTGTAATAGAAGATACAGTAGATTCAAAACAGATCTCAGTCTAGGTCCTCTAAAATAGAAAATGCCTAGCCACACATGAATCTGTGTCCATATGATCTGACTGACTGACAAGTATTTTTGCAATTTTTATATCTGAATAGCCAGGTATTTTCCAGGTGTTTGTTGACACTGACAAACTCACATTTTCTGAGTTTTCAGTTAATCATCCTTGTTCTTTCTGTGGACTCCTACCCTCAAAGAATAATAGGCAGCATCTCCCAGCTGTGTTTCGCTGCTCAGGGACTCTATGTATGCATTAGAAAATGTTACTAGAAACAGACTGGGACTTCCTTTTATTTTTCTCAGCGAGCAGCAAATTGCTAAGATGAAGGCAGCATGAATCTAAGATAATCCCCCAAATTGGTTGAGATTGACAGTAAAGGCCCAAAGGATCCCCAGTCTAGTACATCAGTGTACAGCACATGCTTCCAGGTCACACAGCGTATTTCATAACACCTATCCCCCTTCAACATTTCAGCTAAGGAGGTGGACACATGAACAAATTTCTCTGTGCCAGGTGCTCTGTGGTAGCTGCCTTGTTGCAGTATAACCTCTGTCAAGTTACTTGTGGTTCAGCGAGGTTATGAGCAAGTACACACTTGTTAATTTGTTACCACTTCCCTGTTCATACTTACCTTGCAATAAATGTGGTGAAAGTATCACTGAAAGAGATTAAAATCATCACAGATACCATGTGATGAGTCTGCACAGGACAAGTGACCACAGCACCTGATGGTCTCAGATTTATGTGGGAACCTTAATACATGGGTGTAAATCCAGGATCTAACTAACTGGTGCAAGCTTCTTGCATGAACACCTGAATGGGTGCTGTATTGCTCTGCTTTGTAAAAGTGCAGGAAACTACCTATGTTTAGTGCCCAGCACAGTTCATACAAAGCCTTTGCCATGTTGTAAGATACACTGCTTTAGCTTTCTATGCAATGACTTTTCTGCAAGGGGAAGGTTATCTAAATAAGTTTTTTGTTTTTCAGTGCCTCTGAGTATACATACTTCTCAGGGACAAAGCAGGGTACAACCTTTTCTAGAAATCAGTCTGTATGTATTTAGTCATCTGAAAGTGATTGTGAAGCCTTCTTTCAGAAAGTCAGCATGAAATCTTTGACAATTGTATTCAAGTCTGCCACTGAGGAATAACCGACAAAATGCCTGAGGCAAATGTACTGATGACGTGATTTTGATAAAGCAACTCATGCAGTCAGGGTCTCTAGCTGTCATTATAAATGTAATGTGATTTGGAAGAGTTTTGTTTCTTGTTTGGATGGGAAGGCTTTCAGGAAAATACAATTAAAATTTTTAATGCCTTAGGTTATTTTTTTACAGGAAAACTAGAATAAAATTGCTTGTCTTCCATTTCAGACAATCCTTTGAATAATGAAAGTTCTCGAACTCACTCCTCCGTCATTGCAACAAGCAAAATGTCTGTAAAGACCTCAATCTTTCACAAAGATGCTGCTACACTAGAACCCCCATCTTCTGCTAAAATTACTTTTCAGTGTAAACACACAAGTGCCCTTTCTAACCATGTTTTGAATAATGAAGATTTTGTAGAAGACCTCTCACAACCAAACACAGAAACAAGACCTGAACTTTCAGTCCATTCTCATACAAAAGAAAGCACTTACTCAGCAAAGTACCCAACTCCATTCAGCAATAGTACCCATGCAGAAAACTCCCACAAAGAGAGTAACAAGAAAGATACTCTCCAAGTTCCTTCATGTGGAAATAATATTTTTGACTATGAAGATGATATTTCATCAGTGAACAGACCAATACCTAGTAGGAAGTACATTAGCATTAGAAAGGCTGAAAAGGATGTCTCTTTTATGCATGTGGGCCGCCATATTGGTGACAACATGTTGAATAAAAACTTGTATAACTTTTCTGATATGAGCCACTCCAAAGGTAAAATGTCCTCTGAAGTAAATGAAAAATCCAGCAGTGCAAGTATAAATAGTTATTTTCCAGCAACAGCTACAGAAAATTGTGAGTTGGTATCTTGTTCAGGAGGCAGTCGAACTGTGGTACATTCACTTGAAAATAACACTGATGAAGGTGGCCTTAATAAGCTTAAAATTAGGTATGAAGAATTTCAGGAGCACAAGGCAGAAAAGCCAAGCCTCAGTCAACAAGCAGCACATTATATGTTCTTTCCTAGTGTTGTTCTTTCTAATTGTCTCAGTCGACCACAGAAGTTAGCTCCCGTGACATATAAATTACAGCAAGGCAACAAACAGTCCAGGTTGAAACTGAATAAAAAGAAGCATAGTTTTATCAATCGTCAGGAGCCTGCAAGTGTAAATAATGTTGCATCAGTGAAGGAAAGCTGCTATACACAAGGTAATGCTTGTAGTAACATTCCTGATAAGGATAGTGCTTTACCTAGTGACTTAGTTCAAGTTCCTCTTGAGGCTTTTGAAAACAAAATGCCTACAAGTACTGCTAATTACACTGACTGCCAGTTTGCAGATGGACCTCTTGAAACTGAGCAGTCATTTGGACTGTGTGGGAATAAATACACGCTCCGAACGAAACGGAAGGTAAATTATGAGACTGAAGACAGCGAATCGAGCTTTGTCGCACACAACTCAAAAATTAATCTACCTCAACCAATAGAAAGTGTTGAAAGTTTGGATGGGTCTCAGAAGTCTCGAAAGCGTAGAAAACTTTCTAAAAAATTGCCACCTGTTATTATTAAATATATTATCATCAATAGATTTAGAGGGAGAAAAAATATGCTTGTTAAATTGGGGAAAGTAGATTCTAGTGAGGAAAGAGTAGTACTCACAGAGGAAAAGATGAATTTATATAAAAAGCTTGCACCTTTAAAGGACTTTTGGCCAAAAGTTCCTGACTCTCCTGCAACCAAATATCCTATTTATCCACTAACACCAAAGAAAAGTCACAAAAGGAAAGCAAAACATAAGTCAACCAAGAAAAAAGCTGGAAAACCACAAAAAACAGGTAGTACAAATATTAAAAGAACTTTATCTTTCAGAAAAAGGACTCATACAGTTCTTTCTCCTCCTTCGCCCTCCTACAGCGCTGAAGCTGAAGACTGTGACTATAACTATAGTGATGTTATGTCTAAGTTAGGTTTTCTTTCTGAGAGAAGCACAAGCCCAGTAAACACATCTCCACCTCGCTGCTGGTCTCCCACTGATCCAAAAGCAGAAGAAATTTTGACCAACCTGGACAGAGAAGCTTTATTTAGTAGGGGGCCCAATATCTACAACAGCAAGACTGTTAATACCAGTGTAGGAAAAACTAGTCGAGCAAAAACTCAGGTTAAGAAATGTAAAAAGAAATTTGCTAGCCCCACTGTATCTACCAAGAAAAAGAAAAAGATTAATCAGTCCGATAAAACACCAGATGATGGAAAGAAGAAACCTAGAACAAAACAAAAAGCGACTGAAAAAGCGTCCTCAAGAAAACGCGTTGTATTTAAAGATGAAAAAGGAAATGGTCGCTCTACTGCAGAAGTCAAGTTTGTGCTGAAACATCAAGATCTGCCTGAGATTTCTTACAACCCCGTCCGTTCTCAGCCACTTCACAACCGCAAAGACAGTCCTCTTCCTGGCTATTCAGCTGGATATCTGCCATCAGCACAGCTCCCTTCAGCTGATGCACAAGGTAATTCATCGGGCTGTTTTCACTCATTGATGGAAATTGATAAGCCTGTAGATGCACAGTGTTTGCCTGCTCCACGGGAAGACCCTCAGTCATCTTTTGCATCTACTCCTGTGGCATCTGGAAGGGACATACCAAAAATGAGCTCTCAAAGGTCCAGGACTCAGAGTGCTGTATTTAGAATGAAGGATTCTGCTCTCATTCAAAACATGTTTGATCCATCTAATCACTCAACTCACATAACACAGAGTGCACACATCTCTAAAGATAAGACTTCCCCAAAAGCAGAAGAGGTAAAAAATTTGCAAATCAGGTATTTGCCACCAGATAGGAAATTAAATGAAACTCGTGACTCTCTGGACATAGTAAAGATGGATCAATTACATACCACTAACTATTTGCATTGTAAAGGCAATAATCAACAGCAGATTTTTTGTTTACCAGAGGCATCCAAGCATTCTGATCCTTGTTCTTCTATTCTTAAGCCATCTGAGGAAAACCCTGGGCCACTTCAATTGCCTAAAAACTGTTTTGTAACGTCTTTGAAGAGTCCAGTGAAACAGTTAAATTGCGATCAAAACCAGAGAGGATTTATTTTGGATATGTCACACTTTAAACCTGAAACCATAAGACAAAGGCCTCTGTCAGAAACAACCATGCAACCAAAACCCATCTCCCAGTATAAAAACAGGAATATAGTGGCCCCATCAGCTTTTGGTGAAGGACAGTCTGGTCTGGCTGTTTTGAAAGAGTTGCTCCAGAAGAGACAGCAGAAAGCTCAGAATGCCAGTATTGCACAGGAGCCATTGCCGGACAAACCACAGCTGAGCAAGGGCATATCATGCCCTCTTGAACAGAATAAAGCCATCAAAAGGTCACGGTCAGTCCCATCATCAAGAAAATCTCGTGCTCCCAGGAGCACAAAACCTAAAGAAAAAACAGCAAAACTTTCCAAAATGGAGTCTTCAAGCCAGCCGACTACCAGTCACATTGATCATTCTGTATCTGATGACAGCCCCATTTTTTTTTCAGACCCTGGTTTTGAAAGCTGTTACTCACTTGAAGACAGCTTATCTCCAGACCACAATTACAACTTTGATATTAATACTATAGGGCAAAGTGGATTTTGCAGTTTTTATTCTGCAAGCCAGTTTGTCCCAGCAGATCAAAATTTGCCCCAGAAATTCTTGAGTGATGCAGTTCAGGATCTTGGTTCTGGACAAACAACAGAAAATGACTTTCTATGTCATAATGACCAAAAATCTGAGGAAGAAAAGCAACATTCTTCAAGCACAAATAAATGGATACGGTCTGGTTCCCTGAGCCCTGAGCTTTTTGAGAAGACCTCAGTAGATAATAGTGAGAACCACTGCCATAGTCAATGGAGGAAAACCATTCATTCTTCAACTTCTAGATCTAGTTTTATCGATACCTCTTGTACCCAAGAGACTGAAGTCTGTTTAAATGAAAAATTCAAATTGAATAGAAATACAGTAAATAAAGAGAGATTTCTTAACCTTTCTCAGCCAACCTGCTCAGACTGGATTCAAAGCCACATTAGAAAAGAAACCACTTTTGAGCCCTGTCAGCCACTTGATTCAGTTAATACCTCTTTTACATCCTTGTTGTCATCACCTGATGGTGAGCTTATAGATGCAGCTTCTGAGGATTTAGAATTACATGTTTCAAGAAACAATGAAGCATTAACTCCAACTCCAGATAGTTCACCAAGATCAACCAGTTCTCCCTCACAATCAAAAAATGGAAGCTTTACACCTCGTACTGCTCACATTCTTAAGCCTCTCATGTCCCCACCCAGTCGTGAAGAAATCATGGCAACTTTGCTGGATCATGATCTTGCAGAAACAGTTTATCAGGAACCGTTTTGCAGCAATCCTTCTGACGCTCCAGAGAAGCCAAGGTACTGTGTTAAATGCATTTCTGTCAACATATGATTGTGATTATATTAAGTTTTAATTTATTCCTGTAAACATGATGCATGAAAGACCCCGTCTTATGTACGTACATTTGAAGTTGAAAATTACTGTGCTTCCAGTCCAAATAGCCATTTTATTTCATGATACTTCAGGTTTTTTATTGCATATTGTTGTAGTAAGTGCGAATGTGCCTTCATGGTTTGTAAAATAAAAATACTGCCCATGGGAATTGCATAGTGAGAAAGCTAGTTAGTAGTACTCTGCATTTCTATCGTCTGGAGGACTGCCTGCAGTGCAGTTTAGAGTAAAACAGTAATTCAAACTACTTTTTTTTACAGGGAGATTGGAGGGCGGCTTCTCACAGTGGAAACCAGACTTCCAAATGACCTTCTCGAGTTTGAGGGGGACTTCTCATTAGAAGGTCTGCGACTCTGGAAGACTGCATTTTCAGCAATGACAGAAAGTCCTAGACCAGGATCTCCTCCTCATTATGGGCACTCTAGTGTTAATAAAAGAGAAAGTAATAGCCATAAAAATAGTGAAGACAAAAAAATAGTCATAATGCCATGCAAGTGTGCTCCAAGCCAACAGCAAGTTCAGATATGGCTTCATGCCAAAGAAGAGTATGAACATTTCAAGAAATTGCCTAAGAATCATCCTGCTGAGCTGGCAAAGGCAGATGAAACTTTCAGCTCTGCAGTATTGTCTGAAGAGAAATCTATAGAAGTAATAAAAGTAGCTAAAGATTTAAATTTGTCTAGCCTGGAAAATAAAAGACCTATTGTGCCTACAAAGAACTCTCCTGCCTCTGTGGCAGAAAATACAAAAACACAAACCAAGGAAACCTGTGATAAGTCTATAAGCACTATAGGAACTTGTGTAAATACTAAAACTGACATAAACTCTAATAAAACTTCATGTGAAAGCAAGACACACACTACTTCAGCTCCAGAACATGATAAGGAGGAGGAGGAGGAGGAAGATTATTATGTCAATTACAGTTCACCAGATTCTCCAGTGCTTCCTCCTTGGCAGCAGGTGGCATCTCCAGATCCCAAGCAGTGCAGTTTAGAAGACACAGAGTGGAAAAATCAGGATATTATTTTGTCTTCCATGGAAGGAAGTGATGTAGTAGCTGTTGGAAGTGCACAAAATTCTCCATGCACCCAAGAGGCCATTAGGACATCCTTTGACTTGTCTCCATTTCCAGTTAACGAAGAGCCTGGAAATTCTGAATCCATTTGCCTGCATAGTACACCCATTGTGGAGAGAAAAAAACAAGATGGAATACCTGAAGTTCTTGGTTTTACTCCTTTATCTGCAGGTAAATCCATTAAGTGATTCTAATAACACACACACAGACAAAAATCTGAATATATTTCTTTTGATATAATACAAAAAAATTATATCTCCGCAAAAATATATTTAAAACTAGTTTTTGAAAGGAAAGGTTCTGTGCATTATTGTTAAAGTAACTGTTGAATTATTGAAAAAGTCTAGAAGCAAACATCCATTTGCTTCCTAGCAGTCTCTAGTATCTGAACTCTGAAGTGCTAGTTAAAAGCTTAATTCATAAGTATTGCTTATTTGGGGGATTTTTAAATCTTGCTGACTATATTGCTTGTATTTTTCCAAAAATAATCTCAGTGTACAGTGTGAATAACATTGCAGTGTTCAAGATGATAATGATTTGAGGCTTTGTAACTTACTGGCCTTGTACTATATGTTCCTAAATGTCCATAAATACCAAATTGCAGTAGTTGTGCTTTGGCTTTGGCAAACGATAAAGCTGTATTTGCTTATATATGTAGTATTTGTTTGTAATGTTAAGGAAATGCCTCTGTTGTTTCTTGCGTGTTGTTTAATACCTGGACAGTGCTATTGAGGCTAAGTAGTCTTTCACTCTTATGTTTACAGAACCAAAAGCTCAGAAACTGAGCCACAAGAGAGGAAGTAATACTGGTGGTCTTCGAAGAGTACTTCTAACCACACAAATGAAGGTAAATTAGCATTTTCTGTAGAGGTGTATTTTTATTATGTCACATATACACATTTCCATTCTTTCTTCTTTGTTTTTGTCTTTAGCTGTTAAGATCTTGAAAATACATTTAAAATGGTTGTAGAATCAGAGCACACTCAAAGTTAGGAATAAATTTGAGTTTAATTTGGGGAGAGCGTGTGTAAGTTGGAGGTTGACGGTGCTGTTCTAGGGTAGTGAGACACTAACAAAACACTAAAGAGGCGCTGTGTAAAGATGTTGTTTTGCTCTGAGTTACACCTCCTTTTTAAGTTCTAATGTGATTTTCCATCTTTATGGATGTATACCCAGACCTGTGTATATTTATGTCTCTCTATATGTATTAGTTTTCAGACAATGTTCTAAGCATTTTCTGAAAACAGGGAGGTCAGTTTGTGGTGTGCTGGCAGAGGAGAAAGGAATTGGACTTGTTTTCCCTAAACAGTGTTTCTGCTCCCTGTGTTGGAAACAGAATGGCGGGCTAGGTGCATTACCGGAGTGACTCAGTGGTTTTTTCTTCTCAGTATACTGGTATTCACCTATTTCAAGATAAAACTGTTGTATGCATGTTGAAAAATGAAACGAGGAGATAGTAAAAAGTTGGGGACTTTTTAGTAATTTGTAGTGTAGCATTTGCATTTTCATTGATAAATTTGTATTTAATATTTCATATTATTTAGTGTTACATATGAGTATAGCAACCTGTGTTTTCTCATTATCCTTTGCTTTTTTCTTCCCTGCCCAATAAGAATCAATTTGCTGCCCTCGGTGCTCCAAAGAAAGAGAATTCCCAGATTGAAGGACCATCTTTAAATAATACTTACGGTTTTAAAGTCAGTGTGGAAAACCTGCAGGAAGCAAAATCTTTACATGAGGTAACTTTACTGTTACATGTCACTTTATAAAATTATAGTTTATCAGGCCAATTTTATACTGGCAGAAATCAAAAATCTTTTTCTCCTGGGCTCCTACATGACTTAAAAATTAATCAGTGTGTGATGTCTGCAGTTTTTAAGTAGTTGATCTACCAGTTTCAGCTTGATGTCCAAGTGCCTCTAACAGTATTGAACTAGACTTCACAGTATTTCGGTTGAGAAGATGGTAAACTTCCCTTCAAAAATAAAAATAAGGGAAAAAATCAGAAGAAATAAATAGTAAGTTTTGCATAAAAACATTACTTGAAAAACTAGTTGACCATAATTTTCATGGATTGTTTCCTTAAGAAATAAGGCATCTGGCAGCAATCAGTCAGGCCCTCCTGGTATTTCTGCTTGTTACCTTCTGAACCTGTTGGGCAGTTTCTACTACATTTAACAAAACGGTGCCTATCTCAGAGAAGGTCTCCATATATTTAATGTAGATGAGTGTTTGGTGTAGGGAGAGGAATCAAAGTGCTGGAGAAAGGGAAGCAATGTAAATACACTACTGCTGTGTTTGGCTGCTGACTGGGCAAGCAGTCTGTGTATGTGTGCTCCTAGACAGTCTCCACAGCTGTGCCTTGGAATTAGCTGTTGGCCAGGACTATAGCACTGAGTAGAAGACATAGGAGAAGCCACAAGAAACCAGTGATCTTGGAGGAAATGGAGATAGAGCTTTGATAGTAAAATTTCACTTCAGTGATGGTTGTAGCGATTTAGCATGCAAATCAGGCTGCTGCCAGGGCAGCTTACATACACAGAAATACTTCTAACTTTTCCCTCATAATCTGTCCAACCTCTCCATTAATCCACATTGTGAGCAATATTATGCAAGACAACAGAGCAGCAACATAGTGTTGAAACAGTATAAAATAATACTGTCTTTATTGCAGAGTCAGAACTTGACAGTATAATA
Source organism: Eulacestoma nigropectus (assembly GCA_013397775.1). Lineage (NCBI taxonomy): Eukaryota > Metazoa > Chordata > Aves > Passeriformes > Eulacestoma > Eulacestoma nigropectus. Next base: position 41,509 of record VZTE01006108.1, on the reverse strand, counting down.
GGGATTAGCATTTTCTTAATGTAAACCAGTCTGCAAAAAGCTCTGGTAATATGATGTGGAAGTTCATTAGTGCGAGTGAAGGCAAAGTTAGGTATTCTCCCTACCTTCCTCTAGGTCTTCATTCTTGTCTTGGGTGAGAGGGGGAAGGGAGAAGAAAAACCAAGAGTGATTCTTTGTTCTTCATCAGTTCAGAAATGTGATTCGGTTCAAAATACAAAGCTGTTTGAAAACACTGTGGGAATTTACAATTGTTGAAGTTGAACATTATCTGGTTTTTGTCTTATTTTCTGCTTTTGGTAGAAGAATACAGTACTCAGAAACACATGCTGAATTTTCATAACTGAGTATAAAAATGTGTTAAATGATTAATCATACTTTTTCCTAAGATGGTGCTTTTTGCAAAACAGTGAGATCCAGAGTGCATCCAGAGATGCATGTTTAATTGCTTCTGTTAATTTTCAGGTGGGACCTTGTAGTTACAGTGTAATACCACCATATAAATGTCTGTACTGTCCTAATTTGCACTGATAGTCTTCTCTTAATTTTTTTTAAGAAACCTTCAGAACAAACTAACATACTTTGTTTATTTGTTGCTAGGTCCAACACCTTACCCTCATCAGTATGGAGTTACATGCTCGAACAAGAAGAGATTTGGAACCAGACCCAGAGTTTGATCCGATCTGTGCTTTATTCTATTGCATCTCATCAGACTCAGCACTGCCAAATACTGATAAAAAAGAAATCTCTGGTGCTATAGTGATTGATAGAGAGAGGACACTCTCAAGCCAAGGTTCCTATTTCTTTTTTTCTTAATATATTTTACAAAAATGCTATTTCGTAGTAATCAAACAGTAGCAAGCAAAATGTAATAGAGTATCTATATTACTATGTATCTCATTTAATTTTGTCTTGTTGAATGGCCATATTAAATACGGAGTTTTCCTGCTTATATCTTCCAAAGAACTATTGCAGGGGCTGTAAACCACAAATAACATATGCGTGTGCAAAACATCCATGTTTACGTACTTGTGGACAAGCTCCTGCAGTGTTCTAAAAGTGTAAAGAGGAAAACCCGCCTTTAGTTTCCTACTCAAGTTGCTGGATAGCTACAAGTAGAAAATGTTAAAAGCAAGACAGTATGTTTTATATTTTACTTAAGGGTTATTTTTGTGGTTTTATCTGATCCTTTTAGGATCCAAACAGGGGCCCTTATTCTATTGTACCTTTTTGGCTTTGTTTAGACCAGTGATACTCAACCTGTGGCTCTAGAGCCGGATGTGGCTCTTCATGGCCCTACAGGCGGCTCTCGCAATGTAGGCATCTGATCGGCGCTCCACTCTATCAGGCAGCGCGGGGAGCACTGAGCAAATGGACCAGCAGTGTGGGAGTCGCTGAAGTTCCCCCTCCCATAGGGGGAAAGAAAAGGAGCTGCTGGGATCCCCCCACAGGTAAGAGTAGAGATCACCTCCCACCCAGCAGCTGTGGGGCAGAATGGGGAAAAACTTGCCCTTTTGCCTCTTCCACCCCTCCACCCCACTCCTTCCTAGCAGCCAGAAGGGATTGAAGACAGAATGCTGCTGGGAGAGAGGTTGCTGATGTGTCATGTCGTGATGTATCAATGTGTGGTGGCATTAAGGCAGCATCATCACACATTGAAGTGTCATGATGGAAAAAAAAATCACACTGTTGATACTTGATTTTTATGGTGCTCTACAACTCCATTTTATTAAGAAGTGGCTCTCCAGCTGTTAAAGGTTGAGTACCACTGGTTTAGGCTAGTAAAAAAAAAAAACAACCAAAAAAAACCTCAAACCAAAAAACATCCCAAAAGTAGTCCTCTTTCTTTCAGGGTTTCTTTGGCATTGTGAATGTGTATCAAACCACAAAATACTGTCTAAAATTTTAAGCATGGACAAAAACCTACCAAATATAAATTTAGCAATAAGGCAACAGCTTCTCCAGTTTATTTTTCAAAGTATTGTAGATATTATATCATGTTAAGCTAAGTTCTTACTGTTCTCAGTGAATTTTATTCTGGTATTATATGCTTGTTACTATCTTTAAAAAATTTATTTCCATTACCTTACTGAGATTTTTCCACAGTATAGCCACTATGGCTCCCTAGGTGTGTGCCACTGATAATTTATCAAGAAAAAGCTTTCTGTAAAAGGTCCAGTGATACTTTGAAAAAACAAAGGTTCTGATCTGGTTTTGTTAGTGAAATCAAATGATGTGTTTAAATGTTATTGTGACATTCGTTGCTTTAATTGATGTGTGCTGTCAATAGTTTCTTGGTTAGAACTTTCTGAGTTTCTTGTGGAGTGACTTGACATTGAGATACATCTTTTTTCCCCTTTCGTGTTATTTTTGCATTGTAAGTCACAGTACTCATTTTAACATTTATTTCTGAAAGCACACTTTTCTTAATTCTCAAGATCTTAAAAATGTGTCAAAGTAGAATGCCTTTTAAAAACTCCAGTTCTTAAAATATACAACATCGTCTTAATAGAGATCATGCTATCCATTGTATAGCGAAAACAGAGTATGGTTGTGCATTGTTCATATAAAGAGGATTTTTTTAATATGGAAGGCAAATGCTGAGTTCCTGCATGCATAGAAATTTAGATATTACTCAGATGTTTTTAATGTGGACACTCTTACTGTGCACTAAGTGAGCAGTTGCTCATGTTTTTCCATTTCTGTCAGTAACTTAGCAGTGTGCTGAAAAAAGAACTATACTGTCGTATAGCGTTTTCATTCTGTAAGGCATTTGCAAAGCACTACTCTAAGATAGTAATTAAAATTATATTTTGCATGAAAACAGTGTGTGAGCTGTCGTATAGCCATTTAATATTTCTCATTAAAAGTAATTTTCTAATGGCTGGACTCTTGTATGTGTAAAGTAGTGAAATGTCTCTCAAATCAAATTTGTTTGTATCTGAGAATTTGTGCAAGATTACCACTATGGCAGAATTCTACAAAGTGAAAAGAAAAAATTATTCCACCCAAGAGGAACAAAATAAGTCCATGGAATTAATAGTGATAATTATGAAAGATAAAAATAAGCTGTGTTCCATACTTCTTTTCAGTTGTATGTTTTATTCTAAAGCAGCATTGTTGACTGAAGTAATGAAATTCCTTCTAAATTGTAACGGGTTTTTTTACTTTTATTTTCTAGGGAGCAGAGGCCAGGCCCCCTTGCTTACAAGATCTGGAGTTACAGGACTAGAAGTCAGTTACGCTACTGATGAAAGAACTCTTTTCCAGGAAGTAGTGAATATTGTAAAAAGGTAGCATATCTGTACGTTCTGCTTTTATTTTTCAGGCTTGGAACAGCAGATTTAGTTCTTCAACCCTTGCCAGTCTTTCAAATACTGATTTTTTTTGTTGTTGTTTTCCTCAGAGGCTTATTTCTAGAGTGGACAAGCATGGTGGTCTTTCAAATAAAAATACTTTTTGCTTTTCCTTTTCTCTGACAGCAAGAACATTCAGATCCTCTTAAGCAGCTGAGTTACAGTCTTGAAACTAATCAGCCATATTAATAATCTTTTTTAACATACAACTTTTCCTGTTAACCCCAGAATTCATTACACATCTCTCTCTGAAACTCTCAGAATAGTAGATATTAACAGTGCTGAGAGCTATAGAAAACCCCTCAGACAGGAAGAGTTTTCTAGGAGCTCTGAGGCAAGACAGAAAAAAACCTGCATGGTACTGAAACTGCTGCAGTTTAAGATAAGGGTTCATTGCAAAATCAGTTTCCTTCATTAGTTTTGTCTTCTCTGAATGGAAATCCCCTGCTCCATCAGACTTGGAAAACTGCTGGTTTTCCCCATCTCCACCAAGGCTGAGAAGCCTGTTTGGGAGCCCTCTCGCCTGGTGCGTAGGTGGAACCACAGACATCTCTCCAGACCCTACTGACAGGTGCAAAGTTGTAAAGTTGCAAGGAAAATAAACAGATTTAAACTCTGAGTCACCCTGCTGGAATAGAGGCACAAGAGAAAAAAAACTAGGCAGAGTACATTTGCAATTCTTTCTCTTTCCAACCAGAAAACCTCTGATGAGAAAGACTTTGACCAACCCCATGAAGCCAGAATACAAAAAGAGTTGCTGAATGCAACCAGCACAGGGTGGGTCCTGAGAGAGCAGCAGATCCTTGTTCAGAGAAGACAAAATTCAGGTAAGGAACGTAATATTATTTTTCTCTTTCTTGGAAATCTAGTGCTCCATCAAACTTGGGAAAATTACTCAGAATGAGAAACTGCCAATAAATGAAGAATTCTCCACCAGTTGTGTGGAAGTTTAAAAAGTGACAGGACAGAAAGAATATGGTAGAGAGAACTCAGCAGTTAAAATACACGTTTATCGCTGAAGAACAGAAGTCATCTGTATCTGTACATACTGAAGGCATTACAGAACAAAAAAAGTCATGCAATTTTGGTGTACTTCATGATGGAATGTACCAGGTTGCTGAGTGAGAAATCTCTGCTTATGAGATCTTCCCTACTGTGTGCTAGCATACTTTTTTGGTGCAACAACTTCATCCACAAAGATTGAGTTAGTTGACTTGTATTCCTGGAAGATAAAAGGTTTGATCTATTAATGGAGAGGCAGATTGCTGTCATCATCTTAGTCTACTTCCCTCCCAACTCTAGAATAACACCTCAGGTATCAGACTTCTGATGGACTCTCAAAAAAGATGTTTTTTGAATCTTGGACCACATCAACAGTTTGCTGCTTTTTTTACCCCTTTATTTTCTGTAGCCTGGGCAAAAAAAAGAAGAAATTTTGTTGGAGTAAATGTTTTGTATTTCTTAAGCACAAAACAAGTGTCTAGGCCCAGAGTAGCTTTAACTGAAGGAGGAAGTACGGTAAAACTACATGATTAAGAAGTAGTGGACTGCAAAAACTTCCTCAATGAGAAATGAACAAGCAACCAGATTTAACGAAAATTAGTAATTATTTTTTAGACAATCTTCTGTTGATCTTTTTAGTATTTTTTTTTTTCCAGCACTAGCTAGGTACTTTGGCTGTTCTGGTAGATGCACTTAATAGTAGATCTGATAGATAATAGTAGGCTCTTGTGACTGAACGGCATGCCCAGCATGACTGCTGCCTGCTTTTGGTTCTTGTTCTAGACCTCTTGGGCTTTGGAAGACTGAAATTCCAGATTCCTGGCATAATGAATGACAGACTATTCAGTCTTGACTGTCAATATCAGGAACAGATTTTCTCAACTTGTTGAAGCACTGAACAGAGAGGATCTCAGCTGCAGGAGGAATTATCTTATACAGTCCAGTTTAAGAATTCTTGTTCCTATTTCTAGTCATTCTCTTAGTAGTTGGCCTAATTCTTCCTCTTATTTCATATATGTGAAATTGTGGAACATACTCATTTGTTTCAAGTTCCAGCCTTCTACTTCTTTGTTTAGGTCTTTTGTTTTCTTTCTATCCTGGCTATTGAAAATAAATAGTGGTTGATTCTGTAGCTTCTAGTGGATATATGTAAACTCTGGAAGAGCCCAATGTAGAATTCTTGGTCACTGTGTTTCACACAGATGAGGCAAAGGTGGTTCCTGGAAAATTTGTAACTTCTGCAATACTCTTAGCTCATCAGTCTCTTTGACTGGTTTTTGTCAATGAAGAATGTTTCCCAATCTTAACTTCTTATAGCACAGCTAAAGTTATTCTGTGTTCACTGAAGATGAGTATTGCTCCAGAAAGTTGCCTGGAATTGATGAACTGAAGTTAGATTCAGGTAATACCTTCACCGCGAGGTTGTTTAGTGTGTGCTAGATATGAATGACCACGGTAAGGTTAATATCTAGACATCTGTGAAGTAAGTACGAGGTTAAATGTTCTTCTGTGGATTAGTAGATGTTGTCTCTGATTAACTCAGAGCCACTGGCAAACAGAAATAAGTCATCTTGAGTTCTAGTAGACCAGAAGAAGACCTGGTTGTTTCTCTTGAATTGTGATCTGTGATTTCAGCTATACTGAAAATTCGCAGATTTGTCCAAATATTGAGGAGAATAAGCAGCTCTGTTTCTAGGAGGTCATTACTGAGAGTGACTAACCTGTGAAATGGGAGTACTTACAAGTCTGAATACCGAAGTCTGTGTAGAGACAACTTTAATTTGAAAAGGTATTAGAATACTGAGGTTGAGGGTTGAGAGTCAGGAAACAGACAGAAAGGAAGAGCCACAAAGGTGAGTTTGGAGGAGGGAGGGAAGAACAAACAGGACAGATTCGTAACAAAGAAAAGCATCATTAAATTGGTTTTTGGTACCCTGACAACTGTCTTAGACCTTGAGACGGAGGTGCACCTGCATATGTCCAAATTTCCCTTCTTTGGTAAGCTGTCCTCTGGCTGTAAACCAAAAAAAAAAATAGGGCTTCAGCTCAAAACTGTCATAAAGCAGCTGAGAGACAACCTCCTCCTAATCCTGTGCAGTCACTGGGGATGTCCTAGAAGCAGAGAGATACAAGTTGTCGGCTCTCTGGAATTGTCAGAGGGGATTTTTTTTTTTCTTGAAATGGAGCCGTGACATATATTGTTGTCCCAAAGCATTCTGTTGTGCTGCCTGAAGTGCTTTCTTGAATAGACCCGCTGTTGATCATAAGGTGTCAGCTGCACTGAGATGGGAGAAAAGATGGAAGAATCTTTCTGCTTGAGAAAATAAGAGAACCATCTCTCTGAACCTAAAAGTAGGAAAAAGAGTAAACACATTTACATAGCTCCCTAACACAGGAAAGCTGACTGTTTGAGGAGGAGTAGGTAGAAGGGAATGCTACAAGAATGTTTGCATGGAGATTTAAAATGTAGGAAAACTAGAGATGTCCAAGCCTGATGGAGCAGTGGTTTCCCATGAAAGAGAAATTAAGTGTGTGGGCCTCTCCTTCACTTTTAAGGCAAATTGTTCCGTTTCTCTTTAAGTGCAGATGCTACCAGATAGCAGAAAAGGGCTGGTCCTGCAGGTGTGAGAGGAGCAAAATTTGGGGAATTCATGTGGGAATGCACAGTCCCCATCTCTCTGACACACAGAGGATGTGAAACCAGGATGGGCTCGAAAAAAATAGTACATTCATTGCTGCTTGAGACTTACCAGATGCACACAGCTCCTTGTCTCCATTGAAGTAGTTTTTAATAAAAGTATATGAACAGAGTATAATGTAAGATTATACATAAACATTTGGGGGATAACATTTGCATATTAATTAACTGTTAATACTTAAATATTTTTGTAATGCTTTTCTTATAAGGCATAATGCTAATGAATTTTTTTGTTTGGATACAGTGCATTATATTTTTTCTTCTGTAAATGCTCTAGCAACATTTTCTTCTTAAAATAGAGATATGCTAATCTAACCTTCTTTTTCCAGGCCAGTATCATCTTCATCATTGGCATTTTCCCATAGAAATCTGTATTTAAAGTCCTGTATCAACTTTATGGATTTTTGTTGTCTAAGGCAAACTGGAAAAATGTTTTCAGGGTTTGCAGTTATATGTTTGAGTCACCAAGCATTCTGTTGCTATGCACAGTTACTGGTTTTGTTTGTATCATTCTCCCCCCCACCCCTTTCTCTTAATCATAGCTGGAAGAAAAATAGCAGTCAGGAAAACCAGACACATAATAGAAGGGAAGGTATAACTGGGAGCTTTAGTGTTCATTCACGAAATTGTCAAATGAGAAAGAGGAAGAGATGTCATAGCAGCATATACAACTTAGCTGGAAAGGAAAATAATCGCATTTCTTCTCTCTGCGGCATGTATAAGTTGAATGTTAATGCTGTTGTCTTTAAATCCTGCCAGCATAAATGCTGCTTTTCATCTTTGCAGAAAGACTGGCAACAGCATGCAAAACAATATCAGAGCCCATCCTTTTAACAAAAGAGCATATGTTGGCAAGCACACCTCTTATTCCTGTCGTATTATTCCTAGCCGGCAGCTTTCAAATATCAGTATTACAATTTACTAGTTTCTTGCAGGTGTAACAGCTAGTCTCATGACAATTTCTTCTAATAAAATAGCCTGAATTGATGATGAAGACCAGCTTCATAGTATACTCTAAAAATTATGAGACAGGAGGATGAAACATATAAAACTTGTCCTCTTAGCTTACAGCCTGTTGTCTTTGTGGCACTGCATGAAAAGGGGAGAGAGAAAGTGAGAGGGAGTTACACTTCAGCTAAGCTCACATCAGCTAAACTTTGGGTTTGCGTGTTCATTTTCCCATGTGGAATAATGTACTCTTTTAGCTCCAGACATCTCTTCTTCTCTAATAGCAAATAGAATACCACAGGAGATCTCGGCAAGGGTCACACTGGTTCATCGGTACAGCTGAGATTGGGCCTCAGGAGAGGGCATTTCTGCTGCATAGGTTAGGACTTCGTTCATCAGCAAACAAATTAGAAGCAAGAAACAACAGCGTCTCTTACTAGGTGCAAGAAATTTGATAGGTCTGTTAAACCTGTTGCATAAGGTAGATCTTATGCATAGGTAGTGAAGGAGTTCAAAGTTCTAAGTGTTACATAGTAGAAAGGAGTTCTTCAATTTAATGTTACTTCATTTTTTCCTTCAGAGATAATTCAGAGATACACTTGTGAATGCATAAAGATATACATACAAAGTACATGTATGTGTAACTTACTGCAGTATCTGAGCAACTCAGTTGCCAGTAGTACATTTATTGGTTTTCATGCTTTTAGGATGCCACTTGAATCCAAGTTTTAAATATGGACAAACTGACATTAAAGGACTGTGATTATAGGGAATTTACAGTAAGATTTGAGCTCACCATTTACTAGCTACTTGACCTTGTTTTTTCCATTTAGATAGCTTTATATGTCATCTGACTGAAACTTAAGCATCTGTACTTCACTGTCAGTGTCTAACTAGCTATCCTCATCCCCAGCAAAGTTAAACAGAAAGAACAGGGTCTTGGTCTGCAAGAGGTGGCTAAAATATAAAAAATGGTTCACCCAAAGAGGCTTTTTGTTCAGTGACAATACAGACCAGCTTAGAAAACTTGAGATGCCAAAATTAGCTGAAATTAGACACTCCCCTTAATGCATGTGTGGTGTCTAGTTGGGATGGAAAAGCAGAGTAAGTAGTGTGCTGTAAAGCAGTAGCCTGTAACTCAGTAATGTGCAATTAGAGGTGATCCCTAATGGCCTGGACAGGCAAGACTGAGTTCCAAACTAGCACACTGCTTTTTTAAAAAATCTTTTGATTAATAAGCTTTTCAATCTGCATGCAGATTTACATAAAATTGTGTTAAAATATGTGATACTTAAGTTAGATACAGTTTATTTATATAAAATGAAAACACCATATATATGAAAACACCATAAACTAAATGGCTTTTGTGTCTTATCCTATAAAAACATCTTCACATCTGAAGGATACTAGAGAAACAGTTGTTGAAATTATATGCAGATGGATTACAGAGGTCATTTTGTTCATTAGATTAAAAGATAATGGGAAGATTACCTCCAGAACTGATGAAATATATTCAGTTGCAGTAGTAATATAACAGCCCATTAATTTTTTTTTAAGTAGGAAGTGAGAAAGGTAATGCCCTGCTTGGGCAAGTTAAAACCCAAAGCAAATGTCCTTCATCACAGGTGGTAGCTGCTAATATGGTTATGGCACCTTGCTGCTTCCAAGGATGCTTGTTTCTGTTCAGAACAGGCTTAAAAGAGAAAGCAAATTTCTGGCATAATGAATATTGTTTTATGTACCACTTAAGCAGTTCTTCACAAGTTTCAGATTCACATTTGCATCTGTCATGGAACCCATCTGCATAATGCCTTGTCCTGTGCAAAATCTACGAGTATTTTCCATTTTGAATTATATGACACCAGTTTTCAAATATGAACATGAATGACTACTTCCCTCAGTTTAATTAATCAGTAGTGTTTTGCAATATGCTAGGACCAGGATAGTTTAGTTGCAAGAATTAATTTAAAAATATGTTAATTTTTGTAATGTTTATTCTATGCCTATATAAAACATGACATAATTTCTTTTTTTTTCAAAGGTTAAATGGAGCTATTAATAATTTTGGAGCATCATTTGGCAATCATTGTACGTTGTGCAGAGCAGCAAGTGGTCAGAACTCCTGCTGATTCCACTGCTGGAGTGAACTGCAGGCTAGCTTCAGTCATTTGTCCATAAATTGTTCCAAGTAGCTTTGGGTTTGTACTATTGGTAGAATAGGTTTCCAAATAAAGTAAATTTACCACTTCCACCCCTGATGATCATTTCGTATCTCCGAACCGAAAGAATTATTCTTTCGACATGAAGAGCAGATAGCAAAATATCCCGCAAAGGCAAAGTGCTTGTTCTTTTACTTTCTGTAGAATGCTAGAAATGAAAAACTTACTTTAGAATCCTCTGCTTTAGGCAAAAATTATATCAAAACCATTCCCTCACAAGTAGAAGTAGGTGATAAAGGGGATTTTTGCAACTTCTGGCAGGTGCAAAAGCCCAAATTGTAATAAAGAGAGACCCATGCTGAGTATTCAAATGTTTTTCACAGAAAGTTAGTGTCCCATGGTAGAAGTGTGGAGTTTTTTGGAGCTATTCTCAGAATAATTAGTATCTTCAAAGTGAGTTGTCATTGCCTTTGGCTGGGTGGCATAAGCAAGAAAGACACTTTTCTGATAAAGTCCGAAGGTTCATTTGTAATGTCTGTGATAGAACTAATTCAGTATTCGGGGAAACGGTGTTCTGTATTCAACAGTCAGGAAATGTTTGCATTTTTTTGATGCGTTTATGGATGCAAGGAGTACAGAGATCCTGTTCATAAACCAAGTCCCCAGCCTTCTTCTCCCATAAACTGAGGTCTACAAGCCGGCATCGTGTTGTAGGGTTGGGCATAGACTATGGTACAGGACCCTCAGCCTGTCATCAGTTCTTTAACTCCTGACAGCTGCCCTTATGTCATTCAGCTGTATTGAATGCTGCCTGCTGGAACTCAAAACCCCTTAGCTGCATTGAAAGAATCACAGAATCATCAAGGTTGGAAAATATACTAACGATCATTTAGTCTAACCAAGAAGCAGCTATTCTTCCCGATGAAGCTTCCTTTCTTTTTTTGCTAAAAATAGCAGATACCTCGTTAGTTTGGCTAGTCTCTTTCTGCCCAGCCCAAGAAAATCGTTCTTAGGCTATTGAGCAAGTGACCAGATCATGACTTCTGGTTGTAATAGTGCCTACTCAAAAGTTAGGGTGATACTGGCTCCTCTGAGCTGACTCCTACCGGTGCTTTGTCTTTAAAGCCACATTGTTTGTCCTTCTGTCTAGTGAGCTCTACTCTGAGCCTGATTGGAAGTGACTGTGTCAGAAGTCAATTCTGACTTTTCTTTTTGTCATACTTGAGCCGGTCAGATTTTCCAGCTGGAAAGAGATACAGCATAAAATGAGTTTTTCTTGTATCTTCTAGGAAGAAGGTTGTCGTAAAGAAAGAGATATTTAAAGAGAACTGGTAGATATGGTTGCTTTTCTGTGTGTTTCAGTTTAGACAGCTCTCACTCAACTACAAATTGTAACTCACAATAAAGGGTCATCATATAGGACCTGAACTTCCCTCTGATTATTCAAAGCTACACCTCAGTATGCTTGACACATTATTATTTGTAAAACATTCCAGTTAACCTACTGGCAAATTCTGTTCCATAGGCATGACTATATCTCACTGCACAGCTGTCTCATGCCAGTAGCTAGGTTTCAGATTATGCTTGATACATCCTGATTCCATCAATAAAACCTGATGAGACCTCAATTTTGTTCTTTATTTGTAAAGACCAAAATAATAGAAGTATGTAAAAAAAAATTCCAGTGAAAATATTCATTCTAAATATTTTTGCTGTTGAATGTTACTAAAAATCCTAAGAGATTGCCTGTTTTAAATATTGTCTCCTAGTCCAGATGCTGCTTTCATAGAAACCGATTGTGACTGCGTCTTTTTTAAACTCAACATGATTTGAATGCAATCCTGTTTATACTCTGTTAATGGAAAATATTTTCTTCAATGACATGAAGCTCATTTTTTCTTTTCCCCCTACCTCTCTAGATATGACCCAGACATTTTGTTAGGCTATGAAGTCCAGATGCATTCCTGGGGTTATCTCTTACAGAGGGCTGCTGCACTGAATGTTGATTTATGCCAGATGATTTCTCGTGTGCCAGGTAAGTTATTGTATAGGGCTTCAGTTCAGTTCCAGTAGAAGCAAGTTGAAATCTATAAACAAATTTTAAAAAATAAATGCAGAGTATTTCTTGAGATAGGCCTCTTTTTTTGTTCTTACTCCTGTGTTGTTGTAGTATAATCACACCCACACACCAAAAAAAAAATTAGAAATACCAGTGGGATTCTGGTGTTTTCTGAATTTTCAAATTCTTGGAGTATTCCACTTCTGTGTGTGTCCTGTGTTCATGAACCTGGACTTACATTCTGCAGTTGTGTGTTTTCAGTTCTTGAAGGTGTTTCTACTACCAAGCCTTCTCTTGCTTTCTTTGGCTTCAGTCATACAGAGTACCTACCATAATCATCATTTGTGGTTTCTCTGGCTGGGATACAAGGATGTAAAAGTGCTTGTGAGCTGCAATTGTCCTGGACAGCAGCTTTGTAATAAAATCCTCACTTTCAATAACCATTCTTGTACTTTGGGCAAATGTTATTGTCCCCAAGTGCTGATGCTTCCCTCTGACATTTGGAAAAAAGTCTGTTTAGACTGGCAAGAGAGCTTGGATGAGAATGGTAAGCCTAGTGTCTGTACTTAGCCAATCCATATAAGCCATCATTCTGAAGAATGGAGTTAGGGAATAGCTAAATAAGTGGGCTGTTGCACCCGAGAAGAGCCAGGATGACTTTGCAAAATTAAAAACTGTCTCAAAAATTTGTTGTAGCTCTTTACAGTCATCAAGGTGATGGGGATGAGGGATATTTTAAAAATCAGAAGAGTTGAAAAAGCTGCTTTTGTCAACTCTCTTGCCAAAGATCTGTACAGAAAATAAATACCTATGAAATAGGAAGTGCTTTACTGTGATTGTTCTATTAAAAACTTCAGCCTGTTGCTTTGTAATGGTTGCAAAAGCAAATGTTAGGAATTATGGAGCAAGGGAAATACAAAGCAATGAATGTAAATATAAAAAATGTAAAAATCTGTAGTGTGCTTGTACCTCAAATACTGAGGTTGTAGCCTCCTTGCAACCTTCCCCCCCCCGCCCCCCCCATCAAAGTGGATATAGAACTGTTAAAGATGAGAAGGATAATCCAAAGGTGTCTAGTAATTTAGTAATTTGGGATTCTAGAAGAGACGAAACTGTGTAGAAAAGGTAAAAGCCTATGAAATCTTGAGGGATGTAAAGGGAAATAGAGATTGGATTTTCATGGTCTTTTCCAAGGCAAGAACCAGAAATCAAGTGAAGCTAGCAAGCGGCAGCTACAGAACAGAAGTTGATTTTTAATCTCTTCATTGCTGAACTCTTGTGTTCCTTGTCACAAGATAGTACAAATGCTTAAAGTGTACATTGCTTTAAAATAAGATAAATTCTTGCAAGAAAAATCCATTGGGATCTATGATATATGTGAAAACAAGGTCTGGCCCAGAAAGCTGCAAACTGTTAGAAGCTGGAAGAGTTGTAGAGAGAGTCTCAATAACTGCTTCCCCCCATCTTGAAGCATCTGCCTTTGAGTATATGACAGAACCTGATACTGGGCTATTTGAATCTTTGGGCATACCCAGCACAGGAATGATCTTTTATGTAGTTGTCCTATGTGCCTGGCCAGGAAAATACGATGTTTTAGAAGCACTATGTTCACACACTTCCTTCCTTGACGTTTAAATGTTTGTATACTCTTCTGATGCTTTCAATACCTGTGACATGTTTAGAAAAGAACTGAGTTACAGAGTCCTCCCAGAGACAGGAAAACACAAGAAAAATATTGTATTTTCAGCTGAACGTTGTTGGCAATTGGACTTTGGTGAATTTCTAAATACTTTATAAATGAAAAGAGGAGCACGTGATAGTTTAAATATGAATAGGCCATCAAAGCTCACAAGTTTCCTTCTTCAGCACAAAGCTCTCAAGTTTATTCTTCAAGAATAATAACTGATTGCATGAACCTTGTTATGCAATTCCCCTGATGATGATGTACTAGTTGCAAAATAATGCATCTGAGTACAGTCTTCAGAGGTACTGAAAGATGTTCAGAAAAATTTTTGACCCATTACATCTTAAGATTTGCCATGTCTTTGCTAAGAGGAATGGTAAGTGTTATAGTCAAAGGTTTTTTAAAACCTCCAAAGATCACTAAGATTTACTGCTCTACTGTAGAAGTATGGCTGCACAATCTCTTCAGTTTGGGACATGTGCCTCTGCTATTATTCTCAAAGGCTCTTGTTGTTGCAGCTCTTGTCTTGCAGGACAGCTCTGTCGGCATTTTAGTTGATGCAGAACCAAACAGATCAGCAAAGCTCTTAATAGTACCCATGTTCCTGACATAAGCTCTTCCTCAAGTTACTGATTTTGGGATACATGTGAATGGGTCCTCAAAGAAGAAAGGGAACTGTATGGTTCCTAATGGTAGTGTCTCCATGTATTTCACAGTCAGGCTTCCTTCCCTACAACTATGAAATCCCACACGACATGGGTTCAGTTCTAGTGAAGGAAATCAGGGTTGTAGCCCTTAACATTTTTGGACATGAAGTTCGAGTGGGCATGCAGAACATAGACATAATCTGCACAGCACTGGTGTTTGTAGTGCAGATGTTCCTCTGCCAACTGATAGATGCACACTCAGAAGTGGAATACATAATGCATCCATGACCATATATGTGCAAGCTGTTGTGTTCTGTTGTTTTGTGGCCTCCTTGTCCATCGTTTTGACCCCATCTGTGTTCCTTTTGCTTTTCCAACCCCTGTGCTTCACATTTCCCTCCCTTCCTCACATGCTGTATTTTAAGAACAGGAAGTGCTCCTTCAAGCAGCATGCTCCTCTTTCTTCCTATTGAAATAAAGATGGAAGGGACTTTTCCTTCCCTTTCCTGTGATTTCACTTAACAAAAAGAAAGCTGGACTTCTCTCTGGTTTTGTTTTATTGGCTGAGTCTGGTGCTGCCTCTGCCATTTACAAGTGAACTATTCGTAAGTCATTAGGACACATCACAAGAGCAGTGAGTACCGTGCCTGCGCTTAGTGGCATTTTTTGTGTGCGCACTGTGGCCTCCTGTTTCCTCCTTTGCATCACAGCTCAAAGTTAGGGAGTGGGTAAGAGAGGATAAGAGGAGACTTCCTTTTATTTTATCTCATGCAGTTGAGAGGTAGGGGGAATGTTCAGTTCTGCTTCTTAACAACCTAGTTTCCGAAGAGGCTTACATGGTTCTGGTGATACAGTTCCCACACCAGTTGTAGAGTAGTGCAGGTTTTTGTAATACAATGGTGCTCATCACAGGCAGTCTGGTTCATCGAGTGGTGCGTCTCTCTTGTGACCACAGTATGCTTTGCTATCTGTTTTTACCAGCAAGACACGAAGCAAACTTAATGTCGGAAATCTCCCTAGCAAGTCAAAAGAGAACTGGGATGACACTGCAGAAAGTAAAACTAACCAATAGTTTCTGCTTCCAATAGAAAAAAAATATGGAGGGGAAGGAAATACAAGTTCCTCACTTTCACAGGAGATCCAGCATGTGGAAATGAAGAAAAGCAGAAGAAAAAATGTTGCTACTTGGTGGACCTTTTTTCCCATCCAAACATGGAACGAGAAATTGCTGGTTTTCCTCCTTAAAAATCTGAAACAATAAGGAGGTTAAAAAGATAGTATGCATTTTGGTGAAGTGTACAAAAGGTCTGCTAAATTTTGTGAAAGATCTGTTATTTATTAATAAGGTCAATAAATGACAAATAGGTTTTCTTAATCATATTTTAATTAATATGGTACACATATGACGAGCAACATACAACATTTGTATTATGTTGTTTCACAGCAGTTCTGCAGCATTTCAGGCAATTTTTACTTCTGTCATCAAGGGTAAATGTGCTTCATGGCTGTCTGAGGATCTAATTGTTCAGTTCTGATCATTATTGCAAAGCAGTGTGTATCCACACTTCTACACGCTCTGTCCAAAATGTTCTGCTTTTTATTAGCAGGGTACTGTACAGGCTGTGCTGTACCTGATAAATGAGTGCTGGCAGAATACAAAGCAACCAGCAGTTAAAAAATGGGTATGGATTTAGAATTGTGGGGAAATTGCCTTGAAGTGATTTCTCTTCCATTAAACTAATAAGAAATAAGACTGAGGATCGGTGTGTTTTCATAATGAATTTTAGTCTGTGTGGTACCTTTTGAAAAACATCTATGTAAACTCTGGAAAGAACACCAAAATTGTAAACTTATAGTGACTGAAAAAAAGAGATAATTTAAAGAAATGTCTACCAAAAAGGCTGTCTTCTCTTGTGCTGTAAGATTCCAAAGCATGACAAAAATCAAGGATGACAAAAGAGGATATATTTCTGTACTTCAGTCACTGCTGTCTCACAGAAAGATTTAGAGTGCTGCATCTGCATCAGTTCCTTCCTATTTCCTTCTCCTTGTGCTATCCAGAATTCATGTCTACGTGCCCCCACTGCAGTGGGTTTGCTTTTACTGTATGAAGGACACTGAATTTTCTCTCCCATGACCTGGTTCGAAGTAAGATCATTGCAAGAAAAACCTTGAGTTATAAGCTCCTTAGGGCAGAAATCACTTCTTTTTAATTATAATTTTTTTATGTTGTGCACTACTGCATGTGCAGCTAACTCTCAAGTAACATTCAGCATTGCATAACCAATATATTCACTATGGCGAATATATTGCCTTGGACAGTATTTCAATGAAACCGAAGTGAGAGTTCTCTGCAAAGGGCAAGAGCAGAAAAACCTGGGGGACTTTTATTTAGAGATTGAGTGGATGATTGGTATATAAATAATCTTGTGGAATCAGTAGTAATCTTTATGAATTCTTATTTTTCTAGAGAGCACAGATTGGAAGAAGGATGGTGTGATCTGGTCTTGACTGTCCTATAACTTGTCTAAATATATTCTCTTTTAATGTCTTTAGATGAAAAGAAAGAGAACAGATTTGCCACCGAGCTGGATGAATACGGAGCGGATACAATGAGTGAAATAAATATTGTTGGGCGAATTGTCTTGAATATTTGGAGAATGATGAGACATGAGGTAAATTGACATGAGTAGTTTGCAAGTTTGTGAGAATGGGTTTTGCATATCGCTAATCTGTAAAGCACTGAAGCCCCTACTTTTCAGTAGTGTTTCTTAATGATACTTCTTTTCACTGATTTGTGGATTTTGAGAACAACTTACTTGTTACAGGAATTTGTCTAGTGTGGCGTTTTTACTACATTAAGTACTTGAACGTATTTTAAGCTGTCAGATTTACTTTTTTATTTTCTTTTTTTTGTTGTTCCGTATTTAACTTTGCATTTAAAATTCAAACAGCCCAGTCTTTACAAATCTTGTTCTGACCAAGTTCAGACCTGATCTTTATGAACTGCTTAGTTCTGCATATTCTTTTCAACTGATAAGGGATACTTTTTCCAGACTTACAAATAGTTAGCGACTTCTAAGAATAAATATTAGCTTTTTTAACAAAATAATAATAAAAGTTAATAAATTCAGTTGTTGCAGTTTTCGAAAAGTAGAGAATTTTTGATTATGAAAGCCATCATGCATCTTGACATGTCCACTATGTTTTTCTAGGTGAATCTAACGAATTACACTTTTGAAAACGTGGGCTTTCATGTGCTTCATCATCGTTTTCCTTTATTTACGTTCCGAGTTTTGTCTGATTGGTTTGACAATAAGGCAGATGTCTACAGGTAATGATCTATTAATCCATTTTGTTAACTGTTTTTAAGGCCATATTCTTAACAATGGATTAGGTGTAAGGTAAAGTCAGCGTAGGAAGAAATAATCAGTTTAGCTCAGGCACTCGAGCAATGTATATGCAGCAACATGAGCTTATTTACATGGATGTTCTGTTACATGGTTATACCCTCAATATTACAACAAGGTATTTTCGGTTACATTTTCAACATATCTGAATAGATGTACTATTTTGAAGTTCTGTAATGTCTTTATTTTATTTTGTATATACTATTCATCGGAAGGGCTTTTAATGAACTGTCAGGCTTCTGTTTCACTTCACAGTGCATGTCAAGCAAGCTAGGCTTAAAAGTAGTACAAAACAGCATGCAAGATGTTAAGACAGTAGCTATAGCTGCTTAAAAATACCTTCATATGACATGTATCACATTCAGCTTCACTCTTCTTGAAGCAATTTGGTATTGTGCGACGCGAACAATTCGTGACTGAGTACTGATCTGCGCATTGTTTGTGACATACATAACATTTCTGTAGAAGTTGAACCTTGTAACTGAGTGAAAACGTGGTTTATACTGAAATTATGAATTTATGTTCAGCTGTGATAGGCATTCTTAAAACAGAAAGATGGTTACACGAAGGTCCACTCAGTTAAAAAACATGTAAACAGATGAGGAGATAGTTGTTTCTGTTTTGGTAATCCTTTGGGGCAGTGAGGAGAACAGGATATGTCATTGCGAGATGCCTTAACAGTAGTTTGCTGTAACACATTCTGTGTACATCTTTAGAATACGTAAGTGAGTATTTATATACGCCACACTTTTGAAAGAGCTGTATGAAAATGTTCTAGAGGAAATTTTTATTTGCTGGTTTGTAACAAGTTACCATAAAAATACATTTGGCTTAGTAGAAAGAGCAGCGCTCTTCTGATTGTTTATAATGAGGTGTTCACTCTCACAGATGGAAAATGGTTGATCATTATGTTAGCCGGGTTCGTGGGAATCTCCTGTTGTTAGACAAACTGGATTTGATTGACAGAACAAGTGAAATGGCAAGACTTTTTGGCATTCAATTCTTACATGTATTAACAAGAGGCTCCCAGGTAAGACTTCGTTCTCCTTATACTTCACATAACCAAAATAGTTCTTACAAAATATTCTGGTTCTTCGGTATCTTCTCAGTCCATACATGTATTTTCATAGAGTCACAGAAGACTGTTAATATGAATTAACATGAAATTGAAACATAAAGAATACTATTCAATCTATTATTGCTGCTTTTGAATTGCCTAGTCTCAGAGTTTAAAAATAGCTGTTAAAAATAGAGTTCCCCAAATGTAATCACACCAGCAAATCTCTTCTACTGACTTCAGGAGCACTAAGCTTTCCCTTTGAGTTGGTATTGTTCACACTTAGATGAGTCTGAAAATTAGTGCTTTCTAAAACATTAAGAAATATAATGAAGCATGTTTTAGAAAGATGAGATTAGTTTCTTCCAGGGCAGACAAAACAGCACTGAATATGTTCTAAGTGACATTTCTGGTGCAGCAGAGCTCTGGGTGAGATTTTACAATAGGACAAGAGGGGCTCTGGCTTTATTAAGTATGTGTCATGCAAGATGTTTGTGGTTCTGTTATTTTGATACCAGCATCAGAGGGAAAAGGGAGCAGGGCACAGCAAGATGTGTGCTTTGTTTTGATAACACAGAAGTCTCCAGTAATACCAAAGGCTTTCCTTGCCCAGATTCTGAGTGATTAAGCTAACTAGACTGCTTTCATGGCTACATGTGAGACCTGAACAACACCTGAAATGAGAGTCAGCTACTCGGTCAAGTGTTAGCTCTTATTATCATAAGCCAGCCAGATATGGGAGTGTCTGAAGCTGCAGTTTCCTAAACAATTCAATCCCATTAAAAAACTTTTGCCACCTTTTTTCCTTTGACTGCAGTTGCCTGTGTCATCTCTTGACCCAGAGCAGGTTCTTGTTGGTCTTGCTGGTAATGACCCTATATTTGGGGGAAAAGGGGAGTAGGCTGGCAGGCACCATCAGCAGAACCATGGCAGTATTCAGTAGGTATTTGCCAGTTTAGCTCCCCGATCTGGTTTACCGTATTATCAGAAAATACCACTGTTGGAGCAAGGGAAGAGAACTGCAGTTAGGGACAGGAAGTGTGGGACTGGCATACTGCCAACATAGATATGCTTAAACTGTCATGATTGCAGCCCACAAAGACTGTTCTGCCTGTCATTTTCTCAGATGTCTGTGAGTGGGAGTGAGCAACAGAAGCATGCTGCATTTTCTCTCCTGACTGTTCTTTTCTCTTCCCTTCTGTGCACGTATGTTCTGTTTCCATTGAAACTTTCTAGATCACAAAAACGGCACTTGCAACAATTCCCAGTCACCTCAAATAATTTTTTTTAACACAGAAGAATCACTACCTTTAATGAAGATACTCCTCCTTAGCTGAAAAACACATTAAAATGGAATAGTAAGAAGAACAGATTTCAGATGTTTTATTTTTCCACATTTGTATCTCACATTGAGTTTTACAATAACTTTTTAAAATTATTTTATTTTATTGTATTAAGCCATTTCAAATATTTCATAGCAGACTAAAATCTAACAAGAGATGGTCATAGGCATACAGGTAATTAGTCAGATGTTGGAAGAACTTGCTGATTTTTGCACAGGAGTCAGCAGGGCTGATTGAGAGAGCTTTAAACTCGATTTGAAGGGAGAAAGTAGTAAGACCAGGCTCACTAGAGATAAATGTGAAAGCATCACACCAATGGTTGAGGAACAGTGTCCTAGCAAAGTCTTTTGGTCTGCTATCTCAGTGGAGGTAGGAGATGGAGATCCACGTGGCAGCAAAGACAAAAGGATTATTGATGTGTTAGAAACCACAGATGGACCGGAGAATGGTCACATAGGGATTAGGGCTTTCCCTCTCAAAAAGGTGTTAGGATCAATAGCCCAACTGAGGTACACCTGCACCAGTGCACTCAGCGTGGGCAGCAAACAAGAGGCACCAGTCCTGTTTTATATCTTTACTGATGATCTGGACAATGGGATCAAGTGCTCCTTTAGTCAGTTTGCAGACAACTCCCAAGTTGGGAGAGAGTGTTGATCTGCTGGAGGGTAATAAGGCTCTAGAGAGGGATCTGGACAGGCTGGGTCGATGGGCTGAGGCCAGTTGTATGAGGGTTCTCCCTTGGCTTCCAACAACCCCATGCAGGGCTACAGGAAGAGTGGCTGGAAAACTGCCTGGAGGAAAAGGACCTGGGAGTGCTGGTCAACTGCAGCTGAACATGAGCCAGCTGTGCCCAGGTGGCCAAGAAAGCCAGTGGCCTCCTGGCCTCAGTCAGAAACAGTGTGGCCAGCAGCACCAGGTTGTCCCTCTGTACCCAGCACTGGTGATGATGCACCTCAAATCCTGTGTCCAGTTCTGGGCTCCTCGCTATACAAAGGACAATTGAGGGACTGGAGCAAGTCCAGAGAAGGGCAATGAAGCTGGTTAAGGGTCTGGAGCACAAGTCCTGTGAGAAGCAGCTGAGGGAGCTGGGGTTGTTTAGTCTGGAATAAAGGAGGCTCATGGTGGACCTTATCACTCGCTACAGCTCCCTGAAAGGAGGCTGTAGTGAGGTGGGGGTCAGTCTCTTCTCCCATAAAAGAAGCAATAGGACAAGAGGAAATAGCCTCAGTTTGTGCCAGGGCTGGTTTAGACTGGATATTAAAAAAATTTCTTCTCCAAGAGGATGGTCAGATTGGAACAGGCTGTCCAGGGTCACCATCCCTGGAGTTAAGAGATGTGTAGGTGTGGTCCTTGGCAGTGCTAGGTTAGCAGTTGAATTTGGTGATCTTAGAGGTCTTTTCCAACCTAAATTCTATGATGCTATGAAAACTAGGGGGAAAAAACCCAAAATCTACCTCTTGCCAGAACCAGTCCCTGACCATCTTGTCACACATCCGAGTTCATCACTGGACACAAATTAGTGTGCAATTAGTAAATTAGGCAAGGCAGCAGTGGCAGTTTATGTTGCTCCCTAACTACAGGTCAAACCCCAACCTGTTTTTAAGGTGCAGGGTCTTGTTAAAGCTGTTGGTTCTGTAAGTTCATTTATAACTTCAAGGTTAAAGAAATTCTATCTAACCCATTCAATACAATGATTGAATACATCTGTCAGGCAGATGGCTTTTAATAGTGATTTAGTTGCTTACAAGGCACAAGATTTTAGGATTATGTAGGATTGTTCTTTGATATTTTGGGCTTTTCAGTCCCTTGCGACCCATGTATGTAGTTTTCAGCTATTTTGGTTTTTATTGTGAATGGACACAGTGTGAAGCCCATTCATGCTTTTAAAGCCTTTACTAAAGCATTGAATAATACATAAATAAGTAGGGCTGGGGTTTTTTTCTCTTGTTGCCAGCTACACGTGTGACATTTTGTCATGTCTTGAACAAGGTGTTTGTTGTTTTGTGTGGTATCAGGGAGAAAGAATGATACCCAGTGCATTTACTGGATATTATACTTTGTTTTCTTCAGTGATCTGCAAGTCTAACAGTACTACAGTTCAGCAAATGCTCATTCACTGACTGTAGCATAGCCATCCACATATATTGTTGAAGCCTGTTGGATGTTTATTTTTTCCATAGATAAAATTAAAAGTACTTGTTTTTCAATGATTAGGGCTAAATGAAGAGGAAACACATGGAACAGTTCCACTGTATGTGATACAAAATACAGAATCATAGAATGGTTATGGTTGGAAGGGACCTGAAGATGATCTAGTGATATAAAATACAATTAAAATATACATTAAGAGCATGGCTATTGATTTTGGAAAAGTAGTTATCTGTACTTTAAATTCAGGAAATGTAAGCATGTATTTGCGTATGTTTGTTCTGCATTTTTAAGATGATAATGGTTATATCCAAACTGTTTTGCAGTACCGTGTGGAGTCTGTGATGCTGCGCATTGCAAAGCCAATGAACTACATTGCTGTGACTCCCAGTGTCCAGCAGCGAGCTCAGATGAAAGCCCCACAGTGTGTTCCCTTGATAATGGAGCCAGAATCCCGCTTCTACAGCAACGCTGTTCTTGTCCTGGATTTCCAGTCCTTATATCCTTCCATTGTCATAGCATACAACTACTGTTTTTCAACCTGCCTGGGACATGTTGAAAACTTAGGAAAGTAAGTTGTTACTCTTTTCTCACAATCTTTGATTTCATAGAGACTTGAGTGTCTTTTCTAAGGTGAGAACCCCTGGTTGCCATTGGAAACGATGGGCACATATGAATAGCACCATTTTCTGTTACACAATGCAGATGATAAAAATCTACCATGTGGGTGTGTGCACGTGTGTATACACACACATGTATACACATCAATATGTATTTCTAATTAAATATAGAATTAGACTCTGTTCTCATAAAACCCCCCTGAAACAGCTCTGTGCATGTGTGTATGTACACCTCTTTGATTATTGTCATGGTGCTGGTTTTTATTATTGCTTCAGAATAAGTTAGAATTAATGTAAATACACTGTCTGTCTTCGAGACTGGACTGGGATTATTTCTTAATGAGTTATGGTAGTTCCTGTATCAGTTGTAGTTCACTCTAGTTCTCACTACCAAAAATTAAATGGTACTATTGAGTTATTCTTTGTAGCATCTTTTATTGAGCTTGACAGTTACTCTGTTAATTGGAAAAAGATCTCACTGCTCTTTATAATTACTTTATAATATAAACAGTATTTTGAAGAATGGAAAGATTCCTGCAGTAATTGCTAGGTGTCAGCGTCAGGATTTCAAGTTTCTGGTTTGAAAATCTGAATTTGTAGGAAGAAAGTGCAGTGTGGTACTTGGTAAAAATGCACGGTTTCCATAGGGGATTACGGTATTATGTGCCTCCACTAACTCAGTATTTGGTAATAATTCATAACACAGAGCAGAATTGATAAATTATGCATGCATTGGAATTTAGCTGTTTATTACTACTTTGTTCCTGGAACCTTTGGTATGTAGCTAGGAAATTTGAAAGGATGTTATGTTTGTTTATGCCTGAGATTACTCTGTCCTTGCTGGCATTATCAGCATTTTAATGTGAGCTGATGCTTTTGCTTGATTAGTCTGTAAATGAATAAACTGTCTTCATATTTAAATTTTCTCTTTATTAGGTATGATGCATTCAAATTTGGCTGTACATCTCTGAGAGTACCTCCTGACTTACTTTACCAGATTAGGCATGATATCACAGTGTCACCCAGTGGAGTAGCTTTTGTCAAGGTAATGATATTAGTGCTCTGAGACAACATTTTCACTTGCCTGTTGGTTGACTAGCTTAAGATTGAATTGATATTGTAGTTTATATTTTGCTGCATTAAGAGCAGGCAGAAAGGGGAGGTTCAATCTCTCATTTCATGATGTTTTTGATAGTTGTCAAAGTGTTGAACTTCTGGCAGTTCAGGAAGTAAAATGTCTTAATGCTTTCCTTTATACTGAAGGCTTATTTCATCTATAATTAAACTGTATTTTACTTGTGTAGTTTGGGGATCAGACAGTAATTATCTGTGTGTAACAATTCATTCTTCTTCTGCCTTTATAGCAGAATGCTTTCTTAGAAAAAGTAATGATTTGGGCCATGAAACTCCCTGACTTGCTTTCTATTGTTCTCATTTTGTTATGTGTCCTCCTGGCTGATACGTAATGAATATGGCCTGAAGCTGTTATGGTTAGCCAATCACCAGCATACATGTATTTAATGTAAAACAAAAACTTTTAAGTTAAGAATATTTGCAGAATTTTTAAAAGATAATGTTCCTTCCGCGTTTAGTACTTTGAGAATTAACAGCTAAATATTGAAGTCCCGTTTTAGTGGATGAGGTTATCTAAACATTGCATTAGCAGGGACGATGAATACGAAGAACAAAAAGCTATTGTTCTGTCCTTAAGTGCTTTACCTGTGTTCTAGGTTCCTTGTAATATTTGTGGGAAAAGCCAAACTGTTGGTGGCAAGGGCATCTTGCTAGTTAATTTGTCTTCCTATCAGTGGTTAACTAACAGTTCTGGGGTATGATTTTACTCCTAACTGCTTATGTTGGGCTCTTTAACACCATGTTTTTCTTTGTTCCCTTTATGGCAGCCGTCAGTAAGAAAGGGTGTGCTGCCAAGGATGCTAGAAGAAATCTTGAAGACCAGGATAATGGTGAAACAGTCAATGAAGGCTTATAAGCATGACAAGGCTGTGACTCGAATGCTTGAAGCTCGTCAGTTGGGTCTTAAATACATAGCTAATTTTACTTTTGGCTATACTGCTGCTAATTTTTCTGGAAGAATGCCATGCACTGAGGTAAGGGTTGCAGATAAAAAACGTTGGAAAGACACTAGTCAGATAACATAATATTATTATTTGAAACAAATTAAATACCTTCAGAAAAGCTGTTTCCATTTGTAGTACTGAAAATCAGCAACTTAGGATTTATTTGTGATCATCTAGAAAAATATAAAGGTCTTCTTTTTCTTCTTCCTGTAAAGGAGCATTTGGAGTTGGCATTTCTGTAGAACTGTTTCCAAAGGTGGATTGGATTACAGTTCTAATAGTGGAAATAAAACAAAACATTGTAGCTTTTTTATAGTTTTCGTGGGAATCAGCAGAATCCAAAAACTAGGGAAGGTGACCCTGAGCAGTCTTGTCTTGCTCCTTAGATTTTTAATACTTCTGAAGAAGTTTAAAACAATTTTTTGTTTATTGTAATACTTGATAATTTTTGCTCATTTTTCTTTTAGTTCTTGGTTTTTTGGGGTAAGTTAAGCAACCTTTTTATTTATTATATGCATTTAAACCATGAAATAAAATATATTGTCACAATACAGTAATTTTCATAAAAAGAGCAAGCACTGTTAGACTGTGTTTACCTACAGCTAGTATTTGGTTTAGCAGTACAGTAAAGATTTTCAATCTGTCTTTAACTTTGCAGATTGGAGACAGCATTGTCCACAAAGCCAGAGAAACATTGGAGCGTGCCATTAAACTGGTGAATGATACAAAAAAATGGGGTGCTCATGTTGTATATGGTGATACAGACAGGTAATTCATGGTCTGCTTCTTATAATGTTTTAAAATCATAGTTGTTCTTTATAGATAGATTTTGCTTTTGTCTCAACAAGGGGAATTTATGATGCTGAAGAGTGTATATGGATCTTCCTTGGATGTTGCTTACTGCCTTTGCAGAATATATAAAGTGAATAATACTGGGTTTGCTCAGATTTCTTTTAGCACTTTGAAGGTTTCCTTTCTTTTGATAATTATGTGGAACAGAAAGGGGGGAGGGGAAATATTTTTTGAGTTGTGAATTAATATAAATCTAATTTACCAAATTATTATTTTTGTGCCTGTTTCTGATGCCATTTTTATTTGGAAAATAGAATATTTATAACACAGTAGGCATTGCACCTCAAGGAAGGCACTGTTTTAAGCTTCAGAAGTGGAATACAATTCAAAAGCAGCCACCAGAGCATACAAAGATATTATTGGGCTGCCTGACATACATTTTCTCAGTCAGTCTTTCATCTAAATAACAGCCATGCTCTAGGCATATCCATCTCTGTTCCACACTTGGATAATTTTTCAGCCATTGGGAAACAAAGCTTGTCTGGCTGTCCTGTCTTAATAACTTTCGAATCTAGTGACTGGTTTCAGCCAGATCTGATAAAAGACTTGACATTTCAAAGATACTGAATTCATAGTGCTTTCATTAAAAAAAAAAATTGTTGGAGGAAGGAAGTAAGATCCTGTTGCTGCCCATAGTGGGGAAAAAATGGCATACCAGAGCTCTTTACAGTTCTTTCCTGGGAACTCTAGTTTTGCAGTGCCTGGGAGCAGTCACGTTCCCTGCTTCACCAGATAGTCACAGCATTCATCAGCCTTTTGGCCCTCCTCATCTCATGCTGAACACAGAAATTTCTCATATTTTTGGCTTTTCTAGCTGAAGGAAGGGAGTACAACTGATAGCAGCACCCTTGCCTCTCTACCAGCAAACTATAGGTTATGATTTTCAGGAACTATGTTGAACAGATCTGTGCTCACTTCCTATGTCTGATTTCTTGTAGCATGTTTGTACTCTTGAAAGGAGCCACAAAGGAGCAGTCTTTTAAGATTGGTCAAGAAATTGCTGAAGCTGTAACAGCAACAAACCCCAAACCTGTTAAACTGAAGTTTGAAAAGGTAAAAGGAAAATACTTTGCTTCAAATGTGTAGGGTGTTATCCAAAAAAAAACCAAAACAACAACCACAACGAAAAAAACTACACACAAAAAACCAAACAAACAAAAAACAAAACAAAAAATCGCACACACAAAAAAAGTTGAAGAGAAAAGATTTTTCTGAACTCTAATGTACATAAGGATAAACAAGTCATGTGCTGTACTGTTTCTGTGGGTACATTGCAAGCTGCTTAATGCCTCAGGGACCTTCTCAGAGGAGCACTACAGTATGAACAATAAAAAAAATATTCCTACTTTCACATCAGTGGCTCGTTGTGCTGGCAGCATCAGGCAGTTTGAATTCATGTCTCATCAGTTTCTGGAAATGTCTCCCTCAGTTTGTTCTTGTATACCTACAATTAAATCAATGTGTGCAACTTAGTAGAGGAAATGTTCACCATCCCCAGTTCCAGCGCATTAATTAAAAGCCTGATGCTTCTTTTTCAGCCAGACTTAGCACACTTCAGCATATGTTCCTGTGATACATACACCTGTAAAATGAAAAATCATAGAAATCCATTCAGTAGGCTTCTGGAAGAAATATTAACCACAACAAATCTTTTATAGAAGAGCAAGGCAATGTGTTACTGATTTTGCTGAAAGTGTGTCACCATAGAGTCATTAGCAAGGTGTTTGGGTCAGTTAGCTTTACTTCAGGTGATCGGGATATTTTCAAAATACATTCCTGACTCAACAAGTTAATTCAGAATTTGTAAGCCTGAGGCAACCTGAACTCACTCTTCCCTCTTCCATGAGAGTCAGGAAGATGTGGTGTTATCCTAGTAACACCTCGAAGAAGAAATTGTTTTCCATTCTTTTATTTAAAAGTGGTCAAGGAATACTTACACAATCAAGAATGAAGAGGTTGGAGAAAACAAGCAAAAGAGACCATGACCCTAAAAATCCATTCCTGAGAAGACTGTTCGCCAAGCACAGGCATTTAAAAAGCATACACTCCCCAAATGGAGATACTAGCTGATTTTTGGCACCTCCTTATTAGATAAAGTTTGAAAACAGGAAGTTCTAAGCCACTACTTTTGCTGGGAACATTTTCTTCTCTGATGTTTAAAATGAAGTTGTCTTTATAAGAGAGAAAGATGACAGAGTGACGTTAGAAATGGTGACAGTTGCAATCCAGAAAACTAAGGGTACTTGCAACAGTTTACTGTGTGTCACTTTCCATCTGAGCTTCAGCTACATGAAATATAAAGTGGTTTAAGGATGGAACACCACAGAATCCCAACTTCCTCAGCCATCCTTTTCAACTTTTTTCTCGCAGGCTTTTTCTTCTTTTACTTCTTTTGCGTCGGAGCTTTGATTAAAGAGATGGGACTATCACGGTTATACACGATTTATTACTTAAAATAACAAACAAGGCATCAGTCTCATAAGCCGTAGAGCTAAGTAACAAGTTGCCACAATTAGAGATAGTCACGGGTTATGAGCTTACATGGCAATTTATAACTTTCTGGTCCAATAAGCAAAATAACACAAAACTTTGTTTTGACTTGATAACCTATCACCTTTGGTAGCTTTTACTGCAATGCGTCTATTTTCAACCAATTATTTGCTAAGTCACGTACACCCATATACTTCTATTATAACATCTAAATTCTTAACTTAAACTATAAAATCATACTACTACACTTAAAACCCTTCACCTTATCACCCAATACATTTTCTTATTTATAGCTGTAGGAGCATAGGTTTGTGATTCTCTTTGCTTAAGGTCTATTTGTCTTGTCATCACATTAACCCAAGTTCTTTCCAGGGCTGTAAATCAAATCCATTATTGCCGGTGGAAGTTTTAACTTCTCGGTTTCCAACAATCCTTTAAGACTCCTTTGATCTATTTTATCAGTTGTAATGTTTTAACAAAAAAAAAGCAAGCAAACAAAAAAACATCAGCAAACAAACCAACAAAGCACAGTATTCCTTAGGAAACCCTCTATGTTCAAAGTCACCTTGTGTTCCCATCATGTTGCGGATTGGGCTATCTTCTTTCTCAACATTCCAGGTCTACTTGCCATGTGTCCTGCAAACTAAAAAGAGGTACGTGGGTTACATGTATGAAACACTGGACCAGAAGGACCCAGTATTTGATGCAAAAGGCATAGAGACAGTCCGAAGGGACTCTTGTCCTGCTGTTTCCAAGGTAAAGTATTCACAGATTTCTTCCTGAATGAAATTAAAATCTTCTCTTCATTTTATATTTGTCCTTTCTCAGAGTTTCTAGTCCTTTTGAGTTGTCTGAGTCTTCATCTGTTTTTCTAGTGTAAAAGATAAATTGAAGATCTTTTACAGCATTACAAGGACAGCTTATATTTCATCCCCTAAAAACCCCATTAAAAGCCCTTGGCCCATGTGAGTTCTCTCAAAGACCGTTCTTGATCCAGTTCACTTTAACTGGAAGTTATCACTGCCAGATGAGTGAGACATGCTGATCTGTCTGCCAAATAGCTCACTTACATAAATCTAGTTCAGCGAAGAATTCCTTTAAAATTTGCTTTCTTGCCTGTTTATTTTAAGCTGTGTATTGAGAAGTTAAAAAGAAATTAGAAAATCTTGTTCTTAGCCAAATTAAAAGAAATATATGCCAGTAAAAAAGGTAACCCCACTGAAGGGTTTACCAAAGTCATGGCAAAATATTTTAGATGGCAGGGAAAAACATCTTCTCTCATACTCTGGAAATTTCTATAATTGTTGAAAAAATCTTAGTGCTGGAGTGTGGATGATGTCGTGAAAGATGTGGCAAACTGAGGAAGAAGTTGTCCAGTAATGTGTTTGTGAATGTCTTTGAGTGGAAGAGATTGCAACCTGTTGTCATATTAATATCCTAGTTCATCACTGGTACTTTTTCTAAGCAGTGTATTTGTATTTCCATGTAATTTACTGAATTAGTTTGAATAAATTCTTTTTTAGTTAAACATATATGTTCTTCTCACCTTTCTGCTTTGGTTGTAAAGATACTTGAGTGTTCTATCAAGCTGCTATTTGAAACACGGGACATAAGTCAGATCAAGCAGTACGTTCAGAATCAATGCATGAAGTTACTGGAAGGAAAAGCCAGCATGCAGGACTTCATCTTTGCAAAAGAGTACAGAGGGAGCTCAGCATACAGACCTGGAGCCTGTGTACCTGCTCTGGAAATCACAAGGTAATGAGAGCAAGAAGTGCTAATCATAGCTATTTCTTATCTTGACCTTTGTACTGACACATTATGGATAGGAGCTCTTAGGTATTTTTTTCTTGATCTTTGTACTGACACATTATGGGTAGAAGATTGTGGATGTTTTTTGTCTTGACCTTCGTGCTGTTGAGTTATGGGTAGCAGTAAGATGTCTCCTTCAAATACTGTTGAAGCAGTTGTCCCTGACTTTCTTCTGTGTGTGAAAAGAGATGGTCCTAGAAAGCCTTTTGTTGCCCTGGAAAGAGCAACACATTCAAGAGGAAAGTCTTGTCAAGACGCTGTAACAGTGTGTTCACTTCTGTTACTTACAGTGTGGGTTTTCTACAAGGGCTGGGCTCTCCAAGATTGCTTATCACTCACGGTTGTTAGATATGTTACAAATTGTGATAGAGATGTCTCTTAGTGCTGTGAAATACATTACTAGGCATAGTTTTTCTTTTTTAATAAAGTACCTTACTTAAAGTTAATATTTCATCCTGTTGGTATCATTTATTAGTAACAGATAAATAGATAATGTAAGCTGGAACATTTTGTCACCTTGCTTAATACAAAAGGTCTTCCAATTAAGCTATGCTTTTTTAGTAAATAACATCCAAGTGGAAAACTGATACCTACTTCAAATGGAATTGTCCTTTGCTTTCTGAGCAAAGGATAATTCAATTTCAAGCAGGTATCATTCTACTGAGCAAACAATCTCAGAAAGCAAAGGACAGTTTGACCAATCAGATGGGGAAGCTTACAGGCAGATGAAGTAACTATGAATTTGCCTCTGGATGCATTCTCAAGGCCGTGTTTTGACAGGAGAATGCTCGCCTATGACCGTCGCTCTGAGCCGCGCGTCGGGGAGCGAGTGCCCTATGTCATTGTGTACGGCATGCCTGGCCTGCCCCTTATCCAGCTCGTCAGGCGGCCCATCGAGGTGCTGCAGGACCCCAGCCTGAGGCTCAACGCCACCTACTACATCACCAAGCAGATCCTGCCCCCCCTGGCCAGGGTGTTCTCGCTCATTGGCATAGACGTCTTCAGCTGGTACCACGAGCTGCCCCGGGTGAGTGTTTTCAAACAAGAGTTAGCAAGTGCACTGCATCTGTGTGCAGTGTTTGGCCTTGTTGTGACTTCTAGTGGAATGAGGTTGATAGGAAGCAACAGGAAAGGTTATTTCGTGAAGCAGTGTTTGATGCTCAGATATGCAGTCCTGATTCTTACATCTTCTGTGTGGGGGTTCTTTTCACATAGTAAATCAATTTTTTCAGCCAGCCGTTCTGTGCAGGGTTGATCACGCTGTCATCTTCTGTTTTCTGATCCCTTCTATAGTTTTAGAGAATATTTTGCTATAACTGTGTATTTTTAACAGTAACTATCTGTGCATCTGTTTGGCCATATCACCTTTTAAATCTCTCTGTAACAGATGTTGGAACTCCTGTTTTTCCAAAACATTATGAAGATCTTTCCTCTCTATAGAAAAAACGGCATGCCCCAGTAGCAGGAACACTTTAAAAATTTGTATCACCAGAAATTTAAAACCAATAATACCCAAACATGACTTCCCTAAAAGTTAAAGAAGTCATTGAGATGCAAGAAAAGAAGAATTAGATAGCTGGATTTTAGTTTGTGATTCTCCAGACAAAAAGGGATGGTGAAAGACAATGTATCTGTGTGGTTTGGTTACTCTTTTCAGAGTAGACTTCAGCAGCATAATGATATATTGTGTTTGACACTGCAATATAGCAGTATAGCTATATTTCCCAATATAGCCTTGATTGAATTCAGTTCTTCTTTTCTCTACCTTTCCAATGGCACCATGGCAGTCACCTTCAGTATCTCCAACAAGCTGTTCTAAAAAGGTAAAAAGATCCCTGGCTTTCTGCTAGGCCAAGGAGCAACGAGGAAGTCACAGGGAGCAGAGCAGCAGGAGAGTGAAGAATAGCACAAAGCCAAAGTCATGCAG
The DNA here is from genome assembly GCA_013397775.1 of Eulacestoma nigropectus. Taxonomy (NCBI): domain Eukaryota; kingdom Metazoa; phylum Chordata; class Aves; order Passeriformes; genus Eulacestoma; species Eulacestoma nigropectus. The sequence continues at coordinate 9,222 of VZTE01006108.1, read as the reverse complement.
CAGCAGGAGCAAGTGCAGAGAACAAACTTCCCAGGGTGATGGGCCAGTGGTGGAGCCTTGTCCAAGGAAATCAGAGCATGAGCTAGTGCCATGGACCAAAGCACTATGGCAGAGCTGTGCCCAGGACTGCCCAGCACAGACACTCGAGGGCAGGCAAGATCCAGAAGGCAGCCACTGGGGCTGCAGCCAGGGCACGTTTAGATGCGAATCAGATCAGCACTTAAGAAAGGAACAGCTGCAGGAGGCAGAGTTTGAGGTGAGATCAGGAGTTAAGCATGTGACCAAGGATTTTTTTGGTTACAGATTCCCTGTGAAATAGTTGTGGGGGAGGGCTCTGATCAGTGTATCACTTCAGGGCCAGTGCTGTGCTCTTCAGAGTGCTGTGATCCATGTTCATAATTTGTGTATGAACCCATGCCCTGCCGGCCACCTTGCACTTCCTTACTCCTTTGAGAAAAAAAAAACCAGTGTGTAATCTAGGAATAAGGCAAGCTGCTGTCTTGGAAGTCCATTACCTCTTAATTATTTTTCTTAACAGATTCAGAAGGCTGCCTCAGCTGCCCGCACTGAGCTAGAAGGACGCAAAGGCACCATCTCCCAGTATTTCACAACCTTACACTGTCCCGTGTGTGATGAACTGACCCAGTATGGGATCTGTAATAAATGCAGAAGTCAGCCACAGCATGTGGCAGTCATTCTCAACCAAGAAATCCGAGAGTTGGAGCGTAAGCAAGAACAGCTGGTCCAGGTACGATTAAAGCATTGTCAGATGTCTGTCAGCAAGAGACAGAGGGGTTGAAGGGGCTGAAAAGCAGTGTGTTACTGAGTGCTCCCAACAGAAATAGGAAGTATGGTCCGTGTGTTGAATGTGCTGCAGTTTGTTTACTTCTTCCATTGCTGTCAAAGGCAGCACAGCAGCTGTTACTCTCCTAGGCTTTGTGGAAAGCTGAGGCAAAGGAGAGGATCAGAACAGAAGATACTTTTCTCATTTCCTTCTGATTTTTAAGAGTGTCTTATATGGTTTGTAGGTCCCTTTTTATCATGACAGACAGCTGGGAGAGTGTAAAAGATTCACCCTTTTTTGCATTAAAGTAACAGATGATGTTCTAGAAACAAAAATGTTTGGGCCAGAATATTTATTTATTTATATGTATAACATGGATGTTGTTTAGTTGGGAGATTTTCTTGTTACCTTTCCTCTCAATAGGAATTTTCCAAGCTGCTTTTTCCCCTTGAGCTAGAAGTCAATTAAGAGAGTAGCTGACTGTGCTCATGAATACATTACAGCAAAGCACAATGCCTTCCCTTGTGGAAACATATGCATACTCTCACCTAATTTTCATACTGTCGTATTTTATAATTGATAAATATTTTAGTTTAAATTTATTTTTAGCACTAGCATGCGAACCATTTTAAAGACTTGTCTGAACGTCAGGGATATAAATGTTCCTAAATCTAAGTATTGATTTGATAGGTTCTCGTGGGGTTGCTAAAAACCCACTGTAATTCACTTCATAAATATTTCATTACTAAGGTGTGGACTTCTTGCTGTTTTTTGTAATATTTGCTCTTGTCTGCATTGTAAATGGCAGTAAGTGAGGAGATGCGTGTTCTGCAGTTTTCCTGTGGTACTCTAAACCCTTTGCATTGCTCTTGTTCTGCAGTAAGTCAGAGTTTGGCAGACTGGTTCAGCTCCACAGAAGGATCAGTGAATTTGATTAGAACATTCTCTTGTCCCTGCAACAACACAACAGCTCAGCAAGGCCTGGGATCCTGTCCCAGTCAGTGTTTGCTGTCTCTGTAAGAGCATCTGTCTTATTTTAATATGAAGGCATATATATCCTCCACAGCTTAATTTTTTAGTCCTTTGAGATGATAAACATGCTGGAGCCAGCAGAAAACTGATATAACACTGAGCTGTACATTATTTTAAACCGCACTCAAAAACTACATGCTCTAGGTTAAAACCATAGACTTCTCCCCTCAACACAAACTGAACTTGGGACATGTCTCAAGTACCCTTTAGTTTGGTCCCTTGTGTTTAAACCAGCCACAGCCTCTTTCAGAAGAACTAGCGTAGATATAGTTCTGAGGTTACAAACCTGGAACCAGCTGTTTAAATCCTGCTCCTTCTGGGCACACTTGCAGGCCAGAGAACTCAGGTATTCTCTGAGGTGCCACGTGTGGGACTTGACCTGGAGGGGCTGCCCCTCTCCACCTATTGTCAGTCTGAGTTTCTGGTTTACAGGGGTTTGGTGCTGATGCATGCCTGGCATCAGCACAGAATGTGGAATGAAGGAAAATAACTAGTTGTAAAAGCAAAGGCATACAGTTTGGGTTTGTTGACCAGGCTATGCAAATGATAGGATAAATTGTGTAACATTTTAATGTTCCAAAACACAGATGTGGTTGGAAGCAAATTTCTAAGGTTTTGGAAAAACTGTTGGAGGTGACAAATGCTACAAAGGATAAAAATAAAATAGCAAAGCAGGGGCCTTTCATTTTCCAAAAGTATCTGCCTTTGGAAAAACTGTGCCTGCTGCTATTTCGTTCCATCAGGTATCTCACATTAAAAGTATTTTCCTGTAGCATTAACAAGTAGTTCATTGAACAAGGAGAGCAGTGTAACTTCATGTGGCTTGGTCTGTGTTGGGATTGATTGACTCTGACTAGGTAAAACTCTAATTAAAACTTGTCTTGAAATGAATAATTTATTTAAAGTCCCTTTTCTCTGCAGACAGTAACTGCAGGGTAAGAGTTTTGTCTTTTTTCACTGGGCAACTTTTATAGAGAGTAAGTTTATCACAAATAGAACACGCTACCCTGCTTAAATTCAGTCAACTTACCTTATTTTTCAAGTTCAAGTAGAACTTCATTAGCAGGATTGAAACCCAAGCTGTAGCATCCTGCTGTTGCTCTCTGCCCAGTTCAGTGAGTGATGCTGCCAGCCACCCACCAGGAGCCAAATGAGCTGTCTGGCAGCAGCCAGAGAGGCTGAAGCAGAGAAGGGAGCTGCTGTGGATCCCTCCATGTTTGGGAAAAGCTCTGTGCAAAAGGGCTGTGCCTGTTCTGCTGATATGGTCTTGAGGATTTAGCAGTCCCTAGTGGTGTATGCCTTGCTTGTGTCGTTTAAAGTAATTGGTTTGCTTTTTCTCGTGTAATCCAGATATGCAAGAACTGCACAGGCTGCTTTGATCGGCAGATCCAGTGTGTCTCCCTCAACTGCCCAGTACTTTTCAAGCTCTCCAGAGTAAGCAGAGAACTGTCAAAGGCACCCTATCTCCGCCAGCTGCTTGACCAGTTTTAAATGATCTGTGTTACAGGATTCCAGGTGCTATTTTTTTTCTTCAGTGTTTACCACACTAAGACTATTGTGCATGGTGCTTTTTCAATTCTCACCTAGTCCAGGATTTCCATTGTAGCTGTTGGGTTTATTATCTGAAGAATAATGAACACTTATCATAACTAAATTTAAAAAAACCCAACCCATTTGTTGACCTATGAATAGCTCACTTTTTAAGATGTACAAATTTCTTCTTCCTTTCATGTTTCTAACATACTGTTTTATAATGCTGATGTTGAAATAGCTCTGTGTAACATCTTGTAAATCCATTTCAAAGTAGAAGTCAAGTTTACTTCCTGGAGGAAGGAGCACTGAAAACCTCTTGAAATGATAAAACCATTCGTGTGTGTTCTTGAACTGTCAGTATCAAGACGTGTTACTTATATATTATCCATTCACTTTATAATTTTGTCTGCGAAATATTTTGTAAATACACTTTTTTACTTTTCAAACAACTGAGTAAAATAATGTGCAATGACTTTTATACAGATAATTTTAAAGCTGGTTGGTATATCTCCTCCTCAGTTTCGCTTGATTCCAAGTAGATTGTTATTTTGATCAGACTGTGCAAGCAGTAGTACCATGTGTAGCATTTTGAAACATTATTTTCTAAAAATTGCTGTCTTGCTTTAGCTATTAATGGGGCATTGTGAGGAACTGTGCAAAGACATTTTTGTTACAAACCTGTGGGACTGTTGCAATACTTTAAATATAAAATTTTATTCCATTTTTGCTTCTTTTGTATAGACATTTCTATTGCTTCTAAATATGCTTAAAATATTTTCTTTCCTTACATACTGTACAGTTAAATCTTATTTGCCACCATCTTGACAAAATGTGTATTTAGAATATTTGTATAACTGTATAAAATGGAAAAGGAATTATGTGGTCAGTGCATTGTTTTCTAAACTGGAAATCATTTTGTTTTAGAAGTTAATAATGGAAACCATATTAAAGTTGAATAAAATGATACGGTAAAAAAAGTATGGGGTTTTTTTAATATTTACCCTCAATTTGTTTCCCTTCTCTGGCACAAACAGGAATGTAAAAACAAGACTGCTCAAATCAGAGTTAAGAATCCAGCTTAAACTTTGGGATCTAAAATGTCACTAGCAATTCTTGGAGGCCTTCCCCAAACCAGAAGAGAAACATTTCCAGTTTTCCGTTCGTCAAAACAGGACTGAGTTTTAAATTTAAAAGTCCAGAGGAGGTTTGAAAAATAGAACAAAACTTTATTTTCTTCAAAGAACCTGAGTGCCTCCTCCAGATAAGAATTTATTACAGTCAAGACACAAGCCAGTCTATTATATGTCACACTATTCAGTACAATGTAAAACCCACACCAAGCAGAATAAAAACTATTAAATATATAATAGAACATCCACAGACTGCAATGCATTTGTATGCAAAGTAACTTAAAAGAAACAAACATCAAGGCATAAATCTTTGCCTGGTCTTGCATTCAAGCATTGGTCATGTACAGAATAAAAGTGCAAATGCCAGGAGTGTCAGTGCTTGCAGTACAGTCCAGCACTTGGCAGTGCCTCGGCGTAACTGAAGTATTAAATGACACTTAGCTGCAAGAGGTTACCTTTCACACTGGAGCAGAGCGCTCATCTTCAACCTCTTCCTGGGTGTGGGGACAAAACCAGGATTATCAGGTTCAGATATCTAATCCATGGAGTAAAGCTCTTGTCCTCAACAGAGAGATGGCTTTTCTAGCATAAGCAGGGCAATGTGATACAGTCAGGCCAAGCAATTTTAACTCCTAGCATGTAAGTACTCAAGCTTTCGGGAGGACCCCTAACTTAAAATAGATCTGCACTGTAAACAGATCCTCACTTCAACTCTATATGCCAAGAAGCAATTTACTTGGGAAGGAAATTTAAACATGTGAAAACTAACACTCATTGTCTAAAAACAAGCCTTGAAGAACACCAAAATCTGAGAGCAGCGGGCTAAGCCTTGACCATTGAGGGTGCCTAGAATTGCTGTGAGCTGGACTCATCATTGGAAATGCCCTAGATCTTGTTTTAAACTTAAATTGCTTCAAGCATTTCATTTTCAGTCAAGGGCAGCCCCTGCCACTGAAAGCAGGCTGCTTAGGGGATTAGGAGAACATTTTCTGTCAGTCTATCCCAGTTCAAGTTTAAGACCAGAACTAAGACACTGAAGGCTCCACGTCCTGCTAAGATGACTCTAAATTTAGATGTCATCCAGGCAAAGGTCTCCACACATCAATGGAAAGTGATTCTACATAGATAATTCTTAAAGATAATTCTTCAACTTCCACTGTCTTACAGCCACTGTTTCTTGGATCCCTTATTCGTGGGAAAAGGCTGCTCTTACCTTGGCATTCCAGCCTGTTGCTCCATTCCTACTACACAGGCCTCCTGCTTTTTAAGGAGGGAATGGGGATGAACTGAAGTTACTCACACAGGAGTTAATACGGGCAGGGGAAAAAAAAAAAATCTTTGTTTTGCGCAATATTTTTACATTTGCTGGAAAGATGTGGGTCAGAAACACAAATAAATGTGTGTATATATGCAGTAGATAAGCCGGTAAGAGATTACAGCGTATTTCCCAATGCAGCTTTGATTTCATTTTCTAGGGGTTTTTAGTACTTGATTATGCAAATGATGTCAAGTAAACCACCCATGTAAACTATCCCTGAGAACGGTCTTAGGTGTAGGATATTCCGATCTGGAATGTCATCAAAAATTAGCACATGAATTGGGGGAGTTTAGAATCTTCTTGGTTGCCCAGTAGCTTTCTTCAAATAATTTTCTTCTGGCAACATGATCTCGGGTATGAGGAAGCTTTTTTATAGCAATGTCAATGCAGGTGAAGCCGGGAGGATCGCAGCTCCAGCAGGGAGCTGCCACAGAACGGTTTCCATATCTTTCATTGTGTGTCCTGCACCCTCTCCCTCCCCCTCCACGAGTGGGATTTGTCCTCACCATCAGCTGGCACCCCCTACTTTCCACACGCGCAGAGAGCAGCGCACAGGAGGAAAAATGGGAAAAGGAAAAATGATGAAATGCAGGCTCCAGCTGCCCACATTCCAGCCACTCCCTCTGCCTACCACAGTTTGCTTCCACATCAAACCAGCGAAGCACACAGGGCCACACGGACTCACTCCTGTCACCTGTGCCTAGGCCAGGACTGGGCCTGGCATTTACAAGCCTTTACCATTCCTGTCAGCAAAGAGAACCCTCGTGCCACAGGTGAAACAAGGCTTCATTTTAAAGTGCAGGTTCATGCATTGCACTGGAAAAAGGTGCCACAGAAGCAATCTGGCAAAAACACAGTGGCATTTAAGTGCCAGCAGCAGAGGGAGAGGGAAGCCCTGCGACATGGCAAGGTGCAAACAAAAAAATACACATTTTTCACTACAAGTTGATTCTGGCTTCTTACTAACTTCTCAGAAGAAAGGAAAAAGCCATGCAAGACTAGGTTGCACACTTGGAGGACAAGAGAGGGAACAGAAGCAGACCTGGAAATCCAGGGAACATCTAAGATTCTCTGCTATGTTATACCTAGAGCTCCTTTGTTACTAAATAAAACCTCTTAGCAAGAAAAATAGTAATAAAAGTGCAAAGTTAAAAACCCCAAACAAGAGTACATTCTGATCACGTAGATTTAAAAAAATACTTAATAAATATGGAGTTCCGAGTTGACAAATGACAAGATTACTGTTCAGAGACAGCTATTGCCATTTGCTGCTCCGTTTGGTTTTTTTTTTTTGCTCTTACTGAGAGGGCTCGCTGGCATGGCTGTCGCCTGCCCAGGGCTTCCTGCTTAGCAGCAATGAACCTACACATACAATCCACGGCTTCTCCACAAGGAAGAGTCCGTCTCCATGTCAGCCCCCAAAGAAATAAACCCCAAATGTCACCAATCCAACTGGCCAGGGGCAAGTAGTCATACTGGAAAGGATTGTCTCACTGATAATTCCCTCTCCTTCTCAGATCTTCATTGTAACACATTACCCTGTTAAATTCTTGGCACAGAAAGCCAGGGAATTTCCTATAACCTTAATTTAAATAACTGGCTTAAAAATACCATATATCAAGCCATCTCTTTTACCTGAAGGGAGCCAGCAAGAAAGATGGAGAGGGACTTTTTACAAGAGCATGTAGTGATAGGACAAGGGGGAATGGATTGAAACTGAAAGAAAGTAGGTTTAGATTAGATATCAGGAAAAAATTCTTTGCTCTGAGGGTGGTGAGGCACTGGAACAGGTTTCCCAGAGAAGGTGTGGATGCCCCATCCCTGGAAGTCTTCAAGGTCAGTCTGGACGGAGTTCTGAGCAACCTGGTCGAGTGGAAGGTGTCCCTGCCATGGCAGGGGGTTGGAACTGGATGATCTTTAAAAAGTTCCTTCCAACCCAAACCATTCTAAGATTACATGATAATTTATCATCTTCTGCATACATTTGTTGATTTCAGTGGTAGTGCCATCATTAAAATCACAAATACTTATTTGTTGCCACTGTTTAGTAGGTTGAAATTATGCATGTGAGCAGATGAACAATGACCCATTTTGTGCCCTTTCTCATAAACTGCTTTTAAATGACCCAAAGGCATGGTTTCACTCCTAAGACATCATTTCCAGTTTTTTCTTGTCTTTGTCTCAGAACCAAAAATTCATATCATTTGCCAAAAGGTTATTATTCAATTTACAGCAGCCGGGCATCACCAGAAATTTTAACTGATCTCCTGATCATGCACAACTTTCACACACAGTAGAAACATTCCTCCTTCACAAGGTAAGAAAGTTCAGCATCACAGATAACAGATCTCTCTCCTCTCTCATGAAACCATTTTGTGACAAAGCACCTCAGACCTGCACCTTTCACTCACCCAAAAAAACTGAGTGGTCTGAGCAGTCCCCTTCTTTCCCAGTTATTACAGCATCTCTTCCTTGGATGCATGCCTCATATTTAGAAAACATCTCTTATGTTTTAACAGCTTCTGCAACCTGTTGTGTGGGGCTCCATACAGCTGCTTTCCACTTCCTGTTCATCCCTACAATGCAACAGGAACCGTCCGTGAAAAGAGTGTAGTGTGTGTCCAACTGTTCCGCTGGCAGTTGGTTGTATGGTGGAGCTTCCTCAGCATGTGTCGCTTGTTCTTGCTCCTCTTCATCAGTAAGACCAAAGCTTTCACCTCCAGGCCAATTTGTGATTATTTCTAAGGTCCCAGGGCAATTTGGGTTTCCAGTACAGGCACACTGTGTTATGAGGGTAATCCACTTGCTCCATGTGGCATTGGTGGCATGGTGGGTAAAAGAAACTTTTCCTTTAAACATCCACCCCAGCACCAACAGTCGGGGTGCCAGGAGGAGTTGGGCTTCAGTGCCAATGACCTCTGAGGTGGCTTGGATTCCTTCAATAGGCTGGCAAGATTTCTTTTTCTGTTGGGGTGTAGTTGGCTTCAGACCCTCTGTAACTTTGGCTCCAGAATCCCAGTGGTCAACCCCGAGTCTCCCCAGGCACCTTCTGCCAAAGGCTCCAGGACAGACCCTTGTTCCCAGCTGCACAGTACAGCACATTTTTCACCTCTGATCCTGTCCTGACTGGGCCAAGGGCTACCACATGAGTGATTTCCTGTTTGATCTGGGTGAAGGCTTGCTGCTGTTCAGGGCCCCAGTGGAAATCGTTTTTCTTGTGGGTAACCAAGTAGAGAGGGCTCACAATTTGACTGTATTCAGCAATGCACATTCTCCAAAAACCTATGGCACCTAGGAAAGCTTGTTTCCTTCTTGTTGGTTGGTGGAGACATTGCTGTGATCTTATTGATGACCTCAGTGGGAATCTGACGTCTTCCGTCTTGCCAGCTCACCCCCAGGAATTGGATCTCTCGGGCAGGTCCCTT
>VZTE01006107.1:838625-919205 GCA_013397775.1 Eulacestoma nigropectus | reverse complement strand
CTGTGCCGGTCACGGCTGAGCTTTGCGGCCACGTCTGCCGATGGCCGTCCCTTGCGCGGGCTGCCGCCCCAGCCCCGCGCGGCTGCGGAGCACCGGCAACAAGGGCCTGGGAACCTCTCCGTGTGTTAACCGCCCTGGGGCTGCAGAGAGCAGGTTGTAGGCGCTGCTGCTGCTGCGGCTGGTTTGAAACCGCCGAGGATTCCCTGAGCTGCGGGTATGGCCGAGGCCTCGGGCCCGGAGGAGCAGCGCAGCGCAGCCTGCGGCACCGGCCTGCGTGACCGGGCAGCCCCTGTGCCGTATGCCTGGTGTTCTTACTTCGCTTGAATCACGTATCAAAGGGTTTTGAGACCCATTGTCACATTAGTACTATGGGAGAAAAGAATGTCATAGCACCATGCCCATGAGCCTCAACAGGTGGAGGATTTTCCAATTACATGAATAGAAACTTAATTGTCCACTGCATCCCCATTAGAATATTCACAGTGTTTACAAGTACACATTTTCACGTAGGGTAAGTTACCAGACTCAAACCAACTTGAGGTCAGTATAATATAAAGAAGTGTTATTGGAGTCAAATCGGTTTATTAGCCAAACTCATGAAGTAAGCTGGCATGCTGATTTTTACATTGCATTATTATAAAAATAGTATTCTTATGCTTACAGCTAGCAGGTAAAACTTCTGTGCAAACAGCATGGGTCTGGATAAACCTGACTGAGTCTACTGTCCTACAGTATGATGCACACAGGTGAATTCCCCTGTTTTCAGGAGGGCTTTGCCTCCATTATGTTAACTGAGTGTAAGGCCAAAGGCCCTGACCTGTCAAAAAGACATCTGACTTTAGCAGGTTGAACCTGTCACTACTCCTGGTGATTTCACTGGGAGTTTGTATGGCCCCAGATCTATGCTAGTACAGTACATCCAGAATTGGAGACTATCTGTGCACACAGTATTTGCAAAGACACAAAATGATCCAGGAGAAAGTGAAAAGTGCACTTTCAGTAGTATCCTGTTTGTGTAGTGTTAAATCTGATGTCTCATTTCTCAAATGGAGTTTTATTTGGGGTGGTTTCAGATGGGAGGGAGGGTAAGAGATGAGAGACAAGTCATGAGGTGTGTTCAGAGGAAATGTTGCTATTCTTCGCTTTAAAAAGTCATTTAGAATTACTTCTAAACTTTTTTACTTTTTATATAGTTTAGTCTAAAAACTCAGTTCTGAACTTGAATACTTACTTCAGTTTAGGGGCTTCTTGATTGTAGCCAAGTTTAGTGACTGTGCTAAGCTGCATTCTTGTAAATACGTAAACATACATATAATTTCTTTTTTTTCAGGAAAGATTAGAGGCATAGTGACTTACATTCCACCTTTCCTTCCTTTCTCTCTGTTTCCACAGCAGGCTTACAGCCTATATTTCTGGGTGAAGTCTGTAGTACGTGCTGTCAAGATACAGGTTTTCCTCTTTTGCCTTCGTCTTCCTTTGGCTGTTATAATTCACTCCATGTGATTTACCCATTAACTCCAACATCCTAATGGGTTTGCGAGAAAGTGGCTCAGACTTCTAAAGTAGCTTGTAATAAGGTTTTTGAATTTATCATATTCCTCAGTGGTACAGGCCACTAGCCTTTCTCAAGGCCTCCTAGCTTCAGTGTCTGCTAGGTAATTTTTTTCCCCTGTGCATTTCATACACATCTTGAAATGCTTTCAGAATACAAGGTAACAAAGGCAAAAAAAGACATGGTAGCTCTAAACAAACACTCTCCCATTGCTGATGGTAGACAGTTAAAACATAAGATGGGGTTAAAAATCTTGGTGTAAAAGACCAGAAGCTGGTGGGTTCAGATCTGGGGTCACATACTTTCTCATTTGCATAAACCCAATCCTCCAAGTTTGAAAGGTAAGAGTAAATGAAATACTTTTCGAAGCAACTGTAATTTTTAAAACTATGGTACTACAGGTGTTAAGAGAAGTGGTAGGATGCGCATTTGGTCCTTATGCACAAACAGTTGTACACACAGCATATATTTTTGTAGGTTGTCTTTTCATTTCAGTAGAAAAAATGAAATTTTTTTTTGTCTGTTTCAGTCTTTTTCTATATTTACTCTTCTTTTTCCTTTTGACTTTTGTTCCATTTCAGTGCCTTTTGCTCTGCACCCTTTCACGTATCTTTCTCTGCTTTTATTATGCTCACCACTAACTTCTTTCTTGTTCTTTTGCTTCCGTGTTTATGTATATTTCCACTTATTTTACAGCCACACACATTTCAGGCCTAGTGTGCACCTGGTACTGTGAACAATCTTTGCACCACCTGTACCTTGAGCATTCTTTAAACCAACTGAATAGGATGACGTAGGTAGGAATACTGGGACAAAGCCAATTTAGCAAATACTGAAGGAGCGTAAAAGGGTCGTTATTTCCATTGATAATCTCACAAACTGGATGCAAAAGAACTCACTTCAGGAGCAGGAATCCACATAAATTTTACCTGTTCTCTAGCTAAGTTCATGTATTGGTGATGGATGGATGGATATGTATACACATAAAAGATGAATTACTCTGTTGGGTTACCATGTAATTTTTCTGCCTGGACTCTTGGTTTTTATCTAATGTTTATGTCACTCAATGACCCATGTTTAGAGTATTTAAAAGCCGATGTAAAGTTGTAGGGTGAAGACCTGATCAGTAACTGCTTGTTTGGCACAAGAGACTGAGCTGTAGCAAGAACTTTCTTGCTGGTGGCCCACATCCTCCATAAAACAGTGATCTTCATAACTCTCAAAATACTATCCCAAGAGTACATTCCATTCCTCATCCCCATCCCTGAAGTTATTCAAGGCCAGGTTGGATGGGAGTCTGAGCAACCTAGTGTAGTTGAAGATGTCCCTGCCCATGGCAGCAGGGTTGGAGCTAGGTGAACTTCAAGGTCCCTCAGATCTGCCAACTTGTAGAATTCAATCCAATGTCAAAATGCTTCTCTTTTGCTTGTTACCTCCCACACATTATAGGGTTTAGCGTATGCTGTTTGCAGCTACTCACATGTGGCTGTGCCTCCTAAAGTTAGTTTGAAGAAATGTGGTTTCTGTTTAATTTGTCATTCACAAGAGGCTATTTCTTGGTTACTCACTCTGTGTGGTCTTCAGCAGCACAGAGGGAGGTGATACGCTTGTCTCTTGAGCTCCCTTGCCCAGTAATTTTGGGCTTAGCAAGTTGTTGAGCAGTAGTTCTAGTTGAAATAGCTAGATTTCAACATGATTTCCAGACATGAGTTCTGAAGGGTGAGATACCTAGCCTGCTTGTAATTGGCAGAGTGTTCCTTTCCCATTGGTTGCACAATTTTTTATGTGGACAAGAGAGAAGAGGAAGGAAAACTGGTGAGATTTTCATGTTCATAATATCTCTTATTACATTCTGTCATGTTTCCTTTTCAAACAAAGCATGAAATATAATTCACCAAACCTCTGTGAGGGGCCCAACAAGCTTTGGAGCCACTAGTTTCACAGCTTTTTTCCATGTGGACAAATGCAGTGGCTGTAGGGAAGAACAAAATGGAGCAGATAGTCTAAGGTCCCTGGTTGGTTGGGTTGGCATTGTAATGACTTTGACATTTGGAAAATGAAATGAAAACACTAAAAGAGCTGGCACTGTGATTTACTGTGCTCCAAAATTCTCAGGAGCTGTGGGAGAGTGCTATGAAGACCTGCATGCTGGACTTCTGGGCATCAAAACAAGTGTTGTTTTTCATGTTCCCATGTTTCAAGATGGACTAAGAGACCCACAGGGATGTTGAGAAACAGAGAAATTAGTCATGTAATCGGAGGCACAGCATACAAAACTTATAGGGCTGGGCCACATCTCACAGTAGTGCTAACTACTAAATTGTGGTGTTTCTAAGTGGCCAGTGAAGATGATATGGTGTAGTATTGTCATCAAGACAAGACAGGATGTTCTGAGGAGCTGCTTGTATCACTTCTATCATCAGTGAATGATACCAGCCTGCTTTGTGTTTCAGCAGCCGGGAAGCAGCCAGTGAAGCAAGAGCTGGGCAGCAGGAAGAGCAGAGTTGATGGGATAAAACCAAGGTCACTGCATTGTTTCAGGTTTTATCAGAGATAAATCACATCAGGAAGTTAGATGGCAAGCAAATGGCCAGTAATTGTGTATTTCTCTGGATGTGAGTGCTTGGCTCTTTTAGATAAGTTAACAGTTTAATCTGAAGTCAAGGGAAGCAACATTATAGAAGCACAGTCAACAAACATCCCAAACAGTGAGATTGCAATGCATTTTGGGACCCTTCCGTTTCTACAACAAAATTGTCTCCAAGAGTACAGTCGGGAGATATTTGATGAAACATAAGGCAGTTCGGTAGCAGTTGGATCTCCTGTTAAAAGATGGTGAAGAGAGTTCATGGTTTCTCAGAGAGCATAGTAGATGATAGGTATCAAGGCCCAATGTAATGTAGTAGCCCTTCAGCATTTGAGGACACAAGGCCCTGGAGTGTCAAGAGGAGACAGAGTATGATCCACAGTGATTCCAAAGCATAGATTGGAGATAGTATGTCTGCTTCTACTCTCAGGAAATTAGATGTTTTCCTTGACATTAATTGCCATTAAATACCAAAATACAAGCCAGTAATTTGTACAAATTAAAAAAAAAAACCAGCAAAACAATTCTGACAGGAATTCAGTGTGTTTGTTGGTTTAAAAAAAGAAAGTCTGCAACCTTGACCGTGTCTCAGCTTCATCAGATTATTAGACCATATCTACAGCGTCATTAATGAGATCTACCCTCATTTAGTTTTGTCACTAAAAATAGAAAATGGATAAATAGTAAGTGTTCAATGTAGAAGGTCACCTTGGAGCAGATATACTCTTGTAATGTCAGTCTCTTTTTACTCAATTTCACTAAAGTAGTCATCTCGCTGTAAAGCAGTTCAGGCAGTAATGTAGGATGTCATATATATTCCTTTAATTACTATGATCTTCCTTGTAGCAATTATAATTTACTTTATTGCAGATAACAGCACATTGGTAGATAAAAGTCACTAGACAGATATGAAAAGTTGTACATTGTAGCTTTTGGATTGAATGTACAGCAGCTGGTTCTTGTTTAACTTTGATTTTTAAATTCATGGATTATTTTGCACCAATAATTAAAAAGAAACAAAAGACAAGAAGAATATTTCGTAGTAACTATGGTGCATAACAGAATTCACTTGCTTTTCTCACTGTTAGACAGTACCTGAGATGTAGGCTTTCCTTCAGTTGCAGGGGAAGAAATCTCTATATAGATGAATGCCAGAAGCATCTATTGAATACTTTTTTCCAGACTGTTTGAGAAAATTTGCTTTATTGCTTTCATTGCTCCAAAAAGACTTGTCACACTCTTAGGTTCTTTTTGACAGCATACCAATTTTATTGCACGTATTTGTCCATATAAGGGAAATCATTGATGGGACTCAGTTATTTCCCTGAGTAGAACCCATTTCTGGTGTACAATGTTGGGTCAGTTTATGGCCATTATTGCTACATTGTTTTTTAACATTCAGAAACATATATACTGAATAACCTCTTTGAGGTCTGTCTTTGTGAAATTTGGTTTTCCTTCAGTAATGGTAATGGGAACTGCAAATAGAGCTCTGTTGAATAATCAGATTCCACAGAAATGCTCTGGCTTTATTGTTTCTTGTACCATAAGCCCATGGAAACAAATTATTATGTTATTACTAGTTTTATTCCATTTATTTGGGGAAGTCAATATGTGTAAAAGGCAAAAATTATTTCAGAAAGTCTTTTATGTGGTCATTTTTGTAGTAAAATCCAAACAGTACATTGAGGAGAGATGCCAACATCATCAGTATATAGTTCATCTAGTTAAAACATATTTTAAACAAGGAGGCCATCATTATTCCTTTTCATTTAGACCTTGAACATTACTGTCCCCGCAATCTGTTTATAGTTTGTTATCCTCAGGCTAATAGGTAGAATAGGAGAATTCTCCAGTCTCTGCCAGTGCTGCTGTAAAAGGTGAAGCCTTCTCGTATGCTCTGAGTGTGTCCTTTGTAAAGGGCTGTGACTCATGGCAGACGCAAGATTTGTTTGGTGCTAGATCTGTATTTCCTGCTGGGTAAGTGCTGGGTTTTACAGTCTAATCCACATGCTCTGGTTCACTTCTGACTCTCATACACTGTTTCATCCAGCAGCACTCGAGGCAAGGCTTGCAGGCACCTGCGGGTGCTGTGGGTGTATAAGGCAAGATGTTTGGCTTCTTTCCACTTCCATTGTGTGCATGGTATAGGCTACTCTGCTCCACACAGGTGTTGGCTGGATGGGCCAGCTTCATTCTTCCTGTTAAGGGAACAGGACAGGCTACTTCGTTCAGGGCTTTAGGCTGCTGGGGGGTTTTTTTAAGTGATTGTGAGGTTTGCTTTTACTCATTTTTATTTGCAATTACTCTATCAGATTGTTAATATTTAAAGTAATTTAGCAAAGGCATATTTTAGAATTTCTTAGGGGATGAAACAGGAAAAAAAAGAAGAGAGTTTGACAAATATTTCACTGTAAGGGAAGGAATTGCTTTATC
Source organism: Eulacestoma nigropectus (assembly GCA_013397775.1). Lineage (NCBI taxonomy): Eukaryota > Metazoa > Chordata > Aves > Passeriformes > Eulacestoma > Eulacestoma nigropectus. Next base: position 912,630 of record VZTE01006107.1, on the reverse strand, counting down.
AAGTTTGAAGCAGTTTACCATGTCACTATAATCACTTGCTGACAATATTAAAGTTTAGCTTCTCATACCTTTCAGTCCTTTATCAGGGGATTTGACATTTGTGTAAGGTATCAGTAAGGACATAAGTACATAGGTACACTTGCCTTTGTTGATGCCAAGGCATCATAATCCAGAAAATTTATGTCAGGATTTCAACTTTACTATTGCCAGAAATAGAATTAATCCGAGGTGGAAGTGTCCTTTTTGAGAGTTCAAATCCTTCTTGGAACTGCTTTTCTCATTCCCTTCCCACGTTTTTGCAACTAAGCATTTACCATTTTTGGAAAAGGTTGACTGTACTAATACACCAAACTCACTTTCCCCTTTCTCATTGACTTGAAATTGAGGTTAACGAAGTTAATTCCAAGCAAGTAGTACATACAAAGAATGATTTTTGTCCCAAAGAACAGCACTGACTTGAACAGTATGGAAGTGCTGATGTTCTTGCTTTGTGCAAGAGCCCGTAATGACAAAGTATTCTTATCAGAGGATGTAATGAAACTATAAATTGTTTTCATGACTGCTGTGGTATTTGGTCTCTTGTAGAGCACATTCAGAAAGTATTTAGAGCCACGTCTTATGTCAGTAACATCAGAAATAGAAATATATACTTTAGCATGAGCAGTGTCAAGTGATGGGTAATAAGAATCTGCTGATCAAACATCATGTTAAGTGAAAAAAGTTACCTGAAAGTTCTGATAGGGAACACTGAGGATGACATACACGTTACGCTTCCTTTCAATGGGGAAAGGCAATGAAGCAGGTCAGACTAATGCAGAACAGCTGAGATTTGCAAGTTCTGCTTTGCTTAGTGCATGAGCCCTTCACATGAGGGGCAGTGGCTGCAGGGGAAGGCTCATCTCTGCCTTCCCTCCCATTTCAGGTGTTTGCAGCATTCCTGCATTGTTTCCCATTCTTTTGCCTCAAAAGAGCACATGCTTGTAGTATCACAGCATAATTAAGTTTCTTTTACCTGTGCCGTATAGACATCACACTGTAATTTTTTCAGAGTCAAGGTAAATTTTGGTTATCATTCATGCTACCCCTTCTACTGTAACATGGTCCCATTTCAGTGTCCAGTTGGGAGGCTGAGCCCAGAGGACGTTGCTGGTAGTGGGAAGAAGGATGGCAATGGGAAGTGCAGTGGGAGCGATAGGTTGCTACTTGTGAGCTGGGTATTGTGAACACATGTAGAAAAGGGAGTCTGCAAATGCTTCCTCCTTCTAGCAGCCTTCCCAGGGCTGCTGGGCAAATTGCAAGGTTCCTCATGCTATTGCATATGAGGAAAAGAATGAGAAACTCAAATTGCTAATTTTTTCTAAGGCACAGTGGTCAGGTAAACATGTGGCCATACAGATGGATTTCAAGCTTTCTATATGAGATATCTTCCTGTCTTGGTTTGAAAGACAGGTGTCTGTTAAGGAAGGCAGGAGCCTCCCTTGGAATGGAAAATGCAATCCCCTTCCCTCCAAATGTTTATAATTTTTGAAATTAAGGGGCTCTCAGGCACAGATATAGGGAATAGGAATAACAGTTCTTTACTAATATATATATATATAGAGAGAGAGAGAGAGGCAAACAAACAACACTAACTATGGCAGCAATAACAAACAGAACCAGGAACTCAGTGCCTGCCTTCCCTCGGCTGTTTGGGGAGGGTGCGATGGTTCCCTCGCGGCTGCAGGGGGCGCTCCGGAGCGAGCTCGGGGAGCACGCGGCAATGGCGGACGAGAAGCTCGCCTCACAAACCCCAGGGGCAGCCGATCCCGCAACAGCAGGGACGAACACACAGAATCCCGGGTGGTAGGCGAGATGTATCAAACTCCGGAGCTGCAGCGGGAGCCCCGGGAGGTCTCGGCAGGCGGGGGGTGCGGGGCTACAGTGCAGCGAAGGCTCGGAGCAGCGGCAAAGGAACGGCAGTCGTGGCCCGGCTCCCAGCAGGGCAGGGAAAGGCGGGCTTGGGATCCCGGGGTCCCCTGAAGCACTCGAGCAGATGGGTAGAAGGAAGGCAGCAGAAAGCAGAAGTCTGTAGTAGTGGCGAACTCTCTCCACAACGACAGCAGCTCCTGTCCCCCTCGAATGCCGGCAGGACAAGAGAGCGAGGGACCCCACCCAAACCCTTTTATCCAGTTCAAATCTCGCGACCTCTCTGCCCCACACGAGAAAACCTCAGGTGAAAGAGGCTGGCCAGCTAGACCCCTCCCCCTGTGGCCAGGTCTTTTGTCTCTTTGGCAGCTTGTATGGGGAAAAATTCTTTGAGAGAAAAAGAAAACAAAAAGAAACCTCCTAAAACCCCAACACTTCCCCATAATGGTTATTAGTAAGCTAAGATGACTTGTGGCAGACTTTGATCTTGTGCAGTCTTCCACCAGCTTTTTGGAGAAGAACTTGAGCCTCTTGTACCAGTACTGGCTTGGGTAGAAATGGCTTGTTACATGTATGGGTTTTTTCTTTCCTGCAGTATCTGGTGTGCAAAAGGAAGCTCGAAAGTAAAAAGGAGGCATTGCTAATCCTTTCCAAAGAGCTGGACACCTGTCAACAAGAAAGAGACCAGTACAAACTTATGGCCAACCAGCTGCGGGAACGACACCAATCTCTGAAAAAGAAGTATCGGGAGCTGATTGTAGGTTGTTCTTTATGAAGACTGTTTAACTGGGGGACAAAGGTGAACTTGAAAAAAAATTGGAAAGAAGTCCATAATGGCTGTGGTAAAAATGTTTAGGTACTGGTTTGTAGGAGTCCTGCAGTTGTACAGCCCTGATCATATTATTACTTGTTTGTTCTGCATTGATGAGGCAGTACTTGTTATATAAGACACAGAAAGACAGTGCATACTCTGAGGAAGTTAGTTTCAGTGATAATTCCATGTAATAACTGACTATGGTATTATTATTCCACAGCAACTTAATGTACCAGTATGAAAATTAATGCAACGCAAATTTGTAATGACCTGCTGTTCTAGAAATGTAAACAAATCTTCAACTTTAGAAATTTTTTTTCAGTTGAAGTTAATATTGCTGATATTAATCAGTACTATTTTAAAAAATAATTTGATAACATTTTAGTTAAAATACATGTTCTACAATTAGATTCACAGAATTAATATAGTTTCTGGTTTCAGAAATAAGCTGCCAATAAAATATATCTGTTTATTTGTAGGATGGGGATCCATCGCTTCCACCTGAAAAGAGGAAACAGGTAGTATTTATTTTTCAGTTGATGTTATTTATCTGCTACAAAAGTACTTTGCAAAAGAATAAAAATATTAATTAAGATATCTGGTAAAAAAGCAAGAGTTTCTGAATATTGAAAAGCTCAGTCTTTAAACTGTGACGTCTGCTCTTGTCTACACATTTCACTCTGAAATACCTGAACTATCATTATTTAGATTATATATGGCTATTGCTTTCATGTTCACCTGACACTGAAATTGGTCAGTGTACAGAGACTTGAGATTGTTCTCCTTGTTGTTTATTCTTCCATATTGAGTCTTAAAATGGATTTGTGACAGGACTTCTCATACTTAGAAGTAAACTGGGAATGCATTGTCTGCATTCCATAATTGTTAATTTATTGTTGTGAGTTCTGTTTTCCATTAAATACTCTCCCAGGCCACTTGGACTCTCTGAGTTATAAATGGTAAAACAATGATAATTGCATTTTATGGTTCCCCTGAAAAACTTTTTGCTTGCTCACATGCATTTTTGTTCCTGGATATCCACATAGTGTGTCCCTGTTGTGGAATTTTGGTTGTCACATCTTAAAATTATCTTAATTTTTAGAGAAAAATGGTACCCAAAATGCAATATGTGGAGCAGGGAGATGAGGACAACCTAAAAGAACAAAAATTGTTGCTGTAATTACTAGTTTTGGAAGTCTTTTAACTATGTTTAAAACATGGTTATTACATTCTCTTGATGGATCAGAAGTTTTACTCATCACCCTTTCCCTGAGAGTTTGCATGTAGTTCTTGCTATTTGCTTAAAATTTTACGGCTTAGGGTTTTGGTTGCTTTAAACTAAACTTCCAGAGGCAATGTAATTACTCCTTCGGGCACTTAAACAAATAGCTGCCAAGAAGTCAGTGGCTCAGTGTAGAATCATTTAACTTCCTCATTATTTAGCATAATTTATTTGCAATTCTGTTATTTCAACAGAATTCTAATAAAAGTTTATGACCAGATACAAATTTATGCATTCTGAGAGTTGCTGAGGAATATCCACTCGAAAGAAAAAAAAACCAAGGCAGTATATGAATCATTACAGAGATAAGTAGGAAGGGACATTTGCCATCCCATAGCTATTCTAATTCATCTTTCATCTTTCAAAACAAATAAAACTGACACTTGTTTCTAAAATACTAGCTAAATTCAGTCTAAATTCAGAAGCCATGATTATATTAAGTTTGGCAATTTGTCTTACCAGGACAAGTGCCTGGAAAACCTTTAATAATCTACCTAGGAGTAATTTTTTTTCCTGAGGAAGTTATGTATTCATGCTAGGTAGCAGTGAAAGAAAGAAAATCTTGTCTTCAAATGGGGTCGTTGATGGGTTCCCCCCAAGAACAATATATACATTAGGTTGTACAGTAATAGACTGTTAGTGTACTTCTTGAATTTTCATTTTCCTGAGGAATGTGTCTATAGCATACAAGGTGGATAACTTAGAGTAGTTAATGCAACTTTTCTGAAGAAGAGTACAGTTTTGCTTTGAGAAATGCATCAGAGAATAATAAAAGAAAGTTATGAATATCTTTCTATTATTACCTTACATACATTTCTTAGCATTTTCTCACCTAAGAAAGAGTGACGTTCTCTTTCCCTTCTGTGCTTCTTCCATTCCCTTTTTTCCTGGAACCTCAGATGCCTGCTGGGAGAAGTTTGTGACCTCAGTCCCTTTATAAAGGGAGACCCTGATCCTCCAATGAATTCTACATGACACAAAAGTGCATACTGTTTTCATGGCCAGAAATGGGATGAAAACATGATATGCTTAACAATTTGCTATCTGTTGCTTTGGTTTGCCACAACTGAATAATTATTGCTTATTTTTGACATTTCAATCTAGAACCTTAAATGTAATAAGTTGGTTGGAATTGCTACTGTCTTCTTCTTGTCTTCATTTTTCCCCTTGATTATCAATTATGTTTTGTGACTGCTTAAAATGTCTTGTTTTCCACCATGCCTTCTCATCCTGTTTTGCAGGACAGAATTTTCATGGTTTTTATGGAAATATCATGTAACCAGGCATTTTCTGTCAGCAATCAGCTAACTCAAAATCTATATTTGTAAAATTGATACTTAAAGGTATCTTAACGTGCAATGGTGGTGTTTACCCTCTCAAAGCTGTGTTTGCATCTTGGATCTTTTCCAAACAAAACGATTCTATGATACTATGATGATTCTATCCAAAGATTGTTCTGTGTGTGTCGCCTTCTGCCAACCAGCAGAAGCAGGAAATGAGAAACTGTGCTACTGAAATCTCTTCTTCTACTGTAGATATTTCACCACTACTGTTGTTATCATAGCTTATGAGCTGTCAGTGCTTTCCTGGCCCCTCATGCCTAACACTTTCAAATGGTGTGGTGAAGGTAGTTTTATAATGTCTTATGGTGTCAGGTGTAGAGTAATTTTTGGATAAGTAATGGAGTGGTGAAATGTTTCAGGACAATAGGAATTAGGAAGAGTGTGTTTTATGTTAAAATTCATTCAGACATGGTTGTAGTGGTTTAACCCCCGCCAGCAGCCAAGGCCCATGCAGCCACTCGTTCACTGCCTCACCAGGGCGATCAGAGAGCGAATCAGAAGGGTAAAAGCTAGGGAATTTGTGGGTTGAGATAAAGACAGTTTTACAGGAAAAGCAAAAGTGGCTCACATAAGCAGAGCAAAGCAGGAAATTCATTCACCACTTCCATGGGCAGGCAGGTGTTCAGCCATCCCCAGGAGAGCAGGGCCCCATCACGCATAATGGTGACTTGGGAAGACAAACGCCATCACTCCAAATGCCCCACCCTTCCTCCTTCTTCCCACCACTTTATATACTGACCATGATGTTGCATGGTCTGGAATATCCCTTTGGTCACTTTGGGTCACCTGTCCTGGCTTTGTCTCCTCCCAACCTCCCGTGTACCCCCAACTTCCTTGCCAGCACGGCAGTACAAAAAGCAGAAAAGGCCTTGGCTCTGTGTAAGCCCTGCTCAGCAAGAACAAAATCATCTCTATATTATCAACCCTATGTTCAGCTCAAATCTAAAGCATAGCCCCATATCAGCCACTGTGAAGAAAATTAACTCTACCCCAGCTGTAACCAGCACAATTGTAAACAGTAGACACTGTCCATTTTGAAAAACATGTTAAAATATTTCTCTGACTACATAGCCTCTGTTGAGCATCCTATATAAATAGGAATTCTACGATTCTACAGTTCTGCAATGAAATTTATTTATATGCATTAACTGTTATACAGGACATTTTATTGGTAGTTTACTAGGTATCTGTTGGCCAGTGTTGCTGCACTGGGAAACTTAAAGAAAAAAACGTAGATGGGATTTCTAACTTGATATATACTGCCTAATATTTTCATCTACATTGTTTAAGTTTTCAGTATAGCTTCAGTTTGGGAGAAGCTTTGCCATTAAAATAACAAATCAGTGAATCCTTTGACCTTCTATATGACCTGGAAGTTCTTTTAATACAAATGAGATCCTTTGAATAAACAAAGATGAAGTAGAATGCGTGGTTAGGAAAACGACTGTGCTGGGCCACAGTCCTAAATATGCTTTGCTTAATTTGATCTCAGTGAGGCCACTCAGTTGGAGATAATGGGTTTGCACTGGGGCTGTGTGTCAAGAATAAAGCTGCAACGCATATTGTCGTACTTGGACACGAAGGAACCACGCAGACTCAGCTTGTTCAGGCAGAAAAGAAGCCAGGGAAAAACCCCCACTGTTTATTTTACTTCATATATATACGTTTCTAGGAATGACCGTGGATTGGAGGATGAGGTTACCACCTCTCCAATCACACTGGTCAAACGAAAAGACCATCAAACTTCTTCGCCTCAGGAGAAAGAATGAAAACAAAAAGGAACGGTTAGTCAAACATAACTGTGTTTACAGAAAGTGCGTGAGAACTCCATCACAGAAATGAAAACATCAAAAGACTGCAAATCTCAGGGCGACAGCATATGTCGCTGGTGAGGCCTTAGATTTGTGTTTTAAATGTAAAAGGAATCAAATTAAATGGAACTTCTCTACATGCCTATGGTCAAAGGAATTACACTTCAGCTCAGTTGCTTTGTGAATTTCTATGTCCTTTCTCTTCCAATCATCCCAGGCTCTTGGCTTGCCTACCCTATCCTAAGCTTCCTCATTCCCTCCCACATAATTTCAAGAGTAAAGCTCTCCTTTTGAAGTTTTCCAGCGTACTGGCAAAGATAGTTTTGCCTCATGTAGTTAAGTGGATCTTGTATCTTCCAAGCAGCTGTTGAGCCTTAGAGAGGATCCCACGATCGTAGAACCATCTTTGAGGCTCCTAATACTGAGTCCCATAATGTAATGATGACATAGTCCTAGTACAGAAACAGCTTCATGGTTAATCCTTCCTACCAGCCAGGAAGTCCCACCAGTGAACCTGAAGGTCATGGCCCTTAATGCTGTTACAGTTATCCATAGGTATCCAAAGGTGATCCATTCAAACCAAGATTCTGACTGCTTCAAGGGTCATTGGTATCACAGCAGCATGGTATCCTCTCACTGAGATGTTGGTCAGACAGCTCGTCTCTTGCTAATGAATATGTCCATGAGCATGACTAAAAATTTTGGGGGCAGGCATAACATCAGAAGGACCAGAGGTTCCAGGCAGGATTATGCTGTGACATACCACAAATTGACCCATTTTGATCCCTTCCACTTCCAGCTTCTGGCTCAATGTACTCGGCTATCACAATTTACTTCTGAAACAAACTTCAGGGATTACCTTATGACTGTTCTTGACATCATCATAAATAATGACTAATGTGGCTATTACTTGTTAATTAATGAATTCAGGAAGTTTTGCTAGCCTTGTGCTAAGGCGCAAAAGCTGCATTCAAAGTCTTATGAGATAAAATCTGCTGATAAAATACACTACAGGGTAAGCAATACTTTTGTATTTATCTCACAGTGGTGCTGTGAAGATTAATGTGATTTCCTCCTCTCTTCAAAAGGTTTGAAGACGAAAAAAATTACGCATGTGCCAAACGTAGACCAGTGCACTTTGCTTTGGTTTGGAGGTGCATATGTTTGACTCCCACAGCATGAGGTAGCAGTTGGAAAACAGTGACATTGTTTGCCCTTGCAACACGTAGAAAGCAATACTCCCATGGATTTCAAAATGTGCTGGCTCCAAGAGCATAGCCAGTAGAGAGATTTTTGTTTCCGGACACTGAAATCTTCTATTCCATTGGTTAGAGCAGGTGGTAGTATGTAAAACCTAGAACCTTTTAGCCACACTAGGAGTCATGCTTTGTGAAGTGACACCATTGTTTCTTCAAAAAATAGGTTTTGCACTAACACAAAATCATAGAATAATTTAGATTGCAAAAGATCTGTAAGATCATCAAGTCCAACCATTAACCTAATGCTGCCAAGTCCACCACCAAAGTCTAGGAGAGAAGAAATGCTCATTATAATAGATGTGATAGTCCCTTGGGCCTGATGTGTACAGCAACTTCTTCTCTGGTTGCTGTGTCTTACCTTAATAGAATAGAGACACACTTCTGCACCTGAGTACTCTTGATAAATAGTCCTTCAATTAATTGCAACACTCAAAATGTTTAAGGAATTTTGATTATTTTTGTGCATTATCTCAAAGTTTAAGATGTCTTTAGGAGCTCAGAATATTTAGGAGAAGATTTTCTTCTTCTCTTGTTTTATGTCAAGTGACTGCTTGGCAAAGCTTTGATTTTTGGTGTTGTTTTTTTGCATGAAAATACAACCCATATTATTTATATTTTGTTTTGTATACTCAGGATCTGTAATTTTAAAAGTCTTCTCTGGTTTTTCAACTTAAAGAGAAAAATACAATAATTTTGGAATTTTATTGCAAGGAAGCTAGCGCTAAGGGAGGTCATCAGTTCCTCTATCTTGGAGTGAACAGTGGTAGTTGGTAAGTAAAACAGGTTTTTCTGTATTAATTCAGCCCTTGCAATCATATGAATGCATTGGAGGAGAAACTGCACTTAAATTTGTAATCAGTCACGCCCATCAAGTGTGCTTAATGTTTCATCAAACTTTTTTCTGTCAGACCTATAATTCAGTGTTCTTCTTTGTTTGAAGGTGTGGCTGGAACAAACATAAAAGTCTGTAAATTGCAATGTAGGAATGTTTGTATTTAAAAATACTTTAAACTGTAAAGGTATGTTGGAAGTCTCCCCCTCTTCCCCCTTCCCAAATTACTTTTTCAGGTAGTACCCTAAAGGCAAAAAGTTGTTTTGGTTTTTTTTTAAGTGTTGGATAAGATTTACGTGCAAGAGAATTGAGAGCTATATTAAAGACTGTTACTATCCATCATTTTTAAAGTGCTGTGAAGAAAAGGAACACTGTGTGTATGTGTAGCTACATTTGCAAAATTGTTAAAGGAGCCAAACTCAAGAGTAGTGCATGATGCCAGGGATGATATTCAGAGTTACTTTTTTTTTTCATCAGGCTGTTGGTCACTAGTGAGCAAAGATCAGTTGTTGCCTGACAGTATTTACTGGGTTATATTAGTAAGTATTTATAGATATTTTTGTCAGTATTTTTTGATGCTCATCTGTAGCTAAAAGTGAAGTTCCTTTCCACCTTCTATCCCAAAAAATGTTCTTGCAAATTTTAACAAAGCCTAAGTGGAAAAGGAGGAGATCGGTGATCCCATTCTGTTGAATCTTTTACTCTCTGGTCTCTTCTGATCTATCATGCTTTTTTTCCTTTATGTAATAGAGGTAGGCACTTCCCACTCAGCACTCTCAGATCCATCTTTTTCTCCTTTCGTCTTAGCTTCTGATGGATTGTTGGCTGTGGTTGCACTTGCATTTGGTCGGAGGAAAAAGGAATATGGGGACAGTGTCTTATGTCTAGCTTCAGTGGGGGTTTAGACTGTGCTCAAATCATGCTCCACTGAGAAGGTGGTTGGGCACTTGAACAGGCTTCCCAGGGAAGTGGCCGCAGCACCCAGCCTGCCAGAGTTCAGACGGCATCTGGACAACACTCTTAGTCATATGGCTTCGTTTTGGGGTGGTCCTGTGAGGCAGAGGGAGTGGGACTTGATGATCTTTATGGGTCCCTTCCAGCTATTCTATGAGTCTATGATACATGCAAGCTTCCCATAACAGATGCATATAAAACAAATAGCTTGTCGTGCTGCAGAGGCTCCAGAGAACCTGCCAGGAACGGAATGTGGATAGAGCTCTGGAAGCGCGTGTGATACTGGCCAGTTACAGAGATGGGGCAGAAGCAATATTTGTTATTTAGTATTAGAAACAGTTGCATTGAGAGAGGGTAGGAGAAACATTTTCCACTGCTGTAGGTTGTTGCAGAGGGAAGACAAGATAAGGCAGCAGAAAGGTATAGACCTCTACATCTCTCCCTTCTTTATTCATGACTCTCTTCATCAGTACTTTAGAGTTAGTTTTGTATAATGTGAATGAAAGAAGTAAAGTCTTTCACAGTTTCAGAAGTCTTTTTAAGGCTTCACCTAAAATCAAAAGAAACTGTCGAAGAAATTGAGTCTAGAGAAGCTGAATTTGGCTAATTTACAGAGAGTTGTTCTCTGTTGCACGGGTAAATGATATGAGCTTTATTGTCTGTTGAAGTGACTTGTCTTGGATTTCTGAGTGAATTTTGTGTTTGTTCTAAGAATATTGAAAAGAAGTTGCCAAATGGAAAAATGAATTGCCTTTGCCCTTGCATAGATTTCTCCCCTTTCCTCGAAAAATACGTGCTTGCAGGTTCATGAAGGCAGTCCTCCATTGTTAGTTTTATCATCTTTCAACCATATGGTATGTTTTCTTCTATATGCCAAAGAAATGGTACCAAGTCCAGGTATCATTGAACATATCCTCTTGGCTGGCTCTCCTTAAGCCTAGTAGAACACTTTTGAAAATCAAATATTTCTCCTTCTATCCACATTTAACCAAGAGCTTTAATAAGGTCTTGCCAAAACCTTTGAAACTCGTAACAGTCTAAATTATATATTGTGTGGAACCTCTAAGCCAGGGAAATGAGTAATTGCTGGAGACTACTTCTGTGACATAGCTTGGTTGTTTCAGTTTAACAGAAGTATAATACAAGGCTTGCAGTAAGGAGCAAATCTATACTTAGCTCATTGTAATGCTCTTGGCATGGTCAAACAAGGCTGGTTTATTTTGGTGTCTAAAATTCTTCATTTCAAGTTTCTTCCAAAATCTGTCATGAGTATAAAGGTTTTTGTCACGTTAAGTCATTTATATGACTGACAAATAAAATTCAGCATAGAATTGCAATCCCAGAGAAATGGTTTTAAAGGAAATAAATCTGAGCAGGAAGATTTAGTATAGGCATGGTAATGCCTTTTCTGCCGTTACTGGGAGCCAGGTTTTAACTGAGGACTGCTGAAATCCTGGTGTTATGGTTGTAAACACTGATTAGTGAGATTGAGTTCTTTCCAGGTGTTGAAATTACATGTGCTGTTGCAGTGTTAGGAGTTGTTCCAATTCATCATAAAAAGGAACTTTTATAAAGAGAGGTGTTTCAGAGAGGTTTGTGCAGATCATTTTCCTTTTAACTAATGCAGGCTTTATTGAAAGTCAACTTTCTTTAAAAAAATAAAAAATTGCATCTAAGCAGTAACCATAGATACTTCAGTTTAAATACAATTTCCTGCAAACATGGGTTCTTTGTTTTCTTTCTTTTAAACAGCAATTTAGTAGTACTTCTCAAAACCATTGACTGGATGTGTTCTGAAGCTCCTTGATTCATTCATTATGTGAATGACTATTACACTTTTTGTTTAAGATGTAGGAAAAAAATCAGACATGAGGAATCTTTTGCATTGCTTGAATGGTTCTTGTCTTGAAAATAAAATTAGAAGCAGCTTAATTTTACTCCTGTAATTGGCTATTTATGGGAGTTCTTTTGCTATTACACTCTTTCCCCAAATTATTTATTTGCAGTTTTCGGGTTTATCAGTAGTTTAAAAAACGCTTATCTCTTCCAAAACTGTGTGAAATTTACCTTGCTTTCTTCTGAACTTTTGGTCTCAAAGCATGAGAAGTACAGAAGCTGTAGCAGTGACTTAGGCTTTGTGTTCATCAAGTAGGATGTTGTCAGTTTCTCGAGTTATTTTTCCTGTTTAAAAGTTTGAAGCTATTATTAATTTAGACCAATTGGAATTTGGAGTTACCTTCTTCAATAGTAATGTACAAAAGTTCTAGTTGATGATTGCTTAATAGTCTAATACTGCAAATGGTCGTATGCATGCATAGCTATGTTCATGTTACTATTCACGTTAATACATTCCTCTTAATAGTTCTCTTATATGTAAAGCAGGACATGTAGAAATAGCAGTTGTTAGTGAACAAGGAGCAAGATTGCAGTAATGGCTATCAGATACCATGTTGGTTTGATAGTATATGAGTTGTAAAGATAAAATTCATGAAAAAATCCTATGAGACTCAAATGGTAGTAGAATCACTGGGTAAAAGAGTCAGGTTGAAAAAGAGAGATGTCAGAGTAGAGAAATGGGGGAGATGAAAGAGAAGCACAGCAAGTAGGGAATCTAAAACTAAACCTAAAATACCAAGAGAGAACTAGGAACAGTCACTTAAAGAATTACAGTCAGTTGATGCATTGGCCTCAAATCCAGGAAGTATGTGTAAGGATGGCTCAGAGGTACTGACTCATGAGGCTTTACTAAGTCATGCTTAGAAGATCCAAAAATCCTTTTTTCATTTCTTTTCATACTCTCGAGATTTATGGCAATGGATGACACACCGAGCTGTCCATAGGCAATGTCTTGAAAGGCTGCACCTTAGTCACTATGATTCTAACTCTCTTAGAAAAGCTGTCATTGGTAGGCTTTTCCTGTGTTCAGTTAATGTTTGTGTATTCATGAGACATTTTGAGGGTAAAAATTGAATAAATTTACCTGTAGCATTTGCTCATTTTCAGGTAGCATATATAGAAAAAGAGGAGATTGCACTTATTTTTTGGTTAGTGATCAAGCTGATGGAATTGAATTGTAAGATTATAGACCAGACTGCTTGCCCTGCTAACGTAGTAGGTTAATGGGAATGACTACTTTTGATGTGGATTATTGAGCGGGGAAGGGAGTGGTTTGGTTTTAAACTCCAACTTTCACCTCAAGTTTTCCAGAATCTAGGTGTTACCAAACAACACAAATGAGGTCATGTTTGAAGTTTTGTACTAGTAGATATCAATGGTATAGCTCCATACGGGAGCAGAGACTTTGGCTGACATCCTGTTTACTGGCTGGAAATCTGCTCTAAACACTATTAAGGACTTTAATTGTATCATAATTATTTCCCAGCTGTGCCCTTTGTCTAACTATATGCAAGTTTAAAACTATTATTTTGGCAGCTTTCTATAAATAATGCCAGAGTATTCTGAATTTAATTCTTCCCACCAGCCACGATACTGGACCTAGCATAGATGTTTTCACTTTGTCTTGTTTGTGGTTTGTGTGCTGTTCTAGGAGTCTATATGAACACATGCTGTATATATTTTCTACTATGAAAGATAAAGGAACTCAAGTGACTTTTCCTGTTATCTCTCTAATGAAGCATGAAGTCTGGGTACCACCAACAATAAAAGTAAAGATTATTGGCAGATAAGGAGTAATTCAAGGGTTTCTTTTCAATCACTACTTACACTTCTCTCCACAGACACTGACTTCTGATTGATATTTACTCCTTTTCTAGGCAAATCTTGCTCAACTACTGAGTGAGGCTCAAGATCGAAATAAACATCTTGGAGAGGAGATTGGAGAGCTTCAACAGAGACTGGGAGAAGTACAAGGAGACAATAAGGTATTACAAACTGCCAGTAAGTGGCATGCAATGTGTAAATTGGGCTAGAGTTTTGCATTTACTTCTTAGGAAAACAATTAAAAGAATGGGTTAAAGAACTTCTAGAATACTTTAATTACAATAAATGCTTGGAACAGTACAGAAGCTGTAAAGGATACCAGTAAGTACAGCTTATTATATATTTTTGTATGCTGCTTTTGCTCTGTTGTCCTTAACTATCTATTTTGTATTTAGCCTTGCTTTAATGCTCTCAGACTTTCTATGTTCCTTTCTTTTTTAAAAAAAACCCCATATTTTATTAGTGGTATTTCCTCTTACAAATAAGTACAGATAAGCATGTCTTCTTCATGTGATAATTTTCAGGTTTTTGCACTGAAAAGCAAAATTTTAGTAGATGCTGGAGGATCATAATTTTTCCTAAAAAAATATGGAGTAGTTGGTCAGAAACACATATAGTGAGCTTTGTATTAAACCCTCATCCCATTATCCTTACATAACAAATTTATTTTATTGCTAAATTTAGCAAGTTATATGGAACATTGCTCAAAATCTGCCATTTGGTATTAATCAAACTCCTGTTGTCTCCATTAATTGAAATATTTAAACTCAAGCCAAATGTGTGTAACATTCACAGCTGGAGCTTTATGCAAAAGTACATTCAGAGATCAAACTAGTGAGAGGTTGAATTGGAGAGTTGAGGTGGTTAACAAAGTAAAAAAATGAAACAAGTAATGATAAATCCCCTCCCTCAACTAGTTTTAAAATGATGGGATTTTAAAATGTGAATAAAAATGACATGGCTTTTAATTATTCCGATGGGGTTTGTTTCTTTCAATTTAAATTTATTTTTTTGATTTTCTTTTAAATATTAGTATATTGTGATAATGCAGGTTTTTTCACTGTTTGTCACAAACACCTCCCTTGAAGGTGTTCAGAGAGCTGGGAAAGGGTCAAGTGAAACCTGAATTTGTAGTATGCATAGCGTTCAGCATAACTTGCTCAAGTCTTCAAAGACCAGGTTTCTCACTGTTTTTTTTCATTTGCATGTTAACTGTTTGAACTATATTACAGTGTAGAAGTCTGTGCCTTGCAGTTCTTCAGTACCAGTATGCCATACAGCCTTTTCCAAGCCAGTCCTGAACAGATAGCAAGGGTTTGTAAGTACAAACAGAAAACAAAGGTAGTAAAACTACAACACATTTAAATATCAAGGTTATGTACCTATTCTAGTTCCTTATGACAATATATGATCTTGGTAACATAGAGCCTCCTTCTGTGTGCTTGAATTGGTTTAGGTTCACCTTTGTGGGTTAACGTGGTATTAACTGGTCATCTTCACAACACCTGTATTCTCTGCATGAATTTAAATTCGTGATCCTCAAAATGAATGGAAAAGTACAAAAGGAGTTATTCTGCCCAGTGTGCCTCTCTCCGAAAGGTGCAAAATAGTGCATCACTAAATAAAGAGTGGGAGGAAAGAGCTGCATCAGACACGGATTAATTTAGACTAGGATTTTCATTTTTGGAACACATTCTTCACTTTCCTAGTAAATGAGAAATAGAGCTTATTTTAGAGTCAGGTTGCTGGTTTTCAAAGTGCCTAAAAAAGCATTGCCATCTCTCTGAGGGAGTTAACACTCTTCTCCTGTGTCAGATTTCTCTCCCTGCAAGCTTCAGTGATAAAATTCTAGGCTTGTTCACAAAGCCATTCTCTTCTGCTGCTCAGTTCTCCTGTACTGGCAGCTGGGCTACCTCAGGCACTGGAGTCCAGATAATACATGGTATATACAAAACCAAAAAACTATAATAATTTGCTTGTTCTTACATTTTTCCCCTGCATTCTTCTCACTGCTTTTTCCAAAGTGAGGGAGGGCATCCTGCCCAGCTGGTCTACGTCAGCCTTACTTCTGGCAAGAGATGAACAAACAGCTGCTTTTGCAGCAAGTGAAGCTGCTTATGGATGGAACAATTCTGCCTGTGTGTGAGCAGGGGTGACTCATGCAGGCTTTGTCACTGAATGGCAAGAGCTTTGCAGGACTAAAAAAGAAAAAAAAAACCCTCTTTAAATATCACACATTAGCTCTATTGATAAAGAAGTGTTTTGATGGCTTGACTTGTTTTTCACCATTTTAATGTTTGCTACAAGTAGGATAAAGTCACTTGTATTAGCAAGAAGACCTTGAACCGGAGATATTTTGCTTGTGGAAATCATGTTAAACACGTCATCAGTTAGGCAATAACAAATTACTTGCATTTGGTTTAACTGGAATAATTTTTTCCTCTCATTTCAAGTAGAATTTTGTGTGCACAAATAATAAAACTGCTTCATACAGTCTCTGGAAGGATTTGTTGCTGCAGTTTGAAAAATGCAGCAATAGTTAGACCGCAGCATTCCAGCAACAGATATCTAAAGCTATTTATTTTTATGATTGATCACAATCTCACAAGTTCTGACACATAAAAACTCTTCTATGTTTATGGTAGTTATTTGTAAATCTTTTTCCTTCCTAACGTTTTGGCTGCAATACTTGGAAACAATTACTAAAATATAGAAAGATATAGTTAAAAAATCTAATTCTCTCGTGTTAAAGGGTGAAAATGGAAAGCTTAAGAGGAACTGGAGACTTCTGCAAGATGACTCAGTTGCCTTCACCTGAACCCCTACCCACGCAAAGAATTGCTTTTGTAAGCTGCCAAGAGCAGTGCTGAGCCAGAGGAAGGTGCATGGGGAACAATGGCTGTAGTATTACTGTCAGTTCCTTATTGCCAGGCAGACAATCATTCATGCAGCAACAGGGAGAAGTGTTGAATGTGGCATGTGTGTTTTGGCAGAACTGGGACTTCAGATAGTGTATTTGCATAGTTCTGGTCTACATTTTAAGATTTTGTAGATAACATGGTGAAGACAATTGCTGTGACTGTGGCTAAACATGGTGATTTCTGCCTTCCATGAAGAATTGGTTGTACTTGTTTCCCTTTTCCTTCTGAATGTTTTATTGATAATCAGGAGTGTCCAGCTTTGGTGCAGGCATTGTCTATGAACTCCTAGCCTGCACAGCAGCTATTCCAGTGGTGCTGTTTTTAGGCATTGTGAGGCTGATAGAGTATTGCTACTTTGTAAATAATTATCTTAGCTGAAAGTGATGCGAGAAAAAGATGTGATATTAAAATAAAAAGACAGTGCTTGCAGCATTGGATTGTTTTGGTTAACAATTTATGGGTTCTTGACAAACAGGAGTTTTCTCTGGTAAGGTGCCGTTAATTTAAATCTGTTCAGCTGTGAATGCTGTTCACAGAATCCTGAGGGGTAGTGTTAACCTATTCTCTAGCTGCAAAATGAAGTTGAGTGGTCTTTTCCTCAGTGATTTCTGAATGACAGAAACAAAAATACAGCAGCTAGAGGGCAAGTGTATAAAGTTTATGACAAAGCACTAATATATAAAATAAACCCTTAAACCTCTGGCATAACAGTGTCTCTGGGTCACAGCATTTTCAGGGAAGAATTTTATAGCAGGTGGTGCTGCCTCATGAGACATTCGCAATGCAGAATTAAATGACTTGGCCTGTTCTGCCCTGTCAACTCTCTGATTGGCCAACTGTCTGGAAGAAGCACTCTGTTGTTTTATGGATTGGTATTTTACTGTATTTTGTGTATATTAATAATGCTGCTTTTATTGGATGAATTTGGATTTCTGAAGCATTCTTTTCATAAGACTTCATGGTTTTGGGTTTTTTTTGCCTCAAAATTAGTAGTAAATAAAGAGTTCTCCTTTTATTGATAGACTGTTTGACCTTGCAAGTTATAATTGCTTGCAGTTATATCTTATGCCTCACCCCCTCCTGGGCTGGAGGAGAGTTGGTCATAGTGCACAAGTGACAGCTTTGGTCCAGTTCCCAGCCTTGTGCCAAACATTACACAGAAGTTTTGCTCTGCTACAGGCATTGGAGGCATTAATAGAGATTCCTCTTTCCATTTCCAGTTTTTTTTTAACAAGATTGAAACCTCAGAATGTTATTACATTTGTTTTGCGCGGTCTTTGTCACTAGAGAGAGATTCTAGAAATTAAATTAATCTATCTGAGTTAAATGACATGACCACCTTTTGTTCATCAGCACTTTAGCATTTAAAAAAAATCCAATAGCTATGAAGCAATTCTAGGATTTGCTAGTTGCCTTTTTGACTTGCTTGTTTTGATAAAGAAATCAATAGGAGTTGTATCTCTTGGTATCCACTCAGCCTTACTAACTGTGCAGTGGTTTGCACTTTCCCTGTGGGGATAGGGAAATGTAGTTTGCCAAAACCAGTTACTTTTGCAGCCACAGCTTCCCCTGAACAAGCGAACTTCTTATCAGCACACATTGTACTAGCTTCAGTGACTTGCACTGAACTGGAGCTGAAATAAGTGGGGAGGATGATTTTGATAGTCTGTCTTGCATCAGCGGGATTTTAATTGTCACATTGTAGCTATGGTGACAGGCATCCCATAAATACCGAAGATAGATTTTAATGTACGATCTTCTACTTCAGAAGATTGATTTTTTTTTTCCTAACTCTGCAGTATAATGATGTACATTAATTCCTTGGTGCCGTCAAAGATACAGGGAAAGTCAGGCTGGTTATTGTGGTGGGTTTCCCTGGTCTCTGTGAAGCTCCTAAGGATGAGGCCTAGTTGTACTGAGTATAAACAACTGTAAATGCTGAATGCCTTGTAGATTGGTATTTAATACTCCATGGTCCTTGAAAGGTCATTGCTTTTTGCTTTGGATATTGAATGTAAATGTGTATTAATTCAAGTCAGACTGTTTTCAGCAGTCACAAGCTCAAGAGTTCATTAGCTGCTTGAACATTTTGGCTGAGTCTTTTTGTTGTTGGCCCATTTTTTTGTTTTTGACATGAATTAGCTTTTGTGAGTTATACATAAGCAAATGTATGTGCTAATACATGAGCAAATGTATTAGCAGCTGCTAATACAAATTCTGCACTGATGTAGCATGGGGCCATTTTAAGTAGTGTCAGTAAAATGAGGCTGGACAAGCCACTTCATTCCTTTTTATTAACTAGGAAGAGTTCTGTGCTGCAGAGAATTTTAATATTTATGTATTGATGAAAAGGTTTTCTGATAATTCTCTAGTTTTAGTCTGAGTGGAATTAGTTCCTGTCACTCCTAAAAAACATTGACCATATCTGTGGTCTTGGTCTTTCATCGTTTGTATGCTCCGGTGACTTGTTGCAGGGTCTGATTCAGTTCCTGTGGATGCTTTGACTGTTCAACTGGATTTTTTCACCGAGAACAGGATTGAACCCCCAGCTCAGAAGACTCCCTCTGGTTTAAATAATACCAGCTGTTTGGCCTGGAAGAGCTGAAATCTGTGACAGCTTTACTCTTTCTGATACAGTTATACCCTGCTGCTACAGCCTATGTTCTCTTGCTTACCAAATTCTGTTTTTGTCGTGGCAGCTCCTTCGAATGACCATAGCAAAGCAAAGACTGGGAGATGATGAAGTTGGGGCTCGCCACTTTGCAGCACATGAACGGGAGGACCTTGTTCAACAGTTGGAGAAGGCTCGAGAACAGGTAATAATTAAATTTGTAATTATACATATAGGCATATAGTGTCATGTTTTAGAGAGCTATTGTAGTAGCAACTTCTCTTCTGTTTGAAGGGCTGGTAGCTGATTGACATTGGATACAGTGGTTTGAGTGAATTCCTAATCTCAGGAATTTCTTCTCTAGATTATTGATTCTCCTTTTCTTTTTAGTGTCCAGCAACAATTTGCGACAATTGAATATTGTCAATGAATGTCAATGAAAGGTACCCTTTAGTGAAGGCTGTTACAAGTATTCAACATGGTGTACAGTGCCTGATGTACCTCCTAAAGATACCCTCTGAATCAAATTTTCTGTAGAAGCATTGTTAGCATCCTCTTCCTCCTGCCTCCAAGCTATTTCTTCTCCTCTTCTGAAAAATTCTCACATCACACCTATTTCCCCTTCCTCAAGTCTTTATGAGTACTCTTTACCATGCAGCATCAGACTTTTTCCCTAATACCGATACATAAATTTCTGGACAGTTTTGCGGGTCTGTGTTCTCAGTTTTTCCCATACTGATTCCAACCAGTGTCAGTTCCAACCTGAATGAACCATTCTGTGATCCAGGAGAGGTGTGTATTTCTGGTTTTTCAGTCTTCCCTCAATTGCAGCACCACTGTACCTTACTGGAAAAGGCTGTGTTGGTGTTCTTCCAGTGTGATCCTCTCTGCTAACTCTGTTCCCAAGCTTGTGTTCTTTCTGTTCATCACCCGGCCTCTTTTAAATGGTGGTCTGTTGTCCTTCCTGGCTTGTCCATGTTTTCTGGGGTGTAGGTGGAGACTTCTGTCACTGCAGACTTTTCTCACACTCGCAGGTTCATCTCCTTGGAAGTTTGAAGTTCTTTGTCCTTGAGTATCTTTCACACTGGACTTCTTCACTCTTTTGCTTAAAAGCAAAGCTCATCCTGTTGCCTCTGTGTTGGCTTATTTTGTACTTTTTCAGTTCTTACTCTGTGGAACTTCATTGCCCAAGTCCCATGATTAATATAAATTCCCACTTACAGGCTTTTTGAGGAGTTCTTATTCAGTTGACTTAATTCTTGGAGTCCTAGAAATTACATGATAAAACCACCTTAATATGTTTGTGGCAGAATTATAGTAGGGATTGAAGTTTCTTTTGCTGTTACATTTTAGTTGTTTTCTAGAAATTTTGTCAAACAAATCTAACTGGTAAAGTTACTTAACTCCAAATTAATGAAATATTACCAAAATTGAGTAAAAATACCTGGGGTTATGAGCTTTGAAAAGACTTTTGAATGTCCAAAATCAATACTGTTCAAACATGTGCTTGTTGATGTTTTCAGGTTTGGTGCTATGTTAGCTCTCATTTAAACTTATACTGTTACAACTCTCCTGTCTTTTCAGATTGAGACTCTGAGATATGATCTTCAGGCTGCACTGGATGAGTTACAGGATGTGAAAGAGGAGCGCTCTGTTTACCAAGATAAGTCTGACAGACTAAACCAAGAGTTGAATCATGTCTTAGGAGGGCATGAAAACCGTATCATCGACATAGATGCTCTGTGTATGGAGAACAGGTGAGTGCATTACTGTTTCCCTAAAAAAAACAGTGTGTTGTTGTAATAGGAGTATCAGGAAGTCAGGAAATTAGAGGAAATATATCCAAGAATAAAAGCTAAGAGATTTTGGTAATTTGTTTTGTCTGTTTTGTTTATACTGTAACTAAGCATTAAATAATATTGAGAAAGCTAGGCTGCAGGAAATTACCAATGTTGTATTTGGCTACAGAGATGTCAGTGATGTTCCCAAATCAAAATAAACAAGGAAAAGGAAGAGAAGTGAAGACCTTTTTATTCCCATCACTATATGGCACCAAAAGCAGGAATATTAAAAATTTGTGTATTCAGAAACTCCCAGTGAGCTGTAATGAACTAATCTTGAACTGGAAACAGGGACTTTGAGTACCCTGAGTTAACAGTTTCAGATGTAATTTTCTCCACAGGGAGAAGTTGTCAGCATGGAGTTGATGCCTTGAGGGGCTACCTAGAAACAGAAACTAGACAGGAGTAAGGGAATAAAGGTGAATATTTATTTGAAAGGCCTTCAAAGGTACACCCTGGGGAGCCAAAGGCTGCATCAAAGATGGACCCCAAGATGGACGACGAGTCACGAGTTCTTCACACTTTTATAGGTTTGGTCCATTTGCATATCAGCATAAATTCACCAATTAAAACTTTAGCTAATGATGTAATTTCTTCAATTTCTCCACCTCTCCAGAGGCCCTAGTTACACCCTTTGGGCCTAATACAGCCTAAGTGTCCTTGAACAACAAGCTCAGAGAGGCTTTATTATGTCTATCTGGCATAAGAGAGCAGCAACTAACAGGCTACAAGAAGCTTCAGAGTTACACACTAGGCAGTACGGGATTTAAAAATATAAAAGCTAGAACCTAAGGCATCAGAGTGATTTGCCAACATAAGTTGCTGCTGAAATCACCCATGTAGATATTCTTGCTGGTTTCTTGGGAAAATAATGTGTTTTATGGTCTCCACTAAGGATGAAAGAGAGGAGTCACTGACAGAGCCATAGCAGGTATCTCCCTTAATGTCAACAATTACTTTAAAGTGAAATAGAACTTGTAAGACACTTTCCATTTACAAAAACTTATGCTTCAGGCAAGAAAGTGTAATACCAAAGGCATTGCTTCTTCCCAGCAACTTCAGGGTTTTTTTCTGTTTTGTGGGCCTTCAGAGTTCTGTATCAATTTAAGCCCCTGCTCTCCAACAGTGATGTGAATTTTTTCCTGTGAAATAATTAAATTGTCACAAACCCTAATACAACTGCAGTTGTACTACATGAAAAAGGATATTTTAGAAACTGTTTATACATAAAAAAGGTATTTTCCGATTTGGAAATAACTGTCTCATCCAAGTACATAAACTCTATTAGGAAGAACTGTACTGTTTCTTTTAACTGTGTACCATTTTTCAACTATACTGTTAAATTTTCTACTTTGTGATTGCTAATGAGAAGTGCCAAGTAAGTGATGGATATTGCAATGCAAAAGTTCTGCATAGCTGAATCGTGTTGACATATATACAAATCTTCATCTCACATCTTCATCTCTTGTCCATCTCACAGACCTTCAAGTACAGAGGACACGCATAAATGCTTCCTATTTCCTCTAGACATAAATATATTCTTTTAGCTTTCTTCCCCAGAGACCTGGTGACCAATACAAAAGAGTTGTGCAGCATGCTTGACAAATCTAACAGGAGGGCAGCCTCCTGTTCTGCTGCAATTTGTTTCCCTACTTAAAGCTTTATGGGGTCAAGAGCAGTAAGATTTTGTTATTTCATCCCTCACAGAACTGCAGAGGGAAAAGAACTCTCTAGTTCAAAGAGAGGACATGCCAAATAGTAAAGAAGACCGCTTGAGGCAGTACTTGAAGGTAACATGAAGTAAAGGATTACATTTCTTTTTCAGGTATCTTCAAGAGAGATTAAAACAACTTCAAGAGGAAGTCAACCTTCTGAAGTCTAGTATTGCTAAATATAAGGTAAGATCCTCTCAGTGTATCATCTAAATTGTGCTTTTTTGTTCATGGAAGTTACTGTTCATTTGCATGTTAAATGTGTTTAAAGAACAAATTTTTTCTTGCAAGAAAAATCCACCATTGACATTCTGACAATATTAGTATGTATACATACTGCATGCTCATTCGTCCTTGTAAGCTTCTTAGATGAGGGTAGTACAAAGGGATACCTGTTAAGAGTATTTTGAAAAATTAATGAAATACCTTTTTTAAGTTCAGTGGGGGAACCATCGTCCTGCTGGGGGGCTGGTGGTCAGCCTTCCAGCCAGCTGGTAGGTGAAAAGTAGCAGATCTTGCAGTGGTGAATGACTGTAGCTGTGTTGCTGTTACAAAAAGGTCTTGTCTCCCTGTCCTCTAGAGGCTGTGCTCTTTCTTCATGTAGCTTAATGATCACTAAGCTTTCACTGTTCTTCCATTCCTGAGTTAAGGTATATGCTGTTTTACATGAAACCTTCAGTACTGGTATTTGCCCTCCCCAGAAGCTATGCACTCTTATTTCCTTCTGCAAGTGATTTTGGGGACTGGGAGGGGAGGGCTGCTTGTCAAACCATGAGAAGGGTAATCTTAGGATTGTCAATAGAACTTCTTCATTTAGGTCACTATAAAGTAGTCACAGCACTGATTGTTTTTTGTGCATGAGTAAAGCTCTTTAAAGTACCAGCTTCATTTCAGTGTCTGTTCCTGCTTGCAACTTGGGTCTCTTGCAGTGTGAGTTAGTTTAGTGGTGAGAACTGAGCATCTTGGTGGTCTGGTGGGTTTCACAGAACTGTAACTGAAAGAGCTGGACTTCTGTAGCAGGATCATTCTGCTTCTAATTTCTGAAAGTCTGTATTTGCTACTAAAAGGGCTTCTAGAAACTCTGATAGAAACTCTGATAGTTTCCCTTTGAAACCTATCCAAAGAAATGCTGGGAAAAGTCTGATTTTGTTTCCAGCTGATGTTGTCTACTATCTTCGCCAGCAGTCAGCAGATTATTAAAAAATAAGCAAGTCTTAAATATGCATTGGGGGTAGTGAGTGGGAGTAAAGTGATTGCGATGAGACAGATGAGTCTTTGTACCATTGCAAAGACTTTAGGCTGGAGAATTATAATCTAGGAGAGTTACACCCCCGTAGTTTACTATGGATGTAAGGTCCAGGCCCTGCAGAGTTGTTCTGAGACCAAACCCAAAGTTCCAGATTCTTTCCTCCTAATGACAGGATTTGTTGGCTACTGTTTTTCTAAATAAGGTATTTGTTGTTTCCTTAGAATGCACTAGAGAGACGAAAAAATTCAAAGACTCATAGTAGATCCAGTAGCAGTGCTCTGACTGGAGTCCTTTCTGCAAAGCAAGGTATTGCATAAATGCAGCATGGTGTTGCATATCTCATTGAATTCCTTTCATCTAACCTCTTAATTTCAGTAACCGTTTCCTTACCAACCAACCCAAAAGCTCTCTTCTCTTTCCCTGTTTATTATATTGTGCTAATTCTGTCCTCTTCTCAGTTGACGTGACAATATAAAAGTTGCCTCTGGATTACTGCTTCTTCTTTTGTTAATTCCTTTGCCATTCATTCTCTCCCCCATTAGTTTTATCAAATATTTCTTTACTCTCTAGACCCTGACAAATCACTTCTTTATTCATCTCTTTGCTCTGCTAACAATGGCAGTCACAATTCACATGCCAATGAAAAATAGACTGGGTGGTGGAGGAGGGGCACTAAGTCAGGTTTTCTGCTACTGTTCCTGGAAGCTTTTACATTCACGTGTTTTACAAGAAATCTTTGTGTCCCATGTTTGTTCATGGGTAGCAAAATGGAATAATCTCTTTTCCCCATTTCAAAGAAAATACCAAGATTAGGAAAGAAAGGGAATGAGAAAATTCTTTGAAGCAAACTGTATATCTTGCCACCCTACTGTTTAAATGTAGATATATTCATACACACACATGAGATCAGTAGTAAGTGTCATGGCAAGCTGAAATTAATTTTTCTGGTTTTGACTTCGCTTTTATCCTCTTCTTCATGTACTTGCATACATGTACATTTATTTATTTATTTATTTATAGAAGCAGAGCCAGATTCTAGTTACAGATTTTTATGATACTAGTGAACTTTCTGATTTGGCTGAAAGGTACAGACTCTAAGTTGCAGAGGAAGAGTTCGTGGGTGACTGTATTTTCACATCAGTCTTAAATATCCTGAAGGATATAATGGTTCTAAAATTTAATATAAAAAATTCCTTGGAGGCTTCGGTTTTAATGACCAGTTTTTACCAATTTGTAGGCTTGTGGATGAATGATTTTTTTATCTTTCTGAACACAAAGAATTTTCCAAAAGCAGAATCAACTTAATCCAAGATATGTCTGCCTAGGCTTGTTCTGGCTGTTGCTGTGGAATAACAATCAGCTTGGAAAGCCACCATCTTTATGCCAGCTAGAGATTACAGATCTGGTGTTTTGGATTTGTTTGTTAATTGAAGGAAAATGATATATATTCATTTAAGTAATTGGAATAGTTCCTTAATGGTAAGTAAATGTTTGTGTTGCATCTCTGTGCCTGAGAAACCAAAACTCATTTGTGTTTTTAACATTATAGTCCAAGAGTTGTTGTCGGAGGATCATGGATGTAGCCTACCAGCCACACCACAATCCATTTCAGATCTCAAATCACTGGCCACTGCATTACTGGAAACCATCCATGAAAAAAACATGGTCATACAACACCAAAGGCAAACCAACAAGTAGGTGGTAAGACTTGTAAGTAAAATATCAAGCTATGGAAAAGTTAGTTTGGAGAAGATTTAAAGGAAATGGAAAGGAAGATCCATTTTCACAGAAAATTCACTGTCATGGTTAAGTGGTGGATCCTTTAGCTTTTAAGACCAGATATGTGATCTGAGAAAAATTACATTTTTATCTTAAATTCTGGGTTTGACAGAGACCTGTCTGCCTCTGCTAGGCAAGGATTGTTTTGCTGCTCAGGTTTAAGACAAACTGTAATAACACAGAGCAGACTTCTAGCAGGAAATCTGTAGGGACAGCTAAAGAAAAGCTGCTGGGAGGAAGGACACCCTTGGACTGGAGAGAAGATACGTGGTAATTGGCTGTCAGTGTAGGAATTTTCTAATGAACCACTGGTGGGGTTAGTAAGTGTTGATCCTAGGAAAGAATCTGAAAGGGTTAATGTAACATTTGACACATGTTCAGTGGCCTATGTCATACAGGTGATACCCGTTGCTCCTGTAGTTACTTTGCTAAAAGTTGAAGGAGATAAACACAGTTGGATTGCTACTATATAGTTTTTTTATAAAATCTGAACTGAACTTTAAGGGAGAATTTGTTTACTCTTAGCTGTTCTGCTCATCAGTAGAATTCTTTGTGGCTTGTACAGTTCCTATCATGACAGAATATAAAAATTTTTGACACATTTTATGACATTCTGATATTATTGTCCTTATACAGTGTATAAGAATCAGAGCTAGGAAGTGTTCCTTGATTTTGTGCTTAGTTTCACCCCCTGTCTTTTTTTGTTGGTGGGTTTTTTGGTTTTTTTTAACCCTGAGTCACTACTGGTAATCAGAGGTTATTCAGGCTTCTCAAAAACACATTAGGACCAGATGCCAGCAGCAGCCAGACATCTTTCCTGAAAAGAAGTAGTACTGAAGTAAACTGTATTACACTAGAATGGATGATTGATTTTGAAAATTGATAACTTAGATACTAGGCAGACTCCATTACATAATTCTTAGTGATGTGGCAACAGAAGTGGAGGAGCATTTTATAGCCACTCTTAATACTCTTGAGACAACAAATGCCTAATCAGCTAAAGGGAGAATAAAGTGGTGAAAATGTAGCCCAGATCTAACTGATGGCAGCTCAGTCAATTCTTGTCCTGTGATGCAAGAGGAGTTGCTGCACAGAGCAGTGCTAAGGAAGGGCTAACACCTGCTTATTCCCTTGTTACTGCTAATATAACATCAGAAGGAAAACATCGAGAGAACAACTTTTGTTGTTCCAGGGGTAACCAGTCTTTGCCTTTTACATCCTGATACTGTATCACTACCCAGTGTTTTATTTTGCACAATCTTTCTTTTTTTGCAAAGTTCTTTCTTAATTTTGTATTTCTCTTTAGTGATATGCATTCCCTTGCAGCTCTCAACTATCATTGCAATGATTGCTTCATTTTCTGATACTACACTTGATGCTTTCAGCTACTGAGTATGGTTGTCTTGAGATAACCCACATGAGGAGATATGATTCCTATCTGATGGCATCTGCATGCCCAACTGGTCACATACAGCCATCAGAGTAGAGATTGGGTATATGCAAAAACTATGGCCAATGGAAGATCAGGTTTTAGAGGGAAATGACAGTCCATATCAGTCCAAGGTCAGGAGTGTTCTCAGAGCTGTAGTGGTGTATCCAGTTCAGGATGGTTCAGGGAGAAAGGAAAAGAAAGGTAAATCCCGATCAAGTGGACTGAAGAGCCTCAAAAACATTCCTATGTAGTATTCTCACTCTTTTTGTCGCTTTTGGCTTTAGGTGGATTAAAGAAGCTATTAAGGAGCTAGGAGGAATGGGAACCCACTACAAGTGGAAACACCTAAGACATAAAAATTTAAAGTGAAAAAGGGAAATGCAGGTAGGACATAAAGGAAAAACATCCTTTATTTGAGATGCAAATAAATAGGGGCACTTATTTGCCATGTAAACGGTCTGCTGACTTGTGAAAATGGGGAAGAAACTGCCCACCTGTTGGAGATGGTTAAATATGAGAGTACGGTCAGTGCACAAGTTAAACAGACTGGTTCACAAGCTGGTACTAGTAGAAGATGCATTCTTTTGTTGAAGACATTTCTCCATTCAAAATAGGAAGTTGAGAAGGATGTGAGGCAAGAGAGAATTGTAGTGTCAAAAAGTTTTACATAAATCATGAGGTAGAAATCTTTCCCTGTGCAAAGAGCAGGTTTGGAGGACAGATTTACCCTTTCAGACTGTTGTTTGAAGATAGTGAGATTTATTGGGTAAAGAATATTCTCTCACTATCAGTAAATGAGATTTTTCAGACCACATGAACTTACTTTCCTCCATACAGTTAACCTGCCCTAAGGTCTAGACATCTTTGGTTGCTTGCAGATTGAGAGTTGACTGTATAAGTTTACAATAGCAGAATGGTGGATTTGCTTTCTGAATAACTGAAGCAATGACAAGACAATGGATTTTTTTATGTGGATTAGAATTTGGATGGTCTATTGAAGTTGACTTTCTGTTGTTACACTGTTGTTAAAAACATCCATTGCCACTTGTTCTTGGAAAAGACACGCTACTATTATTGCCACTCTTCTAAAGATGTGGTGTGATAAAAGGAACTGTGGGAGTATGTGCCTAGGAACAAATAGGCTAAATCCAGCCTTTATTTTTTTAGCCTCAGTTTTCAGAAAAAAAGAAGTTGCTAGGGAAGAAAACAGATCATTTTTCTGAGATGGTTGGTAGCTACTGATGCTAAGTTCAAGTAACATCCTGTGGTTTTCTCACAAGCCAGTTAGCTTAATTTGAAAAGGCAGTTGTAAATTAATTCTGTATGCAGTAGTGTGTCGCAAGATTAAACAGTTACATAAATGCAAAACCAAATGGTCCTAACTCTGTTTAGCAAATGGATAAAAATCCTTTTTTATTCTCCCAGCAATAAACCATTTATTAGATGTTCTTTTTAGTGCAATTCCTTCCTGAAACTGCCAGCACCTGTGCAAGCCAGATCAGCATAAAAGTTGCTCTGGTGGTTAGACATGTTGCACTAATTTTAACATTTTTAACTTGGGCAAGTTCAGTCATGTCCAAAATTACAAAAAGGATTGTGTCAATCTGTAACTTGAGCACGTTTCCATGTGACGTGTAGAGCTACATATGGGACTGTGACAGACCTATTTACAGGCATTTAGGTGATGGTATCTGTATGAGGGTGTATGTCTTCTGTAGCGAGTTCTAAATTAAAGTGAGGTGAAGGGAGCTCAGGTGCTGTAAATCACCACAGCTCCCTTCAGATTATGGCCATGGATGTTGGAAAGCATAAGAGAGCCAGAAAGAAGCTTCCGAAGTCAGGTGGGAGCATTGCTGCTGCTACATGAACAACAGATTTCTGTAAAACCTTGTCCTGGGGGGAAGTTTATAGCAACTCCCTTGTTGCATTAGACACAGGACCAGAGAACAATGGAAATAACTATCAGCACCTGTGTCTGTGACATGATCCTTCTGTTGTAGTTGAACAATCTGGTCCATTGTGTCGAGACATAAAAAAAGAGATTAGGGAACTGGATGCTACCAACCCATGCAGCTCCTTTAAAAATACCTACCCAGGCCACCACAGCTCAGTCTTCCCATAGCATGTATGGCAGTGGCAAATTATCTGGAGGTCTCAGGGGAAAGGAAGAAATGTAATAAACCACACTGTGTTCAGAATAGCTTATGAATTTATCTTTCAAAAATTATTTCTATAAGAACTTGCAGCTTTATTTAGGGTTTATTTCTCCCATACCTGTCTTGAGATAACGGGTTATTTTAAGCAAACTAGACTCATACTCATCACCGAATGTATTTTGCTCTCTTCCTGAATGGAGTGGGGTTAAATATTGTCCTCTGCTGTTGCCAGCCATTGTTCCGAGGTGCAAAATGATCCTTCTATATGAGAACCTGCAACAAAGGTTAAAAGATAACTCAGTGCTTCTTCTGAGGATTTAGTAGGTATTATCAGGATATATTCTCTCCAAAACCTTTAGAAATAGTGAAATAAATTATAAAATTTAAGAGAAGCAAGAGAAAAGTGACTTTGCTGTTGTTACCTGAATAACAGGAGCAGTAGCAATAACTTGATACAGAGGGTTGAGTTTCCTTCTGTGGTATGGCTAGCTGGCAGAGAGGGCAGCATCCTTCCCCTGTTTTCTGCCCTGGAACTACTGGTGAACTACTTACGAGAATAATAAGGATTAGAAGTGCTAAACTTCTGACTCCTTTGTGGTGACAATCGTTGGCCAAATCAACATTGTTTTGTCAGCTCCCTGCCAGAACTAACATGATGTGGAAGAAATCTTGCATTGTGTCTCTATGTTCCCTGCTCCTCTAAGCCTGGGGAATTCTACATTCTTTAGCTGACCCTTGGTGAGGCTCTAGGCAGGAAGGTGGGAATGGGCTCCCAGTGTGCAAGGTGGAGTTTCCTAAAAGCTGCTCCGTGCCTTTTGCTGTCAGCTGTTGTGTTGTACTTCAGAGCGCAATTGCTGGATGTCAGGGTTATGAAAATAGAGTTATTAAGGCTGAGTTTCTCAGATGGAACCATTCTGAAAGTGAAATCTAGTCTTGAATAATTTTGCTTTTAATTGGAGAAGACTGTAGTAGATCCATCTTAACCTTTTTAACCTAGTGGATTACTGAGTTTCAATGGGGAAATAAACATAACTGCTTTAAAATGTCTTTTCTCCTCTGCTTTTGAATGTGATGGACTGTTCTTTTTAGTTGACACACACCCCTGTACCTCTCAGTGCTTTCTTTGATGTTTATTATAAGCTTTCTCTTTCTGTTTTACATTCTGTCTCTCATCTTGATATTTTTGTAATCTTTAAAATACTTACAGGCTTTTATTGTGTCATAGCAAAGCCCTCACAGTAGAGATTTCAAAAATACTTAGTCCTTGTTAATCAATTTTTCTAGCCCCTTTGATATTTGCTGGGTGTGCTATTCTTCACGTCCTTCCCAGAGTCTGCCATCTTGTCAGTAATGACATTCCCAGAGTGCTCAAATGTCTGCACATAAAGCCCTTGCTGGAGAGCTCACAGTGCAGTATTACACAGCTCTGGTGTGCATGGGAAGATACTATTGCCTTGCTGGGGTGGGATATGCTGCTTCTCAGCATTTAGTTCAAATTTAACTGACTTATCCTGTTGCTGTAATTTGATGAGTAAAACTTGCTGTCCATAATCTCTGCTGTCATGTTTAGAATTGCTGCCTTGTCTAGGTTTCTCACTCTACTGAGTATTGTTTGGGATTTATTTAAAGCCTTTTTACTCTAGCAGACGTGCTGTGCCTGTGAAACACTTGCAAAAATTCATTGGAGAAAAGAGCTTTCTTTGCAAGATAGAAATCTCTCATTTGATCTGGGGAGAGAATTAAGACCAAAACTTAAATCCTGCAGGAGAGCTAACTGCAAATAGTATTTGTGTATGAAATCAGATACAAAAGAAGAGATGACCCAAGAAATGCAGTGAAAACTAAGAGTGAGTGATAAAGGCACTAAAGACCTTGAAGCTTTTTAGTAAAGTAGAAAGCAGTTCAATGCTTAAAAAAAAGGTGTAGTAGAAAAAATATTCTTTGCCATTTTAAGCAGTCTTAGTGATAGAGAAAACTCCCTGAATAAAGGACTAGCAAAAATTGTGTCTTGGAACTTCAAAATCAATCTAGATGCTGTCTTGAGTTTTCCGTATTTTGTCTTTGTAGCTTTTACCTTCTGGTTTTAGCTATAAAGAAAACAGAGTGATATTTGCAGGCAAGAAGATAGAAATAATGTCAGTTGCTTTTCTTTATCTTTACTGCAAAGGTTGAATGTCCGGTACATCCTAGACCTTTTGCTTTTTTAAAAGCATGGGCTAGATTAGACAAATATATTTAATTTTCTCTTAACTCTTGGGGGAGGTTGTCCATTGCTGTTAGTGAAAAGAGATGACTGTACACAGGTTTACTACACTAGTTAAGTAGCAATTTAAAAATTCAACTGTAGTCATATAAGTAATTGGGCTTTGGTTACCTTGGTATAACAACTATTCTTTTTCCAAAGAATTCTAGGTAATCGAGTGGCTGAACTAGAAAAGAAATTAAGAACTTTGGAAATCGCTGGCTTATGGAGTCTTCCAGGTTAGTAAAAATGCAAGAGAATAGCTTGCATTATCTCATTTTCAAGGGTACGTTTGCATTTAAGAGAAATTTGGCTGTAATTTTTTTTAATGACAGTTATTTTGTGAATGTTCTATTCAGCACATTTGCAAAATTGGAAATATCTAATAAATGTTAAGTGGAAAGCAAAAATCACTAGACTTTGTAAACTCTTAAGTCAGATATGTATTGAAAATAACATGAGAAGTGCTGAAAAAAAAAGGTTTAAATATTGAAGTAATCAAATTATTTCCATAGTAGGCAAAAAAAAAGTGAACTATTTTATTTAAACATTGCATAAAATAATACACAGGTTATTGGCCATTATGTTTTTCAACCAATTTTATTTATTAATTTTGTACTTCTTGTAACTTCCATGGATTTTTTTTTAATTATTTTTAAAATACTTTTCTGTAGAATCATAAATTCCTAGAAACTGGAAATGTAAATGGTCCTAAATTTTCTCGTCCCTCTCTCCAGAACAGGCTTATTCCCTGTAGTGTCTTAAGTATTGTATTTGGTTTTGAATTACTCAAGTAATGAGAGATTAATCTGCTTCCTAATAGACGTTGTTGTTAGGAAAATGTGCAGTATTTAATTTGCATTCAGTTTTTGCTTTTTTTCTTCCCATTGCACTTAATTGTGTCTTCTGTAACCACTGTAAATTAAGCTACTTTGTTGGTGGTGTTTGCATCATTAGGCTTTGTTGTTTACAGGTTCCTATCAGTGCCAGTAAGAGTGGGAGAGAGTGGTTTAGGCTTCTAGTTTTTTGGCTCTGTTTTTTCCACCTAACCTTTACATGTAGAAGAAAATATTTGACAGAGGTGAAGAGCCCTTGTAACAAACCTAAGCTGTTCAGCTGTTTGGGCTGATGTGGTGTGTTTCCACTTCAGCTTGCCTGTTTGGGCATTCTCAATCCCGCTTGACTCTTTCCAGAACTAGAGGTCCAAATCTGTTTCCATGGATTATTCCACAGTTAGTCACCTAACATGTGTAGCATACTTAGTGCTTTTCTCCCTCCCCACATTCTCCAAGAGATGAAGGTGAAATGTTTGTCTAAGACCTTGCTAATGCAGTTTAGTACATTACTACAAACATGTCTCAAACTCACCAGTTCAAGGTACTATAGGGGTTTGTTTGTTTTGTTTTGTTTTGTTTTTCAAAACTAGCATTCCATTAAATTTTTACAGTAATAAATACAGTATTTCTCATGTTTGCAAAATGTATTTTAAAAAATGAAAGTGGGAACTTCTTGCACCGTATTGATCTATGTAGGTAAAACGTCAAATTAATGTTTATACAATAATAACTGTCTCTTTCCTTCCTTTCTTTTGCTGCCTGAAGGCCTGAGCTACAATGTCTCAGTGGGATTTGGGAGTAGGTTCTGCTTAACGTGTATTTTTAGTAACTGATGTTAGCAGTACATTAAATACTGTCATTGCATGTAAATAAATGGAAATGTTATCTGAACATTTTTATATCCAGCAGATTAACATGTTCAGTCAAATGAGTTAGATGACCACAGGAAAAATAGAGGCTGCTCTGCATGAAAATTCATTTGCATTAAGGGAAATAGTAAGACAGGATGATGTTAAATATTCCTAAAGGAATTTTACACTGGATTGTGAGTTCTGTTGAGCCCTGAGGTTTTGCTGATTTTTTTCCTTGCCTTTTAAATCAGGAATGCACTTTGTTTCCAAGTGCAGTCTAATCCTGAGGTTGTCAAAAAGAGCATTGCAACACCTGGTGGGTCACCAGTTTTCAGAGCGTGTAAAGCTTCCACTCCATAAAACAGCAGTGTGTAACAAATAGTATGGGAATACCACAATGGATTCTGCAGCTGAATGTTGGCTTGGGTGAGGAGCAGAACATGGAGAGTATCTCATCTAGTCAGTCTTAAATCCAGAGTGAAAAGATATTGTTTGGTTGTGAGTGGAATTTTTTGTCATTGGAAAAAAAATGCACATAAAAGCTAATGTTCATTCTAGCACTGAAAGAAATGCACATTATAAATTGCAGGGTTTTAATCTGAAGTTAATGTTCCTACTTAGTCATCATTGTTTATATAACATTTATAACATCCACTGTCACCATGATAATAATATCTTCCAAATGCTGTTAATATACTTGATCCTATTGAAGAAAGATCTTGAATGCCTCTAGTTTTTTGTTAGGTGACATATTTGTCATCTGCTTTTTGAGAAAGCCATGAATGAACTGTGGGGAAGCTAATCAAGAGGAAGTGCATATTTAATTTTTGAAAAGGTGAAATCAGTAGCATAGTTCATTTTCTGTGGAAGTTCTGCCTACCAGACTTTATATTGCCCTGCTTAGAAAATGGGCTTTAGTTAAATGAATCTCTTTTGAGATTCGTTGTCATTGCTGAAAAGAAAGCAAGTTTGGGCATAGATTTGGCTTTGATTTTCTTTTTATGTTCCTACTTCCCTTGAGAAGGAAGCAGAGAATGGGATGTTCACAAAAGCATTTAATTCTTTCCTTTGTTTTGGCTACATTGTGGTTGAAATATGCACACAAATTAGTTAAATGTATTCAATCATAGTACATAATAAACACCATCTTATTCTTTCCGCAATTTGATGGCATTAGACATTCAGATAAGTAAATCTGTATTTTTTAAAAATCTATCATTTCCTGAAAATTCCAGATTTCCACTGAAAAAAGTCCAAGAAAGAGCCAGCCATGACTCAGCCTTTTTCTGTGTGGGATGATAAGAGAGTTTTGGTGCTGCCTCTTGCCCTGCAGTAATCAGCATGGAGCAGAGGCAAGGTAGAATTAATGGGCTCTGCAGCTGCTGTGGCTGTAGCCAGTTAGAGTGGCATAGCGTGCAGCAGAGGTTATAAGAGAATACTCAACCTTGGAGAAGAAAATGAAAAATTTACTACTACTGAAAACTTATATGTATTTTGAGATCTGTATACTTTTCACTATAGTCCTTGAAAAATTCACTAGAGGAACATGAAGCTATGTAAGTTATGAAATTGAGCTTACACAGCAGCTAGTTGAAATTTTGTGTGTATTCCAACTTCAGATCACAATTCACAGAATGTAGTGCAGCAGTAACCCCTATGTGCTTCCTTCATGAATGGATGTGAATTGCTGTTAATAAATAAATATGCATCAGACTCTTTGGGCCACATCTGTTGTTAAGATGTGTGGATACTGAGCTTATATTTTCTGTAACCAGGCTGGTTTTCTGAGAAAAATGTGAAAGTAAATGTGTTTACTGTGTAAATGCTGGCTGGAAGTCAAGAAGTATCTTTTTTGAAGCTTGTCTTGCAATCTTCAGGGACTTCAGCTCAGGCTTTACTTTTTTTTATTAAATAAATAAAAAAGCCTCTGCTTTCTACTTTTGTATTAAAACCTCTACCCAATTTTTTTATTCATCATCTTTTTAATTCCTCTGTTGGATTCTTTTGTATCTTTTTGGATATGTGGCTGCTTCTGACTGTGTGTGAATATCTGTTGGGTGTTTTCATACCACCCTGTATGATTTGGTTCTTCCAACACAAAATTCCTTCACTGTTACAGGAAAGTACATTCATCTAGGAGCTTTTGCATTTTGAAATATTGGTTGCATTTGTTTTGCCTTTTTTTATGTTTCTAATTAATTTTGTCTTATAGTGGGAGAGTTGTCCTCTTTGCTATTAGTTAATACTGGTTTTTATTACTGGTCTGGCAAAGGCAGAATTCTGATGCATACTTGACAGGGGGCTCAAAGTTTGACAAGATCCATGCTTCAAGAGCATTAATTGCATTCGTATTTCTGCAGTGTGTTGCCCAACATGGCAAGGGTATAAACACATCATTACTACCTTCAGGATCAAGGTATTTGCAGCCAGTGCCTTTAAAAGGAGTTAGGGATTGGAGTAGTCCAGTTAGACTCCATGGGAACAGCTTGACTTTCATTAGTCCTTAGTTTGCACCAGAACTTTCTCAGAGTTGGATTTATTCCAGGTATCTCCTGGCCTGGTGCTCTCTTGGAAGTCTTTGTCTTGGATGGGTGATTAGATTTAGGATGTTGCCTTAAGGTGAAATGTACAAACAGATTTAGAGGGGCGAAGCAGTTGTTACATAAATGTCGGTTCTCATGGAGATAAATAGAACAGTCTCTTGCTGCCTCCCCAGCCGTTACTTATCAGTTGGCACTTGTTCTGGAGGCCACACAAACACCACGCTTAGCTGATCTTGCACATTTCCTGCCATTTCCCCTCTAGGTTTAAGGTAGTGTCAGTCACTAAAAACATGAGCATCCTGAATAGTGGAGGACTTCCTAAAGGATCTGCAGGTGTTGCTTTCTGCATTGCTTAAATATGTAACGTCTCAGCATCTACAGCAGAGTCCTCAGATGAAGGTTTTCTTGGACTGTTTTGTCTGCAAAAGAGCTGGAAAATTGCCTTTTTCCATTTGGTTTAAAATGAAAATGCTCAGAAATGTTTTTGGAATTTTCAGATTAAAATCCCTCCCGTTCCCCAGCAATGTGTACTTGTTTGCTCCCTCAGTTCTTAGTTATGCTAAGTTTTTAGGGTTTTTTTAAGGAAGCATTGCAGGATAATATATAAGTCTGAAGAGTAAAGTTACATAATGATGAACTTGCTTGTATCACATGAGACAGAATAATAGAGAGTAAAGAATCAGTGCTGAACATTTGCTGGTAATAGTATGCAAGTGATCCATTACTTTGGTATGATCTGATTATTAATATTTTTAATGGAACACTAATTGCTAATACAATTTGCTGCATACAGCACCTGGTCTTTCAAAACCTGGCCTTTACTCAGTACTGCAGACAAAAACATATACCTTTTCTGCCTTTGCCTTGCATATTCTGGCTCCAGTACAGAGTATTTTTTTCCATGCTGTGACAGGATCATTTGAGATGCTTTTCCTGTTCTGTACTTTTCAATAACATCGTTAAAAATTTGTAGGGTATGTTTGAATATCATTGGTGCACAACGGTTGTAATTGGTGAACTAGCAGCTCTAACACTGTGATTGTTCCAGGTGGGAAGGATACGATAACATTCAGTGACCCAACCCTGCCTGTGATACAGCGGTCCAGGTCACCGTTGTTAGCGTTTGCCGATAAGCCACAGAGAACTGAAGTACAACGTGAGCACCTGGAACGTAAGAACATGATGAGAGCTGAGCACTCATTTCTTTCCAAATAAAATGTAATAAATTTTCATGCTGGGATAGCAGAAGGCAAAGTTTCAGTGGTCACAGAGATTGAATACATCATCCACAAGTAAAACAGATAGATGTTCCCAGTACAAATAGCAAAGAAATGAGTGAAAATTTACTATTGAATAGATTGCACAGGGCTAGGGATCAGGTCTTACACCTCAAAGAATTTTCCTGCAAGATAACTTGATACTGTGAGAAGTTATTCATGCCATCTGTGTTACAGTTAACTGATTCCTGCACTTTTTCCCTCAGTTAAAATGCACAGTAGGAAGCAGTCTGTGGAACTGGTGTAGCACTTTCCTGCATTATAGGTGATATCTAGATGAATGGCTTCCTGATTGCACATGGTAAATCGAAATACCCAACTCATTTTCCCAGAGAAATTGACTGCTTTTTTTTTTAGTCTTACATGTTTTGTTAAAAATCCTTCTCCAATAGCAAGCCTTAACATCTCTTCAAATTCAAGCTTAACTTTATTTGACAATTGCTGATAACCTTGATGTTTTTTTCCTTAGTTTTTCATGATGGATGGGAGATGGATTATCGTATTTGCTTATTGGCATTTGGATAAGGTCTTTAATGGGCATGACATTATGATATGCCCAGATCTTTCTCAGCTAACCATGAAGCATCATAAACAATTTATTTGTTAGTCCTGAAACTAAATAGATTGTGGCTTAATTTTGACTTTATAGTCCATGACATTATCTGATAATATGTGACAGCCAGACTGATCTTTTTTATAATCTTGATCAGCTGATATTTTTGCGAAAAATAAGAAGTGAAACTGTAATGAATAGTTCTCTGGTGAGTAATAATAACTCATAAGTATTTGTTCTTTTACCTACTTAATTGTTGATTTTTAATTAAATCTGCAGTTACTGAAAGTATTTACTTGGTGGCATTATGCTCTTTTCTTTCCATATTTGTCCTAGGTGAGGCTGGTATTACAGTTGTGATTACAGGCTGATCAGACAGGCAGTCTGATCTGCCTGTCACATCTCATCAGACTCTGTTGCTGTTGCTTTGTAACACTGCCAAACCTTAGCTCTGGGCTGAAGCTTTCCATGCTGTGTTTTCTATGTCAGCTGATTTTTTTTTTTTTTAACAGCCAAATAAATTATTTTTTGTGTTAAATACTGATGACCACGTGGGGTTTTTGGTGGGCTTTTTTTGTCTTGTTTATGTTTTAATTTGTTTTAGGTTTTTTTTCAAATATGCAAGCATTTACTCTATAATTATAGGAATTTGAAATCTAGGGAAAAGGTTTCCAGCCTGAGGAAACACTCTGGAGCTTCCACCTCATTCTACATGGTTCACTTAAAAATCTCATCTGCTAAAAACAAACCAATGATTCTGTTTAGCTTGTTTTGTGCCACCGGTGCTGGTAAAACTCTGTATGCACCATTCCTTCGAGATAAAGTAAACTTAGTGGGGAAAAAATGTGGAGCAGAGAGGGAAGAAAGGCCAAGATCAGGACTCTCAAGTGGTGGGAAGACTAGAGTAGATGGGGATTGACAGAGTCGTTGGAACTTTGAGTGAGGAGGGACCTGCATGTGGCCGAGCAGAGGTCAGAGCACAGGAGTGAGGAATCAGAATGCTGGCAGTGAAAATAAGATGTGATTAAAAAATACTGAAAGGTGGATGAGAAATGGGCACAGTGACTGTAGGGACTGGTTAAATAAAGGGATATAGAGCAGGAGCAGAAAGATAGGCAGGAGAAGAGAAGAGCAGAACCGTCTTGGGTAGGGAAAGACAGACAAGGATTAGACCTGTGGCAGTTATAGGAAGAATCATCTCTCAGTAGGTCATCTCCTTCTTTCCTCCTCTCCATCCCATGACCATAATGAGACCCAAGATTAATCACAGAAATTCTGTCATTAAACTGGAGTAGGTTAAGAAATTACTGTTCTGCCTGCACAAACAGCTTGGGTTTTCCCTTGCCTGTGTCCCAATATATCTGATAACCTGCAGTGAGAACTGAGACAAAAGTTACCTCTGTCATAATTAAACTGGGCCAACTTTTTGGTGATACAGATGAGCACATACATATGACCAGCTGTGCAGGGGATATCACAGTTTCTAGCAGTAGGTGAAACAACAATAAGCTGTTCTGCTGCTCCAGATGCTTTTCCTGAAGGATGTTTGGGGCTGCCATCTTTCCTTCAAAGCCTGGAAAGGAAGCAGTGTGTTTTTAGCTGTGGGGCATATCCCTGTGCTTGGAGTCACAAAACTCCTCTGCAGTCAGCATCTGTATGGGAATGATACACTGGTACCTTTTGTACCACTCCGCACAGAGAATAACTGCTGTTAAGCTGTAGGAACTTGGTGCATACTGTAGTTTTTCTTCTATACCATGTACCTCCAAAATCTGGGGGACCTTGGCAACTTGGAAGAACACAGGAGCGTGTTCATCTGCTTTCATTCATCAAACAAGTATGCTCTTGGTTTAAAGTATTACAGAATTAAAAACAAAACCACTCTTATTTTCCTATAAATTGAATGATCAGCTGAGTGAAAACAGTTGATAATCAGAATAGAAATGAAATTCTTACTTATCGTTATATATTAGGCCTCATGTCACATTGGTCATTTATGGTCTTTTAAAGAGTAGTACTGATATTTGGTGCCTGTTTGACCCAAGAAATCTTTTTAGCTTTTGAATGAACATTTATTCTTCATCAGAACTTTTTATAATGCATCAAGTGTTGCTCTAGCTAGATCTGTAGATAATCAGAGGGCTTTTTCAGGTTTTTTTTATCCAGTCTATCTGCTTACCCTGGTCTCATCAAAGCCTCCTTTAATCTATACTTGTTATCATTGTTTCAGTTAAGCTGGATGGTGGATGTCTGTAGGATGTACTGCGCAGTTCCTGTGTGAACATGCATAATGACAGAGCACAATCATAGGAATTAAAGCCTGTCTTGTGCCACCAAATCTCACTTTATCCAATGCACAGGGTGGATAGTGTTGTGGGATGGACTGTACTTGAGCATCACAGCTGCTAAGGAACAGCTATTCAGGGTTTTTCTGCTCCACTGTTGAATGCCTTGTCCCTGCTATATTGCCTGTGCACTGTTTCAGGCATTCCCTGAAGAAAACAGTGCTGTTCTTCTATGAGACCATTTATCTTCAGAAAATTGCAGCAAGGTGATAGGTTGGAGTTATCCTACTGTAAGAGGCAGGAAACTGAGGCATGCAAAGAGTAAGGTAGAGTCCCTGCTAATTTCGAGTGCTAATTTGAGGTACGTACATTTTGGCTCAGTTGGAGCACTTTGATGTACAGCACAAGCAGAGCAGTACTGCACATCAAGCTCCTAGTTTTCCAGCTGACTTCTCAGATAATGAGGCTTAGATCCAGTGGGTGATCACCTTTTGAAAGTTAATTTATCCCTGCCTTTTCCACAGACTTAATTCCAGCTCTTCAGAGTTGCATTCCTAGCTTAGTTGATGGCAGTAAGAGTGCCTGTTCCCTTCATGGCAACCCTGGTCTCATTCACTCAGTACCTCCCAAATTCTAAATGAGGCACATGTGATAGAGACAGTAGGCTGGTCCTCTGCAGCCAGGCAGTCCCATCCTTGTGTGAGGCAGGATTCCTGTGAGAGAATGGAGTAAATTCTTATATACTAAAAGGTAATGCATCTGCACAACGAGAGTAATTTTAAGCTCTCAAGGCAGACTTATTTTTGGCATTTCCTAATTTTTCTTACTTAACTTCACAAGCTTATTTTCAATTCAAATAATCGTCTATGTTTGGAGAAATGTTGCAGGACCAATAACAAAACTTCATTATTGGATAAAAGCCTGTGAAAAGCTCCAAATAAATGAAGCTCGTGTTAACCCCTGAAACTGGTAGTGATGGGGAGATTAATGGTAAACTGTGCCAAAAAATTTCCATCGCTAAGTGCCTTGCTTGGAGTTGATATTCCTCTGAAAAAGTTTGCCTGACCTTGCTGTTCTACAGTACGGTACTGTCTGACTCTTAGAGTTGTTGGTGTTAGGGAAAGACAGGATCCAAAACAGGGCCAGATCCAGCAAGAAACTTAGTGTTGATTGTTTATTGTCTAAGAAATAGGCCTGGGAGGGATAGGGAAGCACTCTTAAAAATTCTTTACTGAGATAAACATCTCTGTGGTCCAGCACTGTTAGTAATTTTCTTCAGATCAGATATTTAACTAATGCCTCCAACTGACTCGAGTATCTTGCTGTTCCATTTCTCTTTCAGCAGAACAGAAGGGAGAACGTGATGAAACTTATGCTGTTGAAAGTGAGTCCCTGGCTCCAGAGGGAACAAAATTAAATAACAGAAACCAAAATAAACATTTTTACCCTTCATTACCCCACCTACCTTCTGAGGAAGAAGACATAAACAAGCTTGGAAGTCAAATAATTAAACTGACAGTTGCAGAACTGGAAGGGAAAAGAGAAGGCGTTCGTGTGGGGGAGCAGAATGTGGGAGTTGGAGCAGAGCTTAATGATTCATCAGAGGCAGAGTTCCCACTTTCCAGCCCTGATCCATCTGACCCCACAGATCCCTCAAACTCTGAGAATGAACGAACAGGTGAAACTGAGACCCTGAAAGACAATGACAAAACCTCAGAGAGAGATCCAAATGAAAGAGGGGATCAAAATAGCAGCACCATGGATGTGATGCGTACTGAGGATGCTGGAAGGCATGGAGGGCTCGGTGTTACAACTGCAGACACAAATAACAGCTTTGAGAAGCTCTCTGAATCTGAAAACAAGAAACCATCTGATGCTGCTGAAAACCGTGAATATTTGGATAACAGTTTGGCTTGAGGTATGAAATCCAGGCCCTCGAGCATCTCACTGTAATCCTTGTGCAGTGTCTCTGCTGTTGCAGATATGATCAGTGAAACTGTGTGCTGTAGGGTTGATTATTTTACACTGAAGTGTTAATAATTCTTTAAAAAAATATGTTTTTCTGTTAGTTCTGGCTGTAGTATACTAAAACTGTAAATTACCTAAGGGAAAGAATTAGTGATGCGGTTTAGTCATGTTGGTTTTTTGTAATGATTTGAAGTTTCTATATAGACTGATGCAATTTACATTAGTTTAGTAAAGAGGCCAGTGACAATGATCTATCTTATTATCACTAGGCTCCTGTAACATTTATGGTCCTAGTGCTGGACTGTATTTTAATGGTGAGAAGTATCTCTCAAGGATGAAAAATTTGGAGTGATAAATTGAGAAGTATCTTAAGGCTGAGAGTTTTTTCTTCTTTCTCAGACTGTGTTCTGTTTCTCTTTACATATAGTGACTGTAAGTACATCCTTAGAATAAGATCACTGTTGCCTTACAGGAAGTTTCTGAGAACCATCCCTGCATGTATATAGTTCTCTTATTACAAACCTTTATACCTTTGTATTTTGTCAACTGTACAAAATTTTTCCTTTCCTCTCCCAGCTCATCTCATAAAAATGAAGGGACTTACGTCATCAGATACTGAGAGCCCAATTTAATGAAGCTCTGAAGGAAACATCATCAGAGAAGCCAGAAGTCTTACCGTGAGAAACAGCAATGCTGTTGCAAAGCAAGGAAAACAGCAAGAGGAGAACCCGTGATGTCCTCACCAACTACTTGGCTCTGTCAATTTCTGGAATTGCATTCCTCGATTTACAGGAGTTGGAACAGGCCCTCAGGCTTAGTTAATGGGTGATAGATTTCAGCCTACTCCATCTGTGCTCTCCTTTCTAAAGGAATTTTGTGTCTTTTTTGTTTTCTTATTATTTGGAATTAGGGATAACTCTTCCTTTCCTCCTCATTTCACCAGTCTATGGTATGATAGAAGGAT
Organism: Eulacestoma nigropectus; assembly: GCA_013397775.1. Classification (NCBI taxonomy): domain Eukaryota; kingdom Metazoa; phylum Chordata; class Aves; order Passeriformes; genus Eulacestoma; species Eulacestoma nigropectus. Next base: position 869,490 of record VZTE01006107.1, on the reverse strand, counting down.
TATTTACATTGTTGCCACTTTCTTACACTTCTTCTCTTGAAGAGGTTTAGTCATAGAAAAACATTCCTATAATAATTGGGGGAAAGGGAGCTGCTGTGTCATTCCCTAGCTTGGTCCTGGTGCTGGAGCTGTGCCACACTGCTTCTAGGAAGGCAACAACGAGGGAATACTTAACGCTGAAGTTAGCAGCTGTTGGGGAAGGGGAGGCAGGTCTTTCCTCTCCTGTTTGTAATGTAAGGAGTAGTCTCTGCAGCTGTGGAGCTTCTATGGGCCAGCAGCGTCAAGGCAGTTTTTCTGCTGGCTTGGGACCTAATTGTCTGTAAATGTTCGTTTCTCACTCCTAGAACTTGAAACCAATCAGAGAGAATTAAAGCAAATTTAATAAAATACTACTAATAAAAAGGAAAATCCCTCCCAGATTGAGTACTTCTTTGACAAATAATTGCCAGCTGCAAGTTTTTACAGCCCACTTGTCAGCTATGGAATAAAGAGAGTTTATATTAGCAGTACTGACAAACTCTTCTGTATGAGTAAGATGAGCTAGCAGGTGCTGCCATAATCAAGGTGTCAGAGTCCATGAACGGTTTGTATTCAGCAGAAGAAAGGCTGTGTGTAAATTATTAGATATAAATATAAGCAGTGATAGTCGGAAGGTGAAAAATGTGGCTTGTCTCTGTTCTCATGTGTTTTCCCTAGCAGGTGCATTTGTGTAACCCTTTCAGTGTCTGTCTGCAGGATATAAAGCCATACTTACAGTGCTCCTTAAATACATTTACTTTGTGTTTAAGGGTAATGGACATTGCAGCATTCCACTGATGTTAAGCACCAGTCCTTAGGAAGGAAAGTTATATAAATACTTAAGCATATTAGGGACATGCAGCAGTAAAAAGTTTTTATTTTGTTAACCTGATCACTGTTAAAATTCCTTATTACCTGAAAAAAACAAGAAGAGTTTAAGTGTTTGAGTGTTAAGCTGTTCCCAGTAATTGTAAGTGACTGCATTACTGACTCATTTTTGTGGCAGTCAGAAGAAAAATAGGTGTGGGAACTAAAATCTCCAGGAGAATGTGCAGGATTTTTTCCTCTAATGCTGACTGTCACATAAAGTAGCATTTTATTTGAGATGTATTTTTTCCATCTTTCACAGACTGATCCTGCACAGAGCTAAATATCAATGCAGTCAGAACTGAGGCAAGCAAATAAGAAGGTCAAGATTTCATATAGTTGAGCTCAAAAATGTTGAGGATCTTTTACTATTTCCCTGTCCTGTGTCTTTCCTGACCCAGAGATGTGTGAATGAGCATTTTGCTCACAGTCCCTTAACAGCCAGTTAATGCTATTAGTTAATGAAGAGCTTGGTGTGAGTTTGAAGCAGTGCTGGATCAACAAGTTTTTACTGCCTCATTTGCTGATTCTTTTCAGTATGTCTTTCTGTGAGAGCATACTGATGTACAACCCAACAATTAGAGCATCTTGGTAATTGTCCTCACACCATTCTCCCTCTTAGATGCCCTTCTTAAATCTTTGCAATCACTAAAGTCCAGTAAGATACACAGATCTCTGAAAACCTCTTTTCCAGTGTGATGCCACTGCTGCAATACTGCTCCTCTCCTTTCTGCTCTAGCAAATGTGTATCCAGCTACGTTTTTAGCCTTCTCCCAGGAACACAAGACTTCAAAGCAAGGAGACTTGTAAAAGTAAGACATTGTTGATGCACTAGGTAATAAGTAATTAAATATTCTTGTCAGTATCTTCCTTGGATATTGCTTTAATTGATATTGTTGTGCTATTATAACAATGATTTTTTTTTTCCAGTAAATTTAACTAGTAGTTTTTTGTGGATTCAACACAGATTTGGAGAGGTGGTGTTTTGTTTTGTTTTGTTTTGTTCTGTTTTTAAAGACCTGTGTTCCCTTTTTCTACTACTTTACAAGTGCAGAAATCACAACCAGACTTGTAAGCCTTTTTGGTGCTGGGCTTTGGGGAAGCAAACCGGGAAGGGAATTTTGTGGCAGGAGTATGGAGAAGCTGCATTTCACAAACTGATTTTAAGGAGGTTGTCTTACCAAAAAGGGAAGTCGTGCATTATCTGTGAGAAGAATTTCATTTAAAAGTATAATGTTGTGGTTATTGGAAAAACGATGTTCACTGAATTTGTAAAATAAGTGTATGAAAATGACAGATTAAGAAGCATCTTTTATAATGCTGCTTCTTTTCTAAGTGAGACTATTTTTAAGCATATGGGAATTTGTATAATAAAGACAGTGGAATTTCTTTAATCCCTATGAGCTCAGGAATGTATTTCAAAATCTTCACTGAGATTAAGTTGAAAATCTGCTGCCTTTCTAAAAGATAGCATTTTGTTTACCAGCTTCTGTTTTGTCATTTGCTTTCTAAATTATGCAGTTTAATTTAGTTGCAAACCAATCTTTTGTTGCTGCCTGGATTAACAGCACAACATGGTTAAACTATATTAATAAATTTTGTCATCTTTAATAAAAACATTTCCTGATATACTTGTTCTACCTCCTTGTTTCCTTTTCTCTTCTTAGTATCAGATGAATGATAGCCATGGGGTGGTGTTTTAATATTCTCACTGAGTTGTGTTAAATTAAAAAAGTAAAGCCTTATTAAGTGAGAGTTTTAAGTCTGAAAATTATCTTATTTATATCTTTTCACTTTCACTTCTCCCAGCCTAAACTGACTGATTTACTTCCTACAGTTTTTTATGAAGTAATACACTCAGTATTTTTTTGCTTTGAAAATAGTATTTCTCTCTGATCTGCTAACTTTATCATCATTGTCTAAGCAGCATTATAACTGTTGTATATAACTTTGTTACTAAGAGGCACAAACTGGAGACTTGCACAAGTAGAATAACATAATGTATCTTAAGTTCAACACAGGAATTTCTGTACTTTCTCTTATTTCTAGGGGAATTCCACTACCAAGGTCTTGCAACACAACACCCAACACTGTTAACAGCATAGAGACCTTTCTGCTTTTCAAGTTGGCACCTAACTACAGGATAGTGTCTAATGAGAGGCAGATTCTTACTTTTTTCCTTTAGTATCTAATGATCCCTTAAGAGACCCTTGCAGCATGCAGATTCTTTAGCCCATGTACCCTATCCATCCGCACTCTTATTTACATGCATTCAACTCCCAAACTGCATAAAAGGGAATATTTTTTCTTCAAGGAAACACTCGCAATGTTGAGTTGATGCTGGTTTTATTGATAGGCTTACAGAAAGGAGGCTCTACAGAAGTGATATGCATTTCATAGAGAAGCAAGCGAATGGGAATCCTTTAACCACCTATCTTACTGGGCAACGGCACAGCCTGAGTTACTTTGTGCTGCCCAGGCTGTAGCTGGCATTTTGGCCTTCACCTAAGCCTAGCTGTATGTTCTTTTGTTGAGCCCTCTCTTCTTCTTGTCCATAACCTCAGGCAGTTTCTCTTCCCAGAAGTTCTTATTGCTTATCCCAATCACACAGCAAGCCAGACGTTTGCCAGCATTTCCATTTTCCAAACTAGCCTTATTATTGCCCTTGCCCATGTCATCTTCCTGCTCATGGATCACAACAGATCTGCCCACGATGGAATAGGGACCAAAGATTGTGGCAGAGAGGTTTGGTTTGTATTTTCTGATTTTGCCTTCTTTAGGAAGAAAGTTGCCAAAATCTCCTGGGTGACGGGGGTGATTCACTCTGAAAGGGTTATAGTGTCCTCCTGTAGAATCACAGCCATTACTCAGGTCTCCAAGCTCGTGGATGTGTATAGCTCTACTAGATTGATTGTTATCCAATGGAAACCCATCCAAGTAAAAAATGGCTTCCAATCTTCCATATGAGTAATACTGCTTGAATAAGACTTGTCCAATCACTTGTGGCTTGTCAGCATCTATTTTGGAGCTGGGCTTCATTTCACAAGTGGCGTAAATCATCCCATCAGTGTCATTACCACGTATTACTGGGTAGAGCAAATTCTGCCAGAGGTCGTTCACTTGTTTCTGTATTTCATGCAATGACTCCTGGCATGGATCAGTTTCCTTGTCTGTCATTACACCAGAGGCAGACAGGGCGAGCCCGGTGACCAGAGAAAGAATCAGAAGCATCTTGGCAATTTAGAGTCTGCAAAAGATACAGGAAGGTACAAAGAATTCAGAGCATTTTGCAGCAGTATGGCTGGAGAGAAAGACACGCAGCCGGTGGGGAGCTGAGTGAAACAGCTGGAACATGGTCCCAGTGGACTGCTGCTTGCTAAACCTGTCTAATGTGATGAACTGAAACTAAATCAGAATGCATAAGTGTATTCAAACACATACTACTGGCACCCATGACTAAAAGAAATTCTAGTGATTATATATTTTAAATTAGATCTTGATCTTAAAAACTGCCTCTGTTTCCCTGCAGGAAGCAAGCAAGCTTTATGCAAGCAATGTTTTTAAATCTATTTCTGAGTTTGTATTGAGCCTTTTCTACTTCAACGAATTCCAGCAAGACAGTTTGCCAGGAGTTTTTTCTTGGTCCATCTACTTAACCACTAGTTAGGCATTACAAACAAAAAGTAAAAATCCAACAAGTTGATTACCTTGCAGAACCCCTCAGTAGTAGCTCTTCGCCTCTGCTCCCCTAAACCAAGATGTGATCGGACAGAAAGCCAGAGCTGCTTGAAGGTGATGCTTATAGAAACTGCGTGTTTGTGTAGAAATTAGGTAACGCTGGCTCAGGGGAGGCGGGAGAACTGTGGGAGGAGAGGGAGGCGGGGACGGAGGGAAGAAGGAAGGGAGGGGAGAAAGTTCTAGGCATTTTTGTTTTGGGCAGGGTAAACGCTTTATCCTTTCTTGGTGAGTTTGTTAGTCTGGCTCTCGGTCCTCACCAGCCTTTCCAAAAAAAAACCAAAAAATAGGAAAAAGGCTATGAAGCTTTGAAATCAATCTGCCTTTTGATGACTTCATGTTCTCATCTAAAATAAGTGAACTTCAGCAGGCAGGGAGGGGAGAAGAAGAGGCTTTATTAAGGCACAGTTGGGCAGTTTGCTCACTTGTGTGCTGGTTGTCTGCGGCTAGTTTGCATTTTTATTTCTTCATTAATCAAAATGGAAGCTGGTGCTTGAGCAACAAAAACTGTTCTACATGGATGCATACAGAAGGTTTTGTGGATTTAGAAACTGAGTTTGAACTGTAGATGTTGAGGTACATGTCAGTGATGCCTCTCTGACCGAGATACCTCCTGCTCCACTGCAGCCCTTCTGCTCCTTTTTTTTTTTTTTTTTTTTTAAACCAGCAGTGATTTCTTTCCTAAGAGAGAAGTAAGCAGTACTGAGGCAGTGCAACATCAGACTGAGGTGCAGAGAAATTGCTCAAAAGCTGGCTGGAGCATGGAGAATTCACATGTGCTTCATCATCCCAAGAACTAAGAAATGCTCTCCTCTCAGGGGCATTGCCTTCCCTACAGCACTTCCCACTGTTGTAGCTGAAATGTGGCTTTGTTTGTCACAAGATCAATTTAACAGGGTGAGATTTCTGTAGCAAGAAAAGAGTAGCTCTATTACTCTGGAACAATTCTCAATGCAAGAAAATTGCAAAGAAAATCCCTTTTCCCTGTTCACGTCCTCTGCCAGCTGAGTAAGGAATGGGACTGTCAGCTTTTGCAATGGTAAAATTGTGTGTGTTAATCTTACCAGTATCATATACTACATCAGATCCAGGATACTCAGTTATGTGAGAGAGACAATTTTTTTTCTTTATGTATCAGGGAGAGTAGAGCTAAAGGAATGTCAGCTACTCAGATCATTAGCCAGGGACAGGAAATACAGAATTAACGAACCTCGTTTTTGAATATTGGGATATTGAATGTGCTACTTTAGCTCTGGGCTTCAGTTCCTAATCTATGAAACAGGACAGCTGGTATTTCTTCAGGGTATTTACAAGTTTCTCAGATTATTGTGCTCCTGGGCACCGTGCAGTGTTCAGTGGGAGCTGAACTCTCAGAGAGGCTGAGTGCCAGGATTGCCCATTACCCCAAGCCTAATGCCACCGCCTTTGCAGCTCTTCGCAACTTCATTCACTGGCAGTCGCTCAGCTGGGAAAAGCCATACTTGCAGTGTGGTAATATTATGAGATTGCTTGGGTTTAAAGCATTTGAAAGTTTTATAATCGAGTTTTATAAATAGACACAAAAAATGTTGAGCTTAGACTAGCCAAATGCAAAGGGGACCGCTTTAAGTTTGTAAAATACAGGAAGCAAACATTCAGTCTACGTGCTATTAGAAAAATTATTTCTTAGCAGCATAAGCCATTTTTTAAGGGGTCACAACAAATGGAAGGAAGAAAGAAGCATCATTCATTGTTTACTCTGAGTCACAAAGTAGTGAACTGCAGTTGAGTTTAACACTTTTACAAGGAAATTCCTGAGCTAGCAGTCAGTACTCCAAGAAGAGAATTGTAAAGCTTTAATTGAATTATAAGGCATTTTGAAATATGTACTAGGGACAGAATTTTAGCTGGCTTAAATACAGCAATGTTTCTGACTTCAGTGGCATTTGTGCTGTCTACACCAGCTGGGATTCTGTCCTTGGAAAAACCTACTTGCTGCTCTTTTTTGATGTTCTGCACATGAGGGAGGGAAGCAGAAATGCAGAAGGTTTTAAGGGAGATGATCAAAGGGACTGAAAGGACTGCAGCAAAGCGAAATCATGTATTTGTAGTACTCTGCACTTCAGAGAATGAAAAGGAAATAGTAGCTGTGGGCTGCTGTCAGAAAGATGTATTTTAAAAAGGAGAAGGGCTGATAACTACAAGGAATGCAATTGCCAGGGTGACTTGGCATTCATTTTGAGTCTGAAAGATGGTCGTAAGTACTAACCAGGTGTATCATTAAAGTCTGTTGTTACCCACTGCCTGTGTTTTAATTTTCTGGTTACAAAGAGGTGCGAATAATGGGCTTGTCAGCCTTTAAGCAGACAGCAGTTACTGGGAAGAAAACCCACAGTGACCTGACCATGCACCTGTGGTACAATCACTGCTCTAAAAAAATAGACCTCTGCTTTTGTTCCAGTTCTACAAGATCTTTTGTATCCTGAGTTTCAAGCAATGTCCTAAAGTTTTCTGGGCTACACAAGACAGACTAATCAAAACGACTTCTGCAAGGCTCTCTAGACTCCATAGGAAGAATTTTGTTTTACAGTGAACTTTATACCAGACTGCTCACAAGCTCCCAATCCATGCTGTGACCTTCAGAGTTGGTTGGTTGGTGGGCTTGTTTTGCAATGACACCATTCCTATTGCATTACCCTGCTGTTTGACTTAATGTTGTTTGATTTGTCCAGAACAGTTGAACACAATGAGGAAAACACTACATAGGAGAGAATCGTTTTATAGCAAGCTGTAGCCATTTTCATGTCTCCAGCACTTGGATCTGCTCCCTGTGGTTTTTTGATAGAATGATTCTCCATAAAAATGACACCCAGAGAAGAAACTTTCATGTCTTTGGGAGTGAGTGATGGAGCTGACTGCTTTTCTTCACATATGGCAGAGGCTGGAGCAGCTGAAAGGAAGGGGACATTTGTAGTCTGAGGGAAACAGTCAAGATCCTTGGGCTCCTGATCTGCTCCTTTGGTTTTGGGCACTTGCTGCCATTTCAAGCCTGCAGTGTTGGCTTTCAGCTGTAGCGCTACAAGCAGTGCTGTCAGGGAGGGCAGGACACGGAAAGCAGCAGTGCTGTCAGGGAGGGCAGGACACGGAAAGCAGCAGTGCTGTCAGGGAGGGCAGGACACGGAAAGCAGCAGTGCTGTCAGGGAGGGCAGGACACGGAAAGCAGCAGTGCTGTCAGGGAGGGCAGGACACGGAAAGCAGCAGTGCTGTCAGGGTGTCCGTGAAGGCGCAATGGCTTTGGCTATTCACTGCCTGTTGTGTTGGCCAACACGGCCTGTGAACGTCTCATGGAGCTCTGGTGCTTACAAGGGGAGCTCTGCCCTGGGCTGAGCTATTTTAGCCTTTTCACCTGCGTGGGGAAGATGGGCTGGCACTGGGCTGCGGGCAGCACCACATCCTGCAGGAATTATGATGGAGCAACTGGTTTTCAATTCCTATGGAGAAAAAAAGAAAAGAAAATGGAACATTTTGCTGTAGCAAATGGAAAATCTGTTGCTGGTCATGACTTATTCTTCCTGTTTCATCCTGTTCCTTGACTTGGTATTTCTATTTAAAGAAATAAAAATATTTACTGCTTGAGATAAGCATCCATTTATAATATTCTTGCAAAAGAGCTATAAGCATTTCCAACTTTTCAGGGCATTATCCGTAACAAAACTCAAGTTAAATAAATAAACAAAAGGGAAACAGCACTGTTCTCTCTAGGGAATAATTTCTCTTGAAAATAGAAGCTCATGCAACTGTCAAACTACTCTGCGTCAGCCAATTTGAAAAATTTTTGAAATTCTTCCTCTTTAATAGCTTGTGAAGAAATCATTTTGTGAGAGTGAGGGAGAGATGATCTGTAAGTAAGCTTTTAGAAAAAGCTGCATTCAGAAACTCATTCTAAGCCTGTCAGCCTAATTTAACAGAATTTCATCTTCACATGTGAATATAAAATATAAATATGTAATGTAGAAAGTAGGGATGGAGCCCAGCTATTAGATAATTTAGGTTATTATTTGTGTTTGCATTTATTCCCTGATCTTTTATAAAATGTTTATCCTTTCTTCTGTGTAGCATTAATCTGATGAGGGGTTTGCTGTTTGAGACAAGACAAAAAATAAACACAAGACTTTTTTCAAGCTCAGTGCCCAATGGTCACAAATGGAATATCTTGGGGTTTTTTAATTTCAAAGTGCACCTTGCACACATTGTGCATATTTGCACTTCAGCTCTGTGCGTAGCTTCCAGTTGCAGCTTGGGAGCCATAGGAACGCTGGACCATGAGGTCAGGTGTATGAGCAGTGGTTATCTACAAATAACTAAATACAAATAAATTTCTCTTTTTATGACACTTAATAGCAGCTGTCTTAGTAGTCTCATGATCATCACAGGTGAACTGAGCATGATTTTCAGATATTTCTGTCCTTAGTGTACTAAAAAGACACAACCATTGATAACAGGCCATGCCTTGCCTTCTGCTTGCGTGTGTCATCCCCTTTGGTTTGTATCTGTGCTATGGTCTGAAAGGGATTTATGGACACAGACCAAACCGTACCAGTGTATATCAAGACTTAGGCTTCTCTATCCTGTTTTTAAAACTCATCATTGCTGAAGAATCTGCCCTCAGCTGTGGCTTGACTGTCCTTTCTCTCACAGGTTTTCCAGCTCTGCAGCGTGGTTCTCACTGCAGATTGGAACCACTGTTTTGATTGTACCCACCACAGACATGGGGGACAGATTATTTTCCTCTTTGCAACAGCTTCATTCAGACTTGAGAGTTTAACTCCATACCAGTGGCTCTTACATCTTTCAGCTAAAAGCTTCCAATTCTTTTAAGCTTTCCTCCTAAATTTTGTAGGCTTCTGTGTTGAGTAGACCACTTTTTCCTATGGACTGTGCACCTCTTCCTGGAAGTCACGAACACCCCAGTGTGCCAGACAAACAGCAAGAACTACCACCATGCTTGTCATGCAGACTGCATTATTCTCTACATCATAATATGATCTTTGCCTGATCCTTTCCTGCAGAACTGCTGCCTATGCAATTATTTCCATTTTATATTTCAGCAGTTGCTATTTCTGCCATGTATGGGATTTTACCATTGTCTTAATAGAGTTACCTCCTTTATTTTTATTTTCGCCACCCGTTATTGTTTCTCCAGCTTGTCATGAGCATTTTGAATTCTAATTCTTCCCCACAGTGTATTTACAGCCCTTCCAGATTGGTGTCAGCTGTGAATTTAATCAGTTTACTTTTTGTTCCATCATTCACGTCATTAACAGGAGGGCTGAATAAAGCTGAATAGACAAACTTCTGCATCTGAGGCAGGTTGCTCTCCCTGTTTGGAACTGACTGGTTTCCAAACTGGGTACAGATTTCCCACCATCCCCATACTTGCTTTATAAGAGTGTAATCAAGACTGGCTTTTTCCTGTGCTTCTGTGTAAGAATGTCATGTGAGACAGTAGTTTTGCCAAAACCAGGAAGGTTAAATCCATTCCTAAGTTTGTGTTTTAATGTAGAATCACAGGTGCTTGTCAAGTCACTAAATAAAGTGAAATACCTTGATGCTTTATTTACAGATTCATGAGGATCTTGGTGCTCCCATGCCCCATATCAGAGGCCCTGTTAGTGCTTAAATCCTTGGTGGCACCTGCAGGGCTCTGCTCTGCACTAGAGCTCAGCAGAAGCTGAGGGCAATCACGTTCCAGGGGATGAAAGCCCACCTGGCTTTGACATCAGGAGCAGCTCCTGCTCTGGTGAGAGCCCAGCTAAGGGTGTTTTGTGTGGAGGCAGGGGCTGTTCACTGGCAGCCCTGGATGGAGACAGCCCTGGGCTCTTGCTGGAGTCAACACTCAGCAGCATCTGGGAGGATCCTCATCCTTGAACACAGCAAGGTGCAGGAGAGCCCTTGAACTCATGGAGGCTTTCTCAGAGCAGGTATTTCACCTCAGATGGTGTGGTATGCTACTATAGAATAAAATAATGAAAAAAAAGTATGGCTTATCTGTGTTGGATACCCACCTCCTTTGAAAATTGTGTGTAGTTCAGGATCTAGGCCTCTGAGTACTTTTCAAAGCAGTTTGTTGTAAAACCTTTGAATTTGTATCTTTCAGAACAGCAGAAATTATAACATTTTAAAAATACAACATTTTGCAGAATAAAAATAGTTTTTATGGTAAAGTGGCTCCCCACCTTTTTAGCCATATTTATCCCAGTGGTTGACTTTTGCAAGAATAACTGAAACCCTGAGAGACTGATGAAGTTTAACAATGTGTGTTCATTGTATGCAATTTTATTCTCTTGGTGAAAACACAGACTCCTAAATCCTATTTACACTCTGAAATTTCAGAGGTTGCAGCCCTCATCTGACCTTAACACCTCTTAGTTTTGTGCAGCTTTTGTAAGCCTGTGCACATGTTTAAATTATCCCATGGCGAATGGTTTTGGAGATCAGATGTTCAGGATTAAGAACACAACCAGTTTGTGCCTTGTTTAAAATCATTTTGACATTTTAGTAGAAGTCATTAAGATTGTTTTCTTGTACTCTCAAATGGGCCACAGTATGAGTAAGCCATTTTTAGGAAAATTACATAAAAATATTTGAATTGCATAAAAAGATTTGAATTGCTAAATTACTCACCTTGAGAATATTGACACAAATATTTTGAAAACTCTGAAGGTTCTATCTGAGGTAAATATTTGCACCCAAATTCCTCCCCTGGGAAGATTAATTCCAAAATAAATAAATAATTAAAGTCAGGGGCCATTCTAAGTAAAAGCATGTAGGAGTAGTCACTTCCAGCTGAACATGTTCTTAGTATTGTTTATATTTACTTTTTTTTTTTCTTTCTTTCTTTTAACGATGCAGTGGGAAAAAAACCTCCCCAAATGGTGCCAGGTTTAAGGATCTCCACAGAGGTGCAGCATGGTTCTGTGGGTTCTGATTTCCAGCTGGGTGAATCTCACCAGTTCAGCCCAGCAGCACAAAGGATTCAAGCATCTCTGAAACTGGATGTTTGGCTCTAGAAAAACAGAGGATAGATAGGAGGCAAACACATGAAGGCACTCTGTTTTTATCAGCTCCGATGTCTGCATTAATAGGCAAGACTGAAAATGCCACCTGCTTACAGAAAGGCTTTCAATTCATAGGGCATGGAGTTCTTAATAGTATCCCATTAGATATAATGAGGTACGCTGGTGCAGATTTCCCCCCTGAAGTTTGCACGCATTTGTACAAAATAAGGCTCCTGCTGGGGTGTTTTATGAATATGGAGTCTTTCAGTTCCAGTTAAATAGGATAACCAGCTGTTTTCCAGAGCACTGGAAGAAATCCTCAGATTGGTTGTTATCCCTACTCTCAGCATTAGCATGACTGCAAAAAAAGAATAAAAACACAGAAATATTTTACTGTAACCTTCTTGAAGGGAAGGAAGTCCTTTGAATGCATCAGAAATTGTTCTAATAGACGCAGAGGGGGAAAAAAAGGAGAAAAATCTGTTTTCTTTGTCCCTTGATTTTGTGACAAACCTTTTGATCTTCGGCCTCCAGGTCTCCCTCTTATGACCTGTCATCTGTGTTGTCACTTGCAAGACTTTATTCTCAAAACCTGCAGATGTTATTAAATTTGAGGATTATAAGGTTATGTAGGATGTGGAAGAAGCCAGATATGAATTGGATGTTTTTATTAGAGGATTAACAAATTTTGTTAACAGGAGTGTGCCTGAGTAATTCTACTGGAAGCTCTGCTGTGCTTGTTATGAAACATCTGATCCTGAAGCAGATACAGAGCTGCACCCTGCCAAGGTCCAGCTCTCTTACCACGCCAAGAACAGGTCGTGTTCATGATGTGTAAAGCTGGATCATTGCAAATGATATGTACCGGTTTCACTGGAAGAAGTGTAATGGTCATGGCAGAGGTATCTCACCATAAAATCCCAAATATCCCAATAACTTCAGAATCCTTTTCCACTGCTGGTACATGTTATAGGCAACAAAATAAAATCAATATACAAGGAGTGTACTTCAATGTTAGTTTCAAATACAGTGAAAATATCTAATGCTTTTTGTAGGTTTTTTAACTTGCATATTCCTAGTATATTACACCAAGACCTTAAGCAAACTTGTTGCTCCTAAGGCATGAGATTATGATGACGTGTAACTAACTCTGTAAATGTCACTATACTGGTGTGTCTGTGAGTGAGGGGCTAGTTCCAGCTAGTGAGCTTAAAGCAAGAAATCAGAGGAGAATGTTGATGAAGAATAAATAAGTAATGTGACCCTGGAGACACCATTTTCTCACAGTGATGAACCTTGACTAACTAAGGTCACCCACCAGATACTGAGGAGGTAACTTCTGCTCTTCTTTTAAGAGGAGGGTGAGTCAGGAAATTTCAAGAAGCTATGAACAGTTTGCATAACAACTTGTACCCTGCTGTGGTGTGTACCCTGGTGGGAAGCTCACACCCATGCAGCCATTTGCTCCCCTCCAACAGGAGGGCAGAGATAATTGGAAGGGCAAAAGCAAGAAAACCCATGGGATGAGATAAAGACAGTTTAAGTGGAGGTGGGAAATAGGGGCAAAGACAACCTGTGATGAAAAAGCAGTCACTGGTCACCAGCAGACCGTCGCCCAGCACTGCCTGCAACAGTATCTTTGGAAACGCTTTGGTCCCTCCATTTATTGCTGAGCATGATGCCACAGGGTATGGAATATCCCTTGGTTCAGCTGGGGTCAGCTGTGCTGGCTGTGTCCCCTCTTGGCACCCCCAGCCCCCTTTTGCTGGTGGGGTGGGATGAGGCAGAAAAGATCTTAACTTTGTTGTAAGCCCTGCTGAGCAGTGGCTAAAAACGTCTCTGTTATCAACAGGGTTTTGGCCAAACCAAAGCACCATATGAGCTACTTTGAGGAAAATTAGCTCCATCCCAGCCAGACCCAATACCCCTGCAAGGCTGGATGCTGGCATAGCCCTGTATAGGGAGGGAAAAGAGAAAACAGGGGTTTGAGTCACAGCTAATGTGGTTGGCAATTCCAAGAGAAAAGTGAAGAGTATTGAATAAGGAATTTGTATTGTACTTCCAGGTACACCTTTCCTTCTGCTACAGGGCTGAATTACTGCTGCTGAGATAATAAAGTCCACTTGATTTATATGAGCAGACTCCTAATCACTTAATAAACCACTTGAAAAGTTATTTGGTAGAGTGGAAAATTATTAACTGGCTGAAGATCCAGCAAGCAGCAGCTGTTTCATAGTAGAAAGTGCAAGAACTGGCCATGTTCAGTGCCAGAAAAATTATTTTTTCTAGTTTTAAAGTTATTTCCCACTTGTATCTACAAGGAAAGGGAAAATTCAGGTCCATGTATATAATTTGAAATTGTAATTACTGGCATAAATGAACATTTGCTGTTTATACTATATTTATGTATTTCCTAGCTGTGAATTAGTCATGCAGATTCTGTTCCACTCTGAATCCCATCATCAGTTTGAGCTTTTCATAGAATCATAGAATATCCTGTGTTGGAAGGGATCCACAAGGATCGTTGAAGTCCAAGTCCTGGCCCTGCACAGGACACTCCAAGAATCCCACCATGTGCCTGAGAGCATTGTCTAAATGCTTCTGGAACTCTGTCAGGCTTGGTGCTGTGAGCACTTCCCTGGGGAGCCTGTTCCAGTGCCTGACCATCCTCAGGGTGAAGAACCTTTTCCTGATATCCAACCTAAACCTAAACAGCTATGAGGTCTCGCCTGAGTGTGGTTATTCAGTTTTTTAAAATCCAGTTGTCTGTTTCTGCAGGAAGGATGAGTATCTTTTGCCTTGGCTATGGATATTTACTCATGTTTTTGACTGGATCTAAGATGGCACAGTAGTTAGTAGTTAGTTTTTCTTTTGATTTAATGGATACTTTTTAACTTCAAGATTGCTCTCACAATATCCAGCTGGGTGAGGATTTTAAAATCAGCTTTGGGAGATTTCAACTAGAATTCCACTATGGAATTTAGATTTTAAGAAACTTCACATCAAAAGGTAAATCTCTCTACAAGGTAGAATAGAGCATGCATACTATATGTAATCACATAGTTACATAGTTCCTCATTATAGCCCTATAGTCTCATTTTTCAGACAGTAGAAGAGAATCTCTGTGTTCTGAACACTTCTGACATGGTGTGACTACATAGTTTGATACTTGCTGTATGTAGCTTCATCAAAGAATATTGTCGCATCACAAAAGGAAATATGGTCCTAAGACTAAAGGACAGATTTGGATTCTGGAAGCATTTTAGTCTCTTTCTCCTGACACGGAGTAGGGAGTCTAGCCTCCTCTTACCTCCAATTTGCCCTTCTTCAAAATGTTGATAACAATGAGTCACTTTCTCATGGGGGTACTTTGATTCTTAGATGAAGTCTGAGTTGTTTCTGACACTGAGAAAATTGGTGTCAGAGACTGCAATATTGGAATACTAATCTTTCAAGGCTAAGATAAATAATTGTCCCCAAATGAAAAGCCATTTCCTCCGCAAATTTTTGGCCCTCTCTATAATATTCTTTGAATTAGTAGAGTCCAAACTTAATACAGACAACAGAGGAGACAGTGGACACTGCTTGCTTAAGTAAACAGCAGCCAGAGCCCAAATTATTGGTAAATACCAAGGCTTCATTTAGGTTGAATAATGCTGCAATCCAACAAATAAATGAGCCATCAAGTTTGAATTTATGTAGCATACGAAACACATTAAAGCCATCTGACCATGACAAAGGCCTTTTCTGCTGTGAATAATGAGGCCAACACATTAGAATATCCTTTAGATGAGACATTAAACCCAAGGTCCTTTCTGTTTGTCTCTGGTGGCTCTTCAGGTGGAAGTTAAAGACTCCATGGTGTTTCAGTGAAACCATAGAAAATCTCTGGCCCTGAATGGTATTACTTTCCTTGTAAAGAAATAAATTAAATTTAAAAATTAGAATAGCCAAGGTTGTGTATGAGTTTAATGTCATCAAGGAAAATGCCAGTTTTCCTATCCATGAGGGCAATGAGGAAAGTTGTCTTGTTTCACTGAGAGGAAGGTCAGTGTGTCTGGTATAAATATAGGTCTTTAAAAGTCCTTTGGGATTTTGGGAGTGTAAAGCACGGAAAAATGGTTTGTACTCATCATTAACAAAAACTGTGGTAAAGGAGAACAAATCCAAGTCATATATGATATGTTTGCATGTGTCTATGCTTACGTAACTAGATATGGACTTTTACATCAGTAATTTCCAAGAAGTGACTTGGAGACAAACAGAAAATATGACAGGAAAAATTCTTTACCTCAGCCTGTACGTGTGATTCACTTTAGGAATTTCATCTCAATTTTCCGCTTCTTTTGTATAATACCAATGATTTTGTATCACTTGAGATACTTCAGCTATGCCTTTAGTCTGAGTCTCAGTGAACGTTGATTCACTGAGTGAAAACCAGGCTCTTGTTCCCTGAGCCTGCATCTTAGTTGTGTAGTTTGACACCAGAGTTTCCTAGCATTAGACATTCATAAGTAAGAGGCACAAGAGGTCATGTGAAAGGTAAATTTCAGACTCCTCTCATAGATACAAATATACTATTTTGTTGTTATCAAGCTGACTGGACTCACCCATTTGAATTTAAAAGAATTATAGAGAGAGCAATCCTCTTGAAAGAAACACAAGAATTAGGTTAGAGCTGAACCCCCTTAGCAGCAGAGATAATAAAGCCTTTCATGAAGGACTGACTGATGAATCTGGGCATCATTCAATATTCTGAATAATGAGCCAGTTCTTCCGTCTTGCTGAGAAACATATGGGATGTGAGGAAACCAGCTATAAACCCAGCCGTGTCTTTCCCATCCGGCATCCTCTCTGCTGGAGCCAGGGAAGTGCTGCCTTAGGAGGAAAGATGGTTTAAGGGAAACCTTGGTATTCAGTAAAAGCAGGCTCAGTCTTTGTGAGTCTTAGGTCACTTGAAGCCCCTGTTTTTATTAACAGGAATGCCACAGAGAGCTGCAGTACTTGTCCAACAGGGATTAATGCTGGCTGGTTTAGGGAATCCATTGTGTTTCCCATTTTTAGTGTGTATCTACTTGAAACTTCTGACACAATGGAAATATCCCACAGGTCACACTTTCAGGGTCTTATATTTTAAAATGGTACTTTCCAAGAGAAGAGAGAGTGGTAAGGGGAGAGCAATGTAAATATCTAACAATGGCACTTTTTCACATTGATTGCATTGACTTTCATTTCACTCATCCCCACATTAGGGATAGGAAGTCTAGTAATGAGGACTGAAAGCACGTGCTGCCTTTTCTGACTAGTCTGATACATACATGTACCCTGTGAGTATATCAAATGGATTTTTAAGCCATGCTGTTTCTTTCACGACAATAATTAAAGATGCAATTCTAATCTAAGGGGCCAGATCCAGCCTGTGCCTTGTGACAGTCACTTTGCACTGAGTAACTACAAATCTTGTAAGTAGCTTGTGTGGTGTTCAAAGCAACAAGTGGAGATTTCTTTTTTGAGGATTTCTTCTAGACCTAGATGGACACAGAAAAGAATTTGTCTCTTCCAATTTAGCTCACTAACTTCTAAAAAAAATGGGAGTGAAAATTTTGTCTAATCTTCAATTTTATCTGCTTTGGCATGATTATGGACCCTTCCAGGCATTGCCTATAGAGCTTCACTCTATACCTTAAAATACTTGATATTTTCAACATGTGGTATTCAACTTAACAGGTTTATTTTAAAAGTTACTTATTCCTAACCTTCCTTTTCTGTGTCTCTTTAACTGCTGTCTAAAAAACTGGAGGTAGGGTGCTCCCAACATAGGGTCTGTGATATATGAGTGGATTGTTTGGACTCCATTCAGAGGGAGGTGGTGATAGACATCTGCCTAAAAAGCAATTAACTGCCATATATTTAGAAAGGCAAAATAATTCAGTGGTGATTTACCATCTCCAGAAAGGGTGTGTCTTAGAAACAGTGTTGTTATTTGTTGTGGATTTTTTCAGATGTTTTACTCCTAATTTTCAAGAATTAAGAGAAAGAAAAGTTGCAAATTATTTTACCATGTAACACAGACAACAATATGTAGAAGTAATAAATAGGGACATTTGAAGGGAAAACAGGGTTGCACCATTAGCCCCTAATAAAATGCATCAGAGTTGATGAATTATTTTAATGGGACAGAATGACAAAAAAGGGACTGTTTCACCTAAGCAGGGACAGCTGGTCCCTCTGACAAGGATACATTGCTGTCTTGTGGAGTCTGCCAGCCAGCAAGGCTGAAATAATAGCACTGAGAGAGGTGCGAATGCTCCTTGTTCACCTAAATGGAGAGGTAATATGAAGTCTAATTACGAACACTTGGTATTAACTGTTTCGTGTCTGAAGGCAGACAGCAGATCCACTGCCCTCCACTACATCCAGGGAAGGTCTGCTTTGATTTTACAGATGGTTGTGCATCCCGATGCCACCATGCCAGCTGTGCCAAACAACATCCAACTAACAGCTATCCCTACCAGAGGGTTTTGATCCCTATTTCTGTCCCTGGGCAATGGGAGCTTGGGACAAAAATTCCATCTGGGGACCAAACCGTGTGTTTCTCAAAAGCAGAACTGCTCCCTTACCGTAGCCGGCACTGCCAGGCAGCAGCTGTGGGGGGCCTTTACAGGCTGTACCTGCACATTAAATTCCTGTACCTGCACAGAAATGCACCCTTGCTGCAAGCCCGTGGTGCAGGGCAGCCCTGGGAGTGGGGCTCATCCTCTGCCCACGGCTGCCCTCCCACTGCTGCCAGGGACAGCTGCCCGTTGTGGGGGCTGGAGGTGCAGGCACGGACCACGACAACTGAACCATCTGCCAGGATTCAAAGCACGACAGGTGCGGTTACAGGATTTAGGTGACTAATTGCAGAATTTACTCTCATACAACATGTTTGTGTGAGGGGGAGAGAGAGGTGGATTAACTTAACTGGCAGAGATTTCTCCAATTATTTGAAAGGTGCTTGTAAAATGACTGTTTTATCTTGCATCTCACTTGTGTCTGAGAACAAAAGTGCTTAGATTTAAGAATATTATCTAGATGGGGATGGGATGGCACAGGGGACTGAGACTAAGACTGCTGAGGCTCCATTTGTAAGTCACACAACCAAGGCTAGTGAGGAGTGCAAGGCACTGACCCTTTGCTGGCTTTTGTGAACTGGAAATCAGAAGTCCAATTCCAAAAGAATTAAGGACCTGATCCTACTTTCACATGAACAGTGGTCTGAGCATGAGTCTTAAGCACCATGTTGCAAATCCTCAGTGCTACTTTTAGCAAGTGTCCTGGCACTGAGGAGATGAAGGCAGGCAGGATTGGAGAGCCAGTGTCTGGTGCTGCCTGCAGAGCCAGAACTGCACTGTCACAGCAGCAGTAGCTCATCCTGATGCTCAGTTTCAAAAGAAAAAAGGGGGGAGCATCTGCTATCTGCAACACTAAGAAAAAAACAACCCAAAACCAAAAGCAAAACAAAAAAAGCATGTGTAAGGGAGGGGAAGGAAAAGAAGGATGTAAAACAAGCTAAGAAAAAAACCAAAAGAACAAACATAAACAGAAAACCCATGCCAAAACCAAAGCCTTTGGTCCCCTGATCAAAATAACTTCCATCAATGTATCTATTCTCAGAAGCACCTTATTTCAAAAAGCAGCTAGCTTTCTAACAAATAAAGAATTGCTCTGTGGTTTCCTTCCAAAGCTTAAATTCAGCTTTCTAGAGTAAGATGAAAAGCTAATTTTCTAGAAGTTTAACGTGTTTGTGTAAGCATGTCAGGTGAAATAAATGACATTGATATTCAGTGTGTATATAGGTGGCACCAGCTCCCAAAATTCTCTCTCTTTTTCATCTTACTGGAACATTAACTTATGCTCCTGAGGGCTATGTAGAATGCAGAGTGAGAGTGTGAACTTAAAGATAATTTATCATAGCTCTCTCCTTGTATCATTCTCTTTTCCTAAACTTTTCCATATCAGAATACAGAGCAGAGGGAGTTTACTTTTGCCTTAGCTGCTTCTGAATGCACTCATGCAGGCTCTTACTCAAATCAAACCTTTGCATCCTGCAGATTGACTTCTCAGCATATTCCCTTGGTAAGTAGAGGAGTGGACATTTTTCCATTATAACTGGGTCACAGGAACCTTAAAAATTGATCTTTTGAATAACTATAGTGTCATATATGATCATCATGACTGATCTTTTGCATAATTATTTTGTCCCACCTGTGACGAAGATTAAGTTTATATGTTATGTTACTCACATGTTTGTTAATTGTTAGTTGTTAATTGTACAATTATTAATTGGTTAAACACAGTTAAAGTTATTAAGGTTATTCCTAGAGCCACAGTCAACCCCAGACATTCCCAGAGGAATAACCATTTTCTCCCCAAAGTTTTCCATGCTTACAAGTAAAAGTTATTAAAGTTAGTTGCTTCTTACAAAGCCAAGCAAAACCCAAACATCCCCTAGATGCAGCCAACCTCTCTAACTTATGTTGATTTTTATCTTTCTTTGTATCGCTATCATTATTTTGTATTTTAAAAGTTTATTTTGTGTGTGTAACTTAAGTTTTCTTAAAGATCTAAGTTTGCTAAAGTTGATTCCTAAGCTCCCCATACCAGTCTTCCAAACTGCCAGTTTCTAAAAATAGCTCCTCCCTGCTGCCCTGTAACTTAACTCCATGGTAACCGAGAATATTAATGAGGAGCCTTCCCGCCTTTTTCAACTGACATCCTGCTGTCCCCTAGCAGCACGAGCCCATTGGTGGGAAGGCCTCCTCTCAATCAGACAACCAGACCAATCCACAGGTACCATGGGGGCAGGACAGGGGCGGGCAGGGGTGGAGACCACACCTTATAAAAAGGGCTGCGCAAGGCGGTTCTGAGTCTTTCTCCTCCAATCAGGTGTGGTGAAGGGCTGGTGTTGGAAGTTGGTCTCTAGTCTCTTAAAAAGAGACTTTTATAATTGCTTTGAGCCCCGGACTAGCCGGAGTTCACTCCAACACCATACAGCTCCCTGTCCTTGGGCAGCCGTGCGGTGGCCCGGGTGTTCGATGGCTGCGTACCCGGTTTCTTTCCACTCTTTTTATTTTCGTCTTTTATTTTGGACATTCCTCGGACACTTGCTGCTATCAATAAACATCTCCTACCTCGCAGCAAGAGAGTTGTGCTCATTTTTCACATACAGTAACTGCAAAACGTACCAAGATCCATAGGAAGAGTAGGGAAGGGGTTTCATAGGAATGCATGTTATCCAGTCCAGCAAGAGCAGGCAACAGAGAGGATCAAGGAACACCATTCTTTACTCCTTGCTCTAAACAACTCTGAGCAACAGCTATGGAAAGGCTTGGACTCTCTTTTTATTATGCATTTATATACTATTAACTGTGACAGAGGTGTTCTACTTAATGTGCTACAAAATAGCGATGTAATGTTAGTGACAATGCAGATTATGTAGTGCTGGCACCCAGTTTCCCTTTTCTATATTAATATCCATAAATTAATCTTTATGGATTGCTTAAACTTATAATTTGACTTTCTAGTAGAGATCAGTTTTGCAATTGCATTTTGCAGAATGGAAAACTGAGCAGTACGTAGGTTACCTGACTTCTTTCTTCCTGATCTACTGTTAAAAAAAATAATAAACTGCTGGTTTCTGCATCACAATACTGAGCTGCTTTTCTTTTTTTTTTCCCCTTGGGTGTTTTTTTTGTTTGTTTCTTTCTTTCTTTTGGAGGCCTTTTTTGTTTGGTTAGTTGGTTTGGTTTGGTTTGGGTTTGGTTTGAGTTTTTTGTTTAGTTGTTTTTCATAGGAATAGCAATGTCTAAATGTCTAATGTTGCTGATAGGGATGAGTATTGGACATGTCTGGAGATGGCGGATTACATAGCTTTATTTAAAAAATAAAGTATTCTTAAGGGTGATGTACCTTTCTGTATTTTAGTTTTCTGTTCTTTATTTGTACGTGATGTTAATGGTGAGAGTAGGAGTCGCTGCAGGACAGGTAGCAATCAATGAGTGGGAGGATGCCTGGCCCCTCAAGAGATGTGATTCAGGGTGCTGCAATTCCCCGGAAGTATTGAAATCCAGACTTATTGTATATCTGTCTTTAGCTGTGTTTATAAGAGAATGAGGCAGAACTTGGCGTAGGAGCACACCTTGCAAATTTACTTCTGTCCACCAGAGAGCCGAACCATGGAAATGGTCTTGGACAGCCTTATTAGACAGTCTTGAACCCATATAAACATGCAATATGTGGGCAAAAACAAGCACAACAAAGAGAAGTCTTTGAAACTTAAACTGATTATGGGGACTGAATTATGTGTGCAGATCGAGGGCAGCCACAGTACTAACCACTGCTTTTCCACCCACCTGTAAGAAAAAAGCCATTTCACAAAAGCTTGCTGTTAAGGGAACTGAAACGGTAGAAAAACAAACTCGATGTGGCCTGGGGGGTGTGTGCTGCACAGAGGTGACTATGCTGGCTACCTGAGATTGTATCACATCATGTCGTGAACATGGTTCCAAAGGTGCGTGATAAAATAAAATGTGGAGAATGCAAGCTCTATGGTTGTCTCAGGAAACAGGCTGCTGACTGCAGAAGGCTTTGAGAATATTCTCAGGAATGTTTGATCATATATTTGTTCTGTTCTTGCAATTTCTTCTTATTCATATGCTACTGGCCATCATCATCAGACTTGCAGTCCAAACAGTTAGTCTCTGCCAAGATGTTACACCAAGAACACCTTGGTTCAGTACAAACAACTAAGGAACTGTTCATCTTTGTATCTCCCTCTTCCAAAGGGAAAGGACTGTGAGACACTGATATTCTCAGCCTGCGAGTCAGTTTGCCTAGTCTTTGCTTTGTTTCCAGCCTGTCCTTCTAAAGATGACATGCTTTCCCATGACCTTCAGATTCTGGGAAGTTTATGGTTATAGGGATACACAATAATCAGTGCATGAAGGTTCATGATGCAGGAGTATAGAGAAGGGGAGGATTCTAGACAATCCATCAGGGTATGCAGATTATGTGGGGATAGAGTTAAATTTTCCTTATTGTAGGTGATGTGGGACTATGTTTTGGATTTGTGCTGAGAACGCTGTTGATGACACAGAGATGTTTTAGTTACTGCTAAGCAGTGCTTACACAGTGTGAAAGGATCTTCCTGTTTCTCACTTCATCTCATCAGTGAGCAGGCTGTAGATACACAAGATACTGGAAGGAGACATGGCTGGGACAGCTGACAACTGTCCAGAAGGATATTCCATACCATATGGCGTCATGCTCAGTGTATAAAAATGAGAGAGGAGGAAGTTTGGTGGGTGGGCTGCTGCTCGGGCTTTGTCTGGGTTTGGTGGTGACTGATTGTTTTCATTTGCATCATTTGTCTTTCTGGGATTTTATCTTCCTCTGTCTTTGTTATTTTTTCCCCATCTTTTCCTTCCTTTTCACAAATTTTTATTATTATATAATTTTGATTATTAAACTGTTCGTATCTCAACCCACCAGTTTCTTTTTCACTTTTACCCCTTCTCATTCTCCCCCCATCCCCCTGGAATGAGTGAATGACTATGTGGTGCTTAGTTAAACCATGACACGTGGACAATGGTTTTCACATCATTTCATTTGCCATAAACAAAGAATGCTTGTTTATATCCAAGGATCTGAATTGACTAGATCCTTCATAATGTAATCACTTTAGCGTGCATTAACCATCCTACATAAAAGTTGATTTCCAAGGCAAAACTTGTGTCTGCAAGGAGAGCCTAAGAAAGAGCCCTCACACCATGTTCTCACCCAAATCTTTAACTGTTTTTTCTGTCCGGTTGTCTGGCTTACCAGGAATCATTATGCTTGCCAAACTAAGAAAGAACCAAGTGTGTAACACGTCTATCTGTGTCCAAAGAACAGGGCTGGCAAAGAAGGCAACCAGTCACTCAGCTCTATGGTTTCGCTGAGCTGGCAGATGAGGCTATTGCCACTCTAACAAGAACCCATTAGAGTTGTTGGCTTGCTAGCTCTATCAGTATTATCTATTTACTTATCTATCATTATGATGGAAATTATACAGGAATTGTAACAGGAATATTCATGCATGCACTTTTTTTCCTTTGTTCCCCACTATACTTCCTATAGCATCAACACCTTGTTAACAAGGATGAGGTTGGGGCTTTTATAGATTGATCTCTAAGGAACAGTATGCTTAATACCATGAAAATATGCCAGAATAATAACCAGCAACCTTAGAAAGTAAAGTCCAAGTCTTGGAATCTGAATGTGTTCATCAGTACACTCTCTTGTGCTAGAGGTAACAAGTGATTTACATACCTATGTATATAAAGCTTGATTTGAGAACTGTCTTGGGACAAGTTAAGTTTACATCAGCCACTGCCTAAAGTATAGTGCCCAATCTGTTATCAAGATGTAACAAAGATAGCCTTGCACGTGATGTATGCATACAGCTTTAGAGCATCCTTGCTATAGATGCTCCTCTGTTCTAAGCAGTTGACCTGCAGGGTGACAACAACCCACAGTGTCTGAAATCTGACTTAGATTTTCTAAGTGCAGGTGGCAGTTCAAAACTCTGTGGAGGTTGTTTAGATGAAGATGGAGTATTGGCTGCTATGGCCAGCTGGCTCCAGAGGCAGTTTCTGTGCAAAGGAAGAGATGTAGTGCAATCTCTTCTCTGTTCAAAGTAATGCAGGTTTTTCCTCTAAGGCTTCCAACCTCTATGGTTATCACACTAAAATTGAAAACATTTTACTCTTGTCTGTGCATAGCATGAGATCTTGTGGGCTTCAGCCAAGTTGCTTCCTGACTGAAAGGTACATAAAGATGTGCAAGGAGACAGCATGAATCCAATGGTGAGCTGACCAAAGAGGCATGCACTCATTGCCTCTTATGTCCAAGGGTTCCTATCTCCTAGTCCTTCTCAGTTTTCCTGTGGTAATTGAAAGATTATCCTCACTGCCTGCAATGCCTTCTGGTACATGGATATGACAGAATAGGTAGTGCATTTGCTCCTTAGCTCCCATAGCATGAACTAAAGCAGTAGCTTATGGACTAATGTATTCATTTCAGCCACCACTGCATACGTCCAAGGGAGGGATGCCAGATATTTTTCATAGCCCACAAAGCGCAGTTGATACTCAGTCACTCTCTTTAGTTCACTGATACCTCGGGAGAGGATAGAAGCGCAGCTACCACTAGAAAAGGTCTCTGTCACTGATAGAGGACACCAAGATAGTTCCTCCAAAATGTCTTTCAGAGTGACACTGTAATTGGGTCTTGGTAATGTTCTTGGATTTTTCAGTGTTTCAGAAAATTGCCTCCGTGGGTCTCTTTTCCTTCTGCAGGATTTCCACCCACAGGTCAGCCTGGATACTGCAGCTGAAGTGTGACCTGCACTTGGTGGCAAAACCAGCCAGAGCAGCACATAAATCCTGTATTTCCGGCAGAAGGCAAGGAGAACTCTGGCTTTACTTTGGCAAGATCCCCCAGAGTCAGGGACAGCTGACGAGAGGACCCATATCTGAGACACAGCCATTTCAGCACAGGAGAAAAGTGCAGCTCCTGGCTCTGTATCCCTCACATCTGGATTCATCTTCTCATGGGCATAACATGATGTACTTAATGGTTATTTTAGCCAGGTGGGTTTCAGAAGACAGCAAAAAGGTGGAGGAGCTCACCATTTACAGATGTCGAAACCATTTCTATAACTGACAGTGTGCTTTGGCCATTTCTTACTAATGTCTTTTGATAATCTCCTTCAGAAATCAAAGTGGGTAAGGACAGAGACTATGGAGACAAGGAACATCATTTGCTGTAACGTTCACACTGTGCTCATTCTTAGGCTACAGAGGGGCTTACTCATTAATTTGAAGAGGGTAGGAGAGGCTCTCTTTGCTGACCTACACTGCATAAAATAAAGCACAGTTAGTAAAGCAGGATGGCTAACTTCACTGTAAAGGTCCGAGTTTCTCTTCTCCCTTGTTTGATAAATGACTGTCATCATAATTACTGTGCTCCCCTAAAGCAATTAGTCATTATTGGATGATCAAAATATTTATCAAAACTTCAGGTGCAGTGCGATTGATCTTAATTTGGGTTGGAAGGGTTTCCTTGCTGGATTTTGGAGAAGGAATCCATCAGTGGCACAGCCATCAAACAGAAGGCAGCAGGCATTTCCTTGTCAGAGAGATACATGACTATGCAGAAGTTCCAAAAGTTGCCAAGAAGTGCAGCTCAGTAGCAGAGGTAGCTACCGTCACCTGGCAAAGCTGTTGGGTTTTAGGAGATAGAAAGAACATTAACCCACCCACCTATATCAAGACTGCCATAGCCTACATTAGAGGAATTTTAATTCAAGGATTTATACAGCTGTGGAATCCTGAAATCCTCTGAGTAATGTGCAATTGTCTGAGATGTTTCTGGGAACAAATGGCGCTCCAGTATCTGCCACATTAAAAACCTACAGAGGAGCTATTCTAACATGTTAAGTCTGATCCACCTTTTATAGAATACTTAGCTTTAAGATAAGCAACCTGTATCAAAAGTAATCTAAAATGTCATTGCAGCTGTCACAGCATTGTGTTCGTGAGCAATAGATGCAGCTGAGAAGACTTCTCCATGGCAGCTCTTGATCTTATGAAATGCCTTTAGCACCAGTGAAAGCTTATTGAGCTTTAAAATATTTACCTTCAAGGTTTTCTGGTGACCTGCATGGTTTGTGACTAGACATAGTGCAGAAACTCTCTTTATATGTTAACCACTCTTTCCATATGTGAAATAGGTAAATGCTTACTCAGGAAAGGCAGCTTTGCTCCTCAAGACACCAGTTTCCTCTTGCTATCCAGTAATTCAAATAAAAATAAATTAAATCCCCATCTGAACTGGAAATACAGAACTATCAGTGGGAACTGCATTTCCAATTGCCTTCCTTCCTTCCTGGGGCAAGTCTTGCAGTCCCAAAGCACCATTTATTTTGACCATTCAATGAGCAGGAATTTTTTTTTCTAATTAATCTGTTTCTTTTCCTTCCATTTATTTTTTTCCGTACCCATTATTTATTTAAGTTAAAAGGGGCCAGTTTTTATAAAAACAGGTACACAGTCAGACTAATCTACTGAATACAGTTGAGTTACTCTGGACTAACAGAAGTATAAATAACAGCAGAACTTGTCATGGTGTTTCCAAATTAATAAACCCAAATGTTTTCCAACTAATGAAATGGCTTGAATATGATCAATCAGATTTTTCTTTTAATCTGTGAAAGAAAAATGTGTTTGCTTGACCTGTAAAGCAAGTTATGCCAAATTTGATCATGAAACAGTATTTATGACTAATTTTTAATGCGCTGAAAACAACTGAAGTGGGAAATGCTGATACACTAGTGTAACTATGACTGTGGAAATTGAACTAATGTAATAACTAAAACAAATGGGTGTAATGAAAGAATAAACCCATGGAGGCTGGTAATGCCTTAAAATGTGATTTTGAGACTAATGTTTATGGAGCAAATGAAGAAAAAAGTCAGCAGCTACAGCATGTGGCAGGAGTCTTTGCTGACATTTGTAGAGCATCATGTTGTGCCAGCACTGTTATAAGCAGTGTCTAAGAGCAAGAATATCACAGAGTAATGAACTCTGAAGCATACTGAAAAACAATTACATATGTGGACATAAAGCCCAGCATATTTCTATTGAAATTGGCACCACAGTTGATTTAAAAAATAGGCTCAGAATCTTTTCTTGGTGACACACCATATCATCCTATTTGCTATATTTAAAAAAGAAGAAAATTCAGTTGGGGACATATATTTTTGACAGACAGCACAAGTGACGGAGTGCTGACTCTGCGTATCTCTGAAAATGGAAGTAATTGTACTGCAAAGTAACACTGGATTACTTCCACTGAGAGTGGTATTTTGTTCTGTTTTTAAAGTATCCTTTGAATGCTGTTAATAGATCTTAAAAATAAAATATTTAAGGAGGCTTATCTTTAAAATACTTCTAGAATTATGATTAGAAAACATATAAATCATTGCTATTCTGTAGCACAATTAATTTTCATTGCTATGTTTGTGACCTACTTAGAGAGACCACAAACACTAATCTCACTGGATAATTAAGAGTGTAAATATCATTTGTCCAGTCCCCAATGACTGGTTTTAGAAATCCAATGAGCTCTTGACATTAAACTTGCAGATAAGAAATCCTCAGTTACATATAGACTTTAATTATTACATACCACTAATGATTCTTAATCCTTGGTTTCATATTTTACACTTAGAATAATACAAACTGTATTTAACATGCAATTAAATATTTTTGCCCATAAATTAATTTTTCTGGATGTAGCATTCTGATGCAATAGGATGTGGATACATTGTACAAAATGGGAAAATATGTTTGTCTTATATTTAGTCTTGGATAAAATATTTGTAATATTTTTGTTTGCGTAAATGAGGTTTTCTTTAAAACTTACTGCTGGCCTTCTAAATATAGATGTATATTTCAGGATTGGACCAAAGAAATTATGTTCACAATCAAGAAAATATTTGGCTAAAAGCCATCCAGATTGAGTCATAAAATAAATGTAGCAATTAAAAATTACACATATTAGTTGCATGTATAATAAATTACATTGGGAGTCATAACAAATGGGAAGTGGTGATACAAATACACTGAATTTTACAAGCACACAAATTAACTAGAGAAGCAAGAGACAACGAAAAATCCATTATAGTGAATGATAATTTTATAAAGTATAATAGGAATGACAGTAGTCCCAGCAATGCTATAAGCTTGTAACTACCTAAAGACAGTAAAATTGTGAAAGACAATGGGGAAAGACAAAACATTATTTAATTTTGAGGTGCTTCTGTTGGAAAGAAATTGGAGGACATACTTGTTTAACATTAATTGCTTTCAAATTTACCAGTAAACTGTGAATACTGTAGCCATGCATACTTGGTATGTCTATGTTAAATGGATAGATAAATGTCGCTGTCGAGGCGGTCAGGACACGTATAAACAAAGTAACAGCTCCAGACCATGGCAAATGCAAATGCTCCCTTTATTTCTACAAAGCCCCTTTTATACAGTGTCCCGGCACCCGTGCTATGTCTCTATTGGCTTCTATGTTAACACCCTACAAAACTACTGGTTGCTTGAAACTAACGCCCATCTAAAACAATCTAAAGCAACAAACAGCTCCCTTGAGCAGTTGTGCATTCTTTCATCTGATGTTTTGATTTCTTGCTTCTGTTGATGCTAAAATTCTCATGGGTATAAATTGAATTCCCAAGGGTACAAAGAGATTGTGTCGAAATCGAGCTCTGTGAAACTTTCAGAGCAGTTGTCAGTTTCCACAGATAAATATGCCTTCTGTCCTTAAAAATACCTCCTAAAAGTATTGCAAAGACAGACCTTGAGTCCTGCTGCATGTTGGTTATTAAATTATTTAAATAAAAGATAACTCAATCTTTGTTAAATATATTATAGATAGTTCCAAAGATCAAAGATCCATAATAGTAGTGCTAAAGTTGTAGGAGCACCAGTAAATTCCAGGAAATACAAAGTTAGGGGTGAATCATGCAACAGCCTTCAGTACAAGACCTCAACAGGGGGTGTCAAGACAGTAGTTTTTGTGGTACCCTACTGTGCTGTTACCAGAACTGTTTGCTTCCTTAATCTACCTGTAATTAGAGTCTGGGTACCAAGCAACCACCACATGAGTAACTTATGTACTTTACCACTTTTGTTTTTTTCTTTAAATATCTGGAATCCAGAACACATGAGTTTCAAGACCAACCTTATTATTTGATACAACTGAAAAACATGCAAACCTTCAGTAGAGAAACTGCTGAGAGCTGCTACTTGCACCTCCTTCTCTACTGTATACCATTTGCTCCCTCAATTTATCCCAGTTTTCTGCTCCTCCCTACTTTCTTTACCCCCGGACTAACTATGCACATTTGGAAAGTAATTTTGAAAGTAAGGCAGGTCTGGTGAGATATGCTGAGACAGGTGTGGCATTTTGGACATGGATCTGTCCACCTATAAGGTCACCAGCTAAAAGCAGCTCAACTGAACAATGATTAAAAATTAATCTCTAAGAGCTTCTGTGTGAAGGGACCAATACAGGTATTGTTACACTAAACACTCTGGAAGCACTTTAAACTAAGAATTGGAAAAGGAATTGCTTCATTCAGCTACAGGGGATATTTTTACCCTAGGAATTGTACAAGAAATGTTCCTTATTTAAGCTTGTGCCTTGCCTTGTCCTGGAGCAATGCTTGTGTGTACATAAGCCATTAGACCCATCTGTGAAACCCTTATTTGAAATACTTCTGCCCCTAAATCATGCTATTATTATCCTATGGAATAATTTGCAAGCTCATCAAAAAGGCTGCAAATTGCATCAATCTTGGAGGCCAATCAGTTGACCCCAGGAGACACATCCTTCTCAGACTGGGGAGGAGCAAGATAGACAGTTGTATCTGTGGAAAAATATTCTTGTAGATAAACAAAAGATTTAATTCAAAAGAGCTATTAGCTAATACTTATAATTGATACTAATTTATTTTTAAACTGATGTCTGTAATTATTCTTAGATATGCAAAATATTCTATTTGCATAACATACACACAGAGCTACACAAAACACAGCAGCCTGAGGTTCTACATCTTCTTTCCCTGACCCACTTTGTTATCTTTAATGTTTCTTTTGACTCTTTTTAGCCTTCTCCATTCTCTTTTTTTCCTTGATAGAAACATCCTTATCCTTCATCATTCTTTCCTTACTCTTTTTTTTTCTTTCCTTTGCTTTCTTATTCCCTTTTTTCATCTTCACCTGCCCTCTTTTTCTTCATTTTTCCAAACTCCATCCTCTTCCATGAGGTACAGATATTGGGCAGTGTAGTGGTTTGATCACATGCATTTCACTTTGTGAGATAAGGATTAGAAGAAATGCAAGGCAGGCCTAAAACTTTAAAGAATATAAAGAAGTTTATTACTAACAGAGTTTAAAGTAACAAGAAAATAAAAGAAGTGAAAGCAAAACCCTCTTCCCTCCAGCACTCTCCAAGCAAAAACTCCTTCCCCTCCCCCCCCCCTTCTCCCTCCAGCACTCTCCTCTCCTTTTACCACCTCGCACAAAAGGTAACAATTTTGGTCAGTGTTA